>NC_069494.1:15225198-15355198 GCF_026875155.1 Cherax quadricarinatus
AATCCCCAAAAAGAAAATACTTTCATCATCATTCAACACTTTCACCACACTTGCACATTATCACTGTTTTTGCAGAGGTGCTCAGAATACAACAGTTTAGAAGCATACACATATAAAGATACACAACATATCCCTCCAAACCCCTCCTTTAAAGTGCAGACATTGTACTTCCCATTTCCAGGACTCAATAACCGGTTTCCCTGAATCCCTTCACTAAATATTACCCTGCTCACACTCCAACAGATCGTCAGGTCCCAGTACCATTTGTCTCCATTCACTCCTATCTAACACGCTCACGCATGCTTGCTGGAAGTCCAAGCCCCTTGCCCACAAAACCTCCTTTACCCCCTCTCTCCAACCCTTTCGAGGACGACCCCTACCCCGCCTTCCTTCCCCTATAGATTTATATGCTTTCCATGTCATTCTACTTTGATCCATTCTCTCTAAATGACCAAACCACCTCAACAACCCCTCTTCTGCCCTCTGACTAATACTTTTATTAACTCCACACCTTCTCCTAATTTCCACACTCCAAATTTTCTGCATAATATTTACACCACACATTGCCCTTAAACAGGACATCTCCACTGCCTCCAACCGTCTCCTCGCTGCTGCATTTACCACCCAAATACCTCAACGCACACACTCACCTTTTTTCCCTCATCAATTCTATGATTAACCTCATCCTTCATAAATCCATCCGCCGACACGTCAACTCCCAAGTATCTGAAAACATTTCACTTCTTCCATACTCCTCCTCCCCAATTTGATATCCAATTTTTCTTTATCTAAATCATTTGACACCCTCATCACCTTACTCTTTTCTATGTTCACTTTCAACTTTCTACCTTTACACACATTCCCAAACTCATCCACTAACCTTTGCAATTTTTCTTTAGAATCTCCCATAAGCATAGTATCATCAGCAAAAAGTAACTGTGTCAATTCCCATTTTGAATTTGATTCCCCAAAATTTAATCCCACCCCCTCTCCCGAACACTCTAGCATTTACTTCCTTTACAACCCCATCTATAAATATATTAAACAACCATGGTGACATTACACATCCCTGTCTAAGACCTACTTTTACCGGGAAGTATTCTCCCTCTCTTCTACACACCCTAACCTGAGCCTCACTATCCTCATAAAAACTCTTTACAGCATTTAATAACTTACCACCTATTCCATATACTTGCAACAATCTGCCACATTGCTCCTCTATCCACTCTATCATATGCCTTTTCTAATCCATAAATGCAATAAAAACTTCCCTACCTTTATCTAAATACTGTTCACATATATGCTTCAATGTAAACACTTGATCTACACATCCCCTACCCACTCTGAAACCTCCTTGCTCATCCGCAATCCTACATTCTGTCTTACCTCTAATTCTTTCAATTATAACCCTACCGTACACTTTTTCCTGGTATACTCAGTAAACTTATTCCTCTATAATTTTTACAGTCTCTTTTGTCCCCTTTCCCTTTATATAAAGGGACTATACATGCTCTCCGCCAATCCCTAGGTACCTTCCCCTCTTTCATACATTTATTAAACAAGAGTACCAACCACTCCAACACTATATCCCCCCCTGCTTTTAACATTTCTGTCATGATCCCATCAGTTTCAGCTGCTTTACCCCCTTTCATTTTACGTAATGCCTCACGTACCTCCCCCACACTTACATTCTGCTCTTCTTCACTCCTAAAAGATGGTATACCTCCCTGACCAGTGCATGAAATTACTGCCTCTGTTTCTTCCTCAACATTTAAAAGTTCCTCAAAATATTCTCGCCATCTACCTAATACCTCCCTCTCCCCATCTACTAACTCCCCTACTCTGTTTTTAACTGACAAATCCATACTTTCCCTAGACTTTCTTAACTTGTTTAACTCACTCCCAAAATTTTTTCTTATTTTCATTAAAATTTCTTGACAGTGCCTCTCCCACTCTATCATCTGCTCTCCTTTTGCACTCTCTCACCACTCTCTTCACCTTTCTTTTACTCTCCATATACTCTGCTCTTCTTATAACACTTCTGCTTTGTAAAAACCTCTCATAAGCTACCTTTTTCTCTTTTATCACACCCTTTACTTCATCATTCCACCAGTCACTCCTCTTTCCTCCTGCCCCCACTCTCCTATAACCACAAACTTCTGCCCCACATTCTAATACTGCATTTTTAAAAACTATTCCAACCCTCTTCAACCCCCCCACTACTCATCTTTGCACTAGCCCACCTTTCTGCCAATAGTCGCTTATATCTCACCCGAACTTCCTCCTCCCTTAGTTTATACACTTTCACCTCCCTCTTACTTGTTGTTGCCACCTTCCTCTTTTCCCATCTACCTCTTACTCTAACTGTAGCTACAACTAAATAATGATCCGATATATCAGTTGCCCCTCTATAAACATGTACATCCTGGAGCCTACCCATCAACCTTTTATCCACCAATACATAATCTAATAAACTACTTTCATTACGTGCTACATCATACCTTGTATATTTATTTATCCTCTTTTTCATAAAATATGTATTACTTATTACCAAATTTCTTTCTACACATAGCTCAATTAAAGGCTCCCCATTTACATTTACCCCTGGCACCCCAAATTTACCTACTACTCCCTCCATAACATTTTTACCCACTTGAGCATTGAAATCCCCAACCACCATTACTCTCACACTTGATTCAAAACTCCCCACGCATTCACTCAACATTTCCCAGAATCTCTCTCTCTCCTCTACACTTCTCTCTTCTCCAGGTGCATACACACTTACTATAACCCACTTTTCACATCAATCTTTATTTTACTCCACATAATCCTTGAATTAATACATTTATAGTCCCTCTTTTCCTGCCATAGCTTATCCTTCAACATTATTGCTACTTGTTGAAAAAAAAAATATATATATATAATAATATAATATAATAATATAATATAATATAATAATATAATAGTAATAATAATAATATTAATAGTAATAATAGCAAATCATCATCATCATCATTATCAGACTTGAGTCCTGGAAGTGGGTTCATGGCTGGTGGAGATGTTGTAGTCAGAGTCATCTTATTGTCATGTTATCACACTGCTGGGAAGGTGCTGATTGAGGCAGTGAGAATGTAAACCTTGATCAATATATGTAACAGTAAATACACTCGTTGATCGACGTGTGTGGCAGTATACACACATCAATCAACAAGTGGCTGTATAGTCCTTGTGGTTTAGCGCTTCTTTTTGGTTATAATAATAATAATAATAATAATAATAATAATAATAATAAAAAAATAATAAAGTGTAACAGTTTAAGGGTTAATTGCAATAATGCACTTGATATATGTATACTATATTATTTGTTTACTTTTAGGGTACTCCATGTGACCTGGTGACTGGAGAAGAGAGGAAGTTAGTAATGCTGACTTAACAGCCAAACACGTGGCTTGTACTGTGGAAATGGCTTCTCTTAGTAATCCTTGTAAGTTATTTCTCTTCCTAATTTTCTTTTTTAACACACTGGTCGTTTCACATCGATGTAAGGTGACTCAGAAGAAGAAGAAACACTTTCATCATCACTCACTCCATCACTGTCTTGCCAGAAGGATGCCAATATTACAGTTCAAAACTTCAAATGTCCTTACCCATTCTTCAGCGTGCAGGCACTGTACTTTCCACCTCCAGGGCTCAAGTCTGCCTAACCGGTTTCCCTGAATCCTTTCATAAATGTTACTTTGCTTACACTCTAACAGCTTGTAAAGTCCCAAAAACCATTTGCCTCCACTTACTCTTATCTAACATGATCCTGCACCTGCTGGATGTCCAAGCCCCTTGCACACAAAACCTCCTTTGCCCCCCCCTCGCTCCATCCTTTCCTACGACAGCCCCTACCCCGCCTTCCCTCCTACAGATTTATACACTCTTCAAGTCATCCTCTTTTTCTCCATCCTCTCTAAATGTCTGAACCACCTCAACAACCTCTCTCAGCACCACCTCAATAACCCCTCTCAGCACTCTGGATAATACTTTTAGTAACCCAACACCTAATCTCCAAGCTACGGATTCTCTCCATATATTCACACCATACATTGTCCTCAGACATGACATCTCCACAGCCTCCAGCCTCCTCCTCCACAGCCTCCAGCCTCCTTGTTATAACATTCATCACTCATGCTTCTATCAATTGCTAAAAATCTTGTTCTTTTTCTTAAAAAATTGTTCCATCTACCAAGTTTAAAAGTAAATGAGAATCTGCCTGTTACTTCATTTTTTTAGGCTCAAGTTCCTTTCTCTGTGATTGACTTTCCTGATTAGCTGGACTGTGGTTCATATGTTTTACAGCATGTAACTAGCATCAGCAGTCTGGTTGATCTGTAAGCCATAGCACTGTGTCTTCTTTTGCTGACAGTACTAGAATTTGCATGAGTGTCATCCATCCACAGAAAATCTCCAAGCTGATATTAACCAAGTTTTCAAATAGGCCTCAGAAAACAATATGAAGTTTAATGGGCCTAGTCTTGGACAGGGCCACAAGGGCACTGACACTTGAATTTGACTCCAGGGAAACTTGAGGTAGACCTCAAGCCTCTGCACAGAGGAATATAGAGGTACGCCTCAACTTACGATGTCGACTTACCAGATTTTGACTTTACAATGGTGTGGCAACAATTACTTTGGAGGTGAAACTTAAGATTATTACCCAACATGAAGGTGACGAGTCCTTAACTTGTAGTCATTTATTTACTCTTCAATACTGATAGATAGTTACAGTAATTATTTGTTTTCTACATGGGGGCATGGAATAAAATTCTTCCTCCATAAACCATGCGTGTCGTAAGAGGCAACTAAAATGCCGGGAGCAAGGGGCTAGTAACCCCGTCTCCTGTATACATTACTAAATTTAAAAGGAGAAATTTTCATTTTTCTTTTTGGGCCGCCCCCGCCTCGGTGGGATATGGCTGGTGCGTTAAAAGAAGATTCATACTTGACATATGATATTTTCGACCTACAATGGGTTCATTGGACCGTAACCCCATTGTAAGTCGAAGACTACCTGTACATGCATAATTTTCCTCCCATGAATAATCTGATAAGAAGTATTTTTTCTATCTTCGTGTCCCCTGTGACTCTGATCCTTATTTTCTTGTCTTTTAAACTTCCATTGTTTTTGGTTCATTCTCTCATCTTAGTTATCCTCACAGTGCACAACCTGCACATAGGAGAAGGTAAACTCATGCCGACGTTTTGGTCCACATTGGACTGAAACGTAGTCATAAGTTACTTTCTCCTATGTGCGGGTTATTTGTGTATTTTTCCAGTCACTCTATTGTGCTTTTTTATTCTTTATCCTCACAATACAGTAAGACCGCTGTATCTGTGGGTCCAGTTTTTGCTGTTGCAGTTACCCTCGGTTTGCCCTGGCCCGAAAATAGCCCTTAATTTTGCTTAATAATGTCCCAAAGTGCAAAAGCAGCGATGGTGGGAGTTCTTCAAAATCCTAAGAGAAGCTGTGAAGTGCTTCCCATCAGTGAAAAACTGACACTTCTCCACTTATTGTGCATAATTTTATCAGTTATCATAGGATGTATGTAAATGAAAAGCGACTTAACTGACTCACGAAATCGTAATGACACGGGGTATGGTTTAAAAGCGACTTATATATAGGGTTCATCACTATCCACAGTGTCGGGTATCCACGATAGGTCTTGAAACGTATCATCTGCAGATACGGGGGACTACTGTACAGTGTGTATTGTTTTAATTTGTAAATACCCTACAAATATAATGTAGTTGATATTTTGTGTATTTTGCAACAGACGATGTAGCCATAATTGACGAGATACAGATGATCCGCGATCCAATGAGAGGCTGGGCCTGGACCCAAGCCTTGCTTGGTCTCTGTGCAAAGGAAGTTCACGTATGTGGTGAAGCTTCGGCTATTGGCCTCGTTACTGAGCTTGCTGGTGCAACTGCGGAGGAAGTAGAGGTGTGTTTGTAAGCAAAAAGTGTCAGTTAGTAATAATGGCAGAATTACTGGTTAATGGACACATACGACTGATGTGACATTTTATTGTGACAATGTTTTGTTGTCCGGGAAGTTTGTTGAGCTGTAACGGTTTGACAAAGTTCCTGGAGAGTGAAACATTGCCATAGTAAAATGTTACATTAGTTACATGTGTTCATTTACCTTACAAAAATTGTCAAATACAGCCTCTCCTCATTTAACGACAGAGTTCCTAAGACCACGGAGATGATAATATTATACACAATACTGTAAACAATTCCGGAGGTCCCCAATATGTTTGTAAGTTGAGGACTTAGTGTAATTTATTTACAGGTTAGAAGATACAAGAGACTGACAGAACTGACCATAGAGAGCTATGCACTGCAGAGTTTTGATAACATTCACCCTGGCGACTGCATTGTCTGCTTTAGCAAGAGGGACATTCATTATGTCACCAGGGAAATAGAACGAAGGGGCCACGAAGTTGCTGTCATTTATGGTGGTGAGTACAGTTTTTAAGAGTTTTTTTTTATATACTGACTGTCTCTTTCTGTGGTAGGGTGACCGATAAAGAGGAAATTCATTCACCATAGTTCATTCAGTTGAAGTCTTGTTAGAAGCATGCTGATGTTAAAGTTTAAATAGCCTTTTAAACTGCAATATCCTCAGTCATCCTTCAGAGTACAGGTACTGTACTTCCCACCTCCACCACTCAAGTCTGGCTAACCGGTTTCATTCTTGTAGAGTTTTTTCCATACATTTTTCAGTTCCTTAAAGTGTTTGAGGGTCATGAATAACATTGAATTATATAAGAAGAGTTTTTTAAAACCAGGAATACAAAAACCTCATTTTCCTTCATCCTAGAAGTTGTATAGACCAAGAGGTATATCTGTCAGTAGTGTCACTGATATCTTATGTAATATACAGTGGACCCCCGCTTAACGATCACCTCCCAATGCGACCAATTATGTAAGTGTATTTATGTAAGTGCGTTTGTACGTGTATATTTGGGGGTCTGAAATGGACTAATCTACTTCACAATATTCCTTATGGGAACAAATTCGGTCAGTACTGGCACCTGAACATACTTCTGGAATGAAAAAATATCGTTAACCGGGGGTCCACTGTACTTGTGTAGTATATATAGAGATTCCCAGCTATGTTATACATCTGATCCCTGACTAACTGTATAGGCTCTGTGGCTAGCTGTGACGTCACGAGTCCCGGGCATGTGAGCGCTTGCCCCCAGGCCTCCTTTTCAGATTCCAGCTAGGCATAGACTCAACAAAGTGAGGCCCTGGGTTACCTCTCAAGACTCTCTCAATATATGTTACCAACTGACCTATGGTGTGTTATTCCAACCATCTATTATCTCCGGAACATCCACCCGACATATCTCTCTCTCAGACTACACTTTATTATCAATATTTGCATTACATAACATTTTAGTACATTTTCCTGTATTTTTAATATTTCTCATGTTCTTAAAAAATTCTGAAAAATCCATAAAAATATTATTATTGCATATTTAGAAGCCTGGATATGCCTTAAAATTGACTGAAATGCACCGCATACTTGCGATTTTTTTTTTTGTGTCTAACAATGATATATTACATATAGACTACATTATGTACTGCATAAAAGAAATAAATATACAGTGGACCCCCGCATAGCGACCTTAATCCGTGCAAGAGGGCTGGTTGTTATGCGAAATGTTCGGTATGCGAATGAATTTTCCCCATAAGAAATAATGGAAATCAAATTAACCCGTGCAAGACACCCAAAAGTATGAAAAAAAAAATTTTACCACATGAAATGTTAATTTTAATACACACAAACTGAAAAAGGCATGCACACTTACATGACACTTACTTTTATTGAAGATCTGGTGATGATTGATGGGATGGGAGGAGGGGAGAGAGTGTTAGTGTTTAGAAGGGGAATCCCCTTCCATTAGGACTTGAGGTGTCAAGTCCTTTTCCGGGGTTGCTTCCCTTCTTCTTTTAATGCCACTAGGACCAGCTTCAGAGTCACTGGACTTCTTTCGCACAACATATCTGTCCATAGTGGCCTGTACCTCTCGTTCCTTTATGACTTCCCTAAAGTGTTTCACAACATTGTCAGTGTAATAATCACCAGCACGGCTTGCAATAGCTGTGTGAGGGTGATTTTCATCCATGAAGGTTTGCACTTCAAGCCACTTTGCACAGATTTCCTTAATCTTTGTAGTAGGCAATTTCTTCAATTTCTCTCTCCCCTCCTTCGAACCAGTTTCCTCAGGTCTGGCCTCTTGCTGTTGAAGTTGATCTATCATAGGCTTATGTCCTGGGAGTGCCTTTTCCTCCTGAGTAATGTAGGTCCTGCTTGGCATTTTCTTCCAAAACAGGCCTGTTTCATCACAATTAAACACTTGTTCAGGTTTCAGTCCTTCACTGTCTATGTACTCCTTGAATTCCTGCACATATTTTTCAGCTGCTTTGTGGTCCGAACTGGCAGCCTCACCATGCCGTATCACACTATGTATGCCACTACGCTTCTTAAATCTCTCAAACCAACCTTTGCTGGCCTTAAATTCACTCACATCATCACTAGTTGCAGGCATTTTTTTAATTAAATCCTCATGCAACTTCCTAGCCTTTTCGCTTATGATCGCTTGAGAGACGCTATCTCCTGCTAGCTGTTCTTCATTTATCCACACCAATAAGAGTTTCTCAACATCTTCCATCACTTGCGATCTCTGTTTCGAAAATACAGTTAAACCTTTGGCAAGAACAGCTTCCTTGATTGCCTTTCTGTTGCCCACAATAGTAGAGATGGTTGATTTGGGTTTCTTGTACAACCTGACCAGGTCGGCGACACGCACTCCACTTTCATACTTATCAATGATCTCTTTCTTCATCTCTATTGGAATTCTCACCCTTATTGCTGTAGGGTTGGAACTAGAAGCTTTCTTGGGGCCCATGGTCACTTATTTTCCAGATAAAGCACCGAAAACACTGTAATAATACGAAATATTCCGATTGTATGCTTGGATGTTACTGCGGAGGCTGGCTGGTAAACAATGCCACCAGCGGAACATATGAGGCTGGCTCAGGCCGCACATTGGACGCGTCTCGGACGAAGGGCGGTGAGCGGGTTTTTGGGCGGTATGCGATGCGTACGGTATGCGGGGGTCCACTGTATTTGAATTTTGAATTTGAATCCCTATTTTAGGGAATAAATTATTCTTGTGTGGTTGTGAAAATGTTATATGCGGCCTTAATGATCCTAATCAATGGGTTTTGAATCCCATTAACATCTGCCTTGTCTGTTGATTATTTACTTATTGTTTCAGGACTACCGCCAGGTACTAAGCTTGCTCAGGCTTTTAAGTTCAACGATCCTAACCATCCCTGCAAGATCCTTGTTGCTACAGATGCAATTGGAATGGGCCTCAATCTGTAAGTATAATCTGTTTTAGTATAGCATTATGTACAGCCAGTTTTGTGTGTGAGGGGCTTGGACTTCCAGCAAGCATGTGCGAGCGTGTTAGATAGGAGTGAATGGAGGCAAATGCTTTTCACGACTTGATGTTCTGTTGGAGTATGAGTAAAATGGCATTTATGAAGGGATTCAGGGAAACTGGTTAGCGGGACTTGAGTCCTGGAGGTGGGAAGTACAGTGATGGCTGGAGATATGTTGAAGTTTGAACTATGTTTCGTCTCTTCCAAAAGCCATTAAACTAAAGTCTGTTAACTCGAAAGCTTACTGTAACGAGATATTGTAACAGTTAATTACACCTTGCAGGAGTATTCGACGGATCATCTTCTATTCCCTCATCCGGCCAAGCATCAATGAGAAAGGAGAGAAAGAGATGGAAACTATCAGTGTGTCATCAGCATTGCAGATTGCAGGAAGAGCTGGTCGTTATGGCACACAGTGGGAACATGTAAGTTGCATCAGCTCTCAAGTTAACTCAGTATAAATAAATAGTGTAGTGAACACTTAGAAATACTAAATAACCCAAGAGGGAGCTAGACAGACATAAAGTCAGTACCTGACCAGCCGAGCTGTGGTTCCTACGTTGATTTACATGTGGTCAGCAGTAACAATTGGTTGATCAGGTCCTGATCCACCACCAGGCTTGGTAGTGGACCAAGCCAAAGGGGCATTGACCCCCAGAACAACCTCCAGGTATACTCCAGGTACACTCCAGGTATACATGGAGACAGAAACTCAGAAGATTAATTGATCTGTATATTTCAATACTCTCCTATCTGCCTGCAAAACAGTGATAGTGTGAATGAGGGTGAAAGTGTTTCTTTTTTGTGTCACCCTGTCTCGGTGGGAGATGGCCAGTGTATTTAGAAAACAAAGTAAGATTTAGAAAGGACATAGGTAAGTATTGGTTCTCAGTCTCCCGAGTTGGGTAATGGAAGCTAAGACTTGGGGTAGTTTTAAAAATAGATTAGATTAGTTTCAAACAGCTCCCAACTCGAACAATTATGTAAGTGTATTTTTGTAAGTGCTTTTGTAAGTGTATTTTTGGGGGGTCTAAAACGGACTAATCTAATTTATGTTATTCCTTATGGGAATAAATTCGTTCGGTAACAGCACTTGAACAGCCTTCTGGAACGAATTATGGCCGAAACTCAAGGTACCACTGTATATGAGTTCTCCAAGGGGACGTGGAACAGAATTCTTCCTCCGTAAGTCATGCGTGTCGTAAGAGGCGACTAAAATGCTGGCAGCAAGAAACTAGTAACCCCTTCTCCTGTATATATTACTAAATTTAAAAAGAGAAACTTTTGTTTTTCTTATTAGGTCGCCCTGCCGCAGTGGGATACTGCCGGTTTGTTGAAAAAATAGAGTGAATAGGACTGGGTTTGATTAATACCTGAGGTATTGCAGCTGATTCTCGAGAAGCTTTGGGAAAAGGTTGGACAAGTGGGTGGGTGGGAATGGTTGGTTTTGAGAAAAACTTGCCTTGTATGGGCCAGTAGGCATGCTGTAGTGTTAAGCTCCATGGAGCTGGATGCTTCTCCAGGCTGAGGGACTGACTACCTTGTTCCAGACCATGGAACTGAACTTTTCTCCAGGCTGAGGGACTGACTGCTTTGTTCCAGACTATGGTGCTGGACTCTTCTCCAGGCTGAGGGACTGACCACCTTGTTCCAGACCATGGAACTGAACTTTTCTCCAGGCTGAGGGACTGACTACCTTGTTCCAGACTATGGTGCTAGACTCTTCTCCAGGCTGAGGGACTGACCACCTTGTTCCAGACCATGGAGCTGGACTCTTCTCCAGGCTGAGGGACTGACCACCTTGTTCCAGACTATGGAGCTGAACTCTTCTCCAGGCTGAGGGACTGACCACCTTGTTCCAGACCATGGTGCTGGACTCTTCTCCAGGCTGAGGGACTGACCACCTTGTTCCAGACAATGGTGCTGGACTCTTCTCCAGGCTGAGGGACTGACCACCTTGTTCCAGACCATGGTGCTGGACTCTTCTCCAGGCTGAGGGACTGACCACCTTGTTCCAGACCATGGAGCTGAACTCTTCTCCAAGCTGAGGGACTGACCACCTTGTTCCAGACCATGGTGCTGAACTCTTCTCCAGGCTGAGGGACTGACCACCTCAAATACTTTTTCTCCAAAGTTAAGGGACTGATTCCATCATCATTTCACTACACCTGCTGCCTCGGTATTTGACTGAAGAAGCCTACTGGGTAGGCGAAATGTTTCAACAATAAAGATACTTAAGCATTGTACAAGTGTCTTAACCTTCATAGTCAATAAACGATAGCATTATACGGCATTTTGTGCTTATTTTTTCGTTGTGTCAGAATTTTATACCATTTATCTCCAGGTTTGGGATATTGACAGTTTGGAGGGACTTCTCAACTGTTGTATCTGAGCGCCTCTGCAAAGACAGTGATTACGTGTGAGTGAGGTGAAAGTGTTGAATGATGATGAAAGTATTTTCTTTTTGGGTCACCCTGCCTCGGTGGGAGACGGCCGACTTGTTTGAAAAAAAAAAATTAATACTGCACTTAAAAACTTACAGAGGAAGGATTCTAATCCACTTCCCCATGGAAGTTCTTTCTTATCTTTATACTGCATTAACTAATATTGAACATTCCACAGGGCTATGTAACCACCATGAAATCTGAAGACCACTCAACGTTAAGCCGGCTCTTATCTCACACACCAAACAACATAGAACAGGCCGGTCTCCACCCAACAGCAGACCAGATAGAACTCTTTGCTTACCATCTACCCAGCTACACTCTCTCCAACCTCATTGTAAGTTTGGTCCAATTTCTTATTTAGTACAGATCCTCCTCTCTCTGCAATGATTTATCTTATGATGTTTTGACTTCACATTGGCTCGATAGTAAAGCATATTCAGTACTCTATATTTATTGAGAGGATAAACTTGTCTTTTATTTACCTTTCATTACTGGTCTTTAGTTACAGTAGTTATTTATTAATCATATATTTATGACATTTTGAACTTACGATGAGTCCGTCGGGACGTAACCCCATTGTAAGTCAAGCACCACCTGTAGTTTTTTTATGACCTGCTGAGTATAGGTCACCACACCTCCTGCAGTCTGCCTCTGTTCTTAACCCTTAAACGGTCCAAACGTATATATACGTTCACGCGCGTAGCGCCCCAAACGTATATATACGTTTTCTTTGTCATTCTTTCAACATTGCCACGATAAGCCTGAGTCACCTAGACATGAGAGGATGGGTGTGCGCACTCACTGTGTGCCATATTAAAATAATTTGGGATGCCTGGGTACCATATGCTCTTTTTTCCTTTTAAAAAACATTTTTTTTTTTCTCAAAAAATTTGGGGCCCTACGCGCGTGAACGTATATATACGTTTGGACCGTTTAAGGGTTAAACTTTTCTCTATACAGAAGCAAACATTGTCAGAATAAAAGCTTGAGAGAGAAACAGGATATTCAAGAGGTATCCCTTCTTCCCTCATAATCCCTTAAAGGGATAATTTTTTACAGCTCTCCTTTTGAGGTATGATATATAAGAATGAACCATTTGAGACACTATTATAATACCCAAAGGTAACGAGAGTCTTACCCAGTGATGATGGGAACTTATGACATTTTGGTCTGATTTCGACCAAACCATCATCATAAGTTTCACTCTCCTATGTGCAGGATATCTGTCTATTGTTGCAGTCATGATATTGTGCCTTATTATTCTTTATAATGCTATATAGTTGAATGTTTGCAAGCTTCCTTTACTAAAAGCTAAATTCCAACAGGACGTGTTTGTGAGTTTGTGTACCCTGGACTCCTCACTCTACTTCATGTGTCTGATGGACGACTTCAAGTTCCAAGCAGACTTGATACAACACATCCCTCTACCGCTGCGCTCTCGTTATGTCTTCTGCTGCGCTCCAATCAACAAGAAGATGCCGTTTGTTTGTGCTATGTTCCTCAAGGTAATTGATTTTGTGATGTATCCTTAAAGGTGTTCTTCTTTCAACAAACCGGCCATATCCCACCGAGGCAGCGCGGCCCACAATGAAAAACAAAATTTTATCCTTAAAGGTAACATCTCATATTAGACTCAGAAAAGGTCACAAGTCGGCCGTCTCCCACCTAGGCAGGGTGACCCAAAAACAAAGAAAATCCCCAAAACGAAAATACTTTCATCATCATTTAACACTTTCACCTCATACATAATCACTGTATAAATCCTTAGACGTTTGTGCTTTTCATATACAAGATGGCCGTGTTTGTATGGTTCTTAGCTTCCCGACCCCAGTGAGAAGTGAATGTTACCAGCGAGTGGAAAAAAACACTTTTTTAAGTATAGAATGTGTCTAAAATACCTGATAACATGTTTACAACATCATATATTAACCCTTAAACTGTCCAAACACAGATCTACGTTCACATGTGCGCTGCTCCGAAAGTAGATCTACGTTTTTTTACATATTTTCAAATATAAAAAAAAAACGTAGATCAAATTTTTTTACATGCTTTCAAGTGTGAAAAAAAAATCCACGTTTTTTACATACTTTCAAATGTTGAAAAAACGTAGATCTACGTTTGGACAGTTTAAGGGTTAAGTGCTCAATATATCTAAGCATAAGAAAACAGACACAAAGTAAAATGCACACTACATACAATACTTACCTTAAAATATGGTGCTGGTCACTGTTCCCTTATGCAACTGTTGCACGAAAAACAATAAAATCACCGAACAAAATTAACAATGGCTAAGTTAAAAGTCATTGAAAATGTGGAACACTTTAAAGCAAGTTCTGAATATGCAGGGCCTTCCTGTATATGGATATTATATAAACTTGTCAGTGCTGTATGACTCTTATGGGTTTAACACTAATTATTGATTTTAGTAATATATATGAACTGAAGGGATTCAGGGAAACCGGTTATTTTCATATAGTCGGACTTGAGTCCTGGAAATGGGAAGTACAATGTTGCCTGCACTTTAAAGGAGGGGTTTGGGATATTGGCAGTTTGGAGGGATATGTTGTGTATCTTTATACGTACAGTGGACCCCCGGTTAACGATTTTAATCCGTGCAAGAGGGGTAATTGTTATGCGAAATAATCGCTATGTGAATGAATTTTCCCCATAAGAAATAATGGAAATCAAATTAATCCGTGCAAGACACCCAAAAGTATGAAAAAAAAAATTTTACCACATGAAATATACATTTTCCCACACACAAAGAGAAGGATACATGCACAATAGTAGAGTAGTACATGCACAGTATATATTGTGCATGTACTAGTCTACTAAATGAAGAATAAATGACACTTACCTTTATTGAAGATGCAGCAATGACTGATGAGACACTGTGTCCTGGGAGTGCCTTTTCCTCCTGAGTACTGTAGGTCCTGTTTGGCATTTTCTTCCAGAACAGGCCTTATCACACTGTGTATGCCACTACGATTCTTAAATCTCTCAAACCAACCTTTGCTGGCTTTAAATTCACCAATATGAGCACTAGTTCCAGGCATTTTTCCCTGTTCACCTGGGTGTTAGTCGACTTGTGTGGGTTGCATCCTGGGAGACAAGATTAAGGACCCCAATGGAAATAAGTTAGACAGTCTTCGATGACACTGACTTTTTTGGGTTATCCTGGGTGGCAAATCCTCTGGGGTTAATTGTTTCTTGGTATTCTCAATAAGCCACACCAACAACGGTGCTACAGCAGCAGCAGCAGCTGACAGTGCAGCAGCAGCAGCAGCTGACAGTGCAGCAGCAGCAGCAGCTGTACCACCAATAGTAGCGATGGTTGATTGGGGTTTATTATACAACCTGGCCAGCTCGGAGACATGCACTCCACTTTCATACTTATCAATGATCTTTTTCTTCATCTCTATTGTAATTCTCACCCTTATTGCTGTAGGGTTGGCACTAGAAGCTTTCTTGGGGCCCATGGTCACTTATTTTCCAGAAAAAGCACCGAAAACACTGTAATAATACAAAATATTCCGATTGTATGCTTGGATGTTACCGCGGAGGCTGGCTGGTAAACAATGCCACCGGCGGAACATGTGAGCGTGGCTCAGGCCGCACATTGGACGCGTCTCGGACGAAAATCGGTAAGCGGGTTTTTAAGCGGTATGTGAGGCAAAATTTTTGCAATTAAAGTAAGCGGTATGCGAAATAATCGCTATGTGATGCCATCGTTATGCGGGGGTCCACTGTATATGCTTCTAAACTGTTGTATTCTGAGCTCCTCTGCAAAAACAGTGATAATGTGTGAGTGTGGTGAAAGTGTTGAATGATGATGAAAGTGTTTTCTTTTTGGGGATTTTCTTTCTTTTTTGGGTCACCCTGCCTCAGTGGGTCACCCTGCCTCGGTGGGTCACCCTGCCTCGGTGGGTCACTCTGCCTCGGTGGGTCACCCTGCCTAGGTGGGTCACCCTGCCTCGGTGGGTCACCCTGCCTCGGTGGGTCACTCTGCCTCGGTGGGTCACCCTGCCTCGGTGGGTCACCCTGCCTCGGTGGGTCACCCTGCCTCGGTGGGTCACCCTGCCTCGGTGGGTCACCCTGCCTCGGTGGGTCACCCTGCCTCGGTGGGTCACCCTGCCTTGGTGGGAGACGGCCGACTTGTTGAAAAAAAAAAAATATGAACTTGTATTATGAAATTGATAGATGACCCAGGATGCTGTCTTTGATCATCCAAGTGAGTGTTCTAAATATTATTACAGGAAGTCCTCGACTTACAGACACATTTTGGATCTACTGTATTGTGTATAATAATGATATACACAATACAGAAGATTCTCAATGTGTTTGTAAATCAAAGACTTACTGTATTATTATTATTATTATTATTAATTACTAAATATTTTTGCCTCCCCAGTATGCTCGACAGTTTTCCCAGAACGAGCCGGCAACGTTAGATTGGTTGTGTCATCAGGTCAAGTGGCCGTTCTCCACCCCCAGTACTCTGCTGGACCTGGTCCATCTGGAAGAAGTCTATGATGTCTTCGATCTTTATCTCTGGTTAAGGTGAGGGATATTTGTAGCCTTCAACTGTAGCATCAGTGTCCCTCCAGCAAGACAGTGATGGAGTGAGTGATGAGGAAGCTGTTTTTTTTTTTTTTATAGTATCAGCGCCTCTGACAAGTCAATGATGGAGTGAATGATGATGAAAGTGTTTTTTTCTTTTTTGGGTCACCCTGCCTCGGGAAATGGCCGATGTGTTAAGAAAAAAACATAGCTCATTAATATGTCGCTTTACAATCATATTCCTGCTTATTATTTTCGATGATTGTCTTGCTATTAAGCTGTCAGCATATTTTTATGTTCTTAAATGCACTAACAAGCAAAAAAAAGGCTATGATTTGCTTTTAGGTGATATTTACTTTTTGGCAGCGGTCTGGAGCCTAACCTGCCATATTAGCCATGTATTTTTGTACTGTAGATTTTGTTTGTATGAGAAATCTGATATACTGTATCTTCCAGTGTACCGGAGATGATCATTCTGTAGCACTGAGGCTCGTGTTAAATTTAATTGTGTGAACTGAGGGAGTATGGAGGAGGTGAATGTATTCAAATATTTAGGAGTGGACGTGTCAGCAGATGTGTCTATGAAAGATGAGGTGAATCATAGAATTGATGAGGGGAAAAAGATGAGTTGTGCTCTGAGGAGTCTGAGGGAACAAAGAACTTTGTCCACGGAAGCAAAGATGGGAATGTATGAGAGTATAGTTATACCAACACTATTATATGGGTGTGAAGCATGGTTGGTGACTGTTGTAACAAGGAGAAGGCTGGAGGCAGTAGAGGAGGCTGGAGGCAGTGGAGGAGGAGGCTGGAGGCAGTGGATATGTTGTGTCTGCAGGCAATGTGTGGTGTGAATATTATGCAGAAAATTCATATCTTGGAGATTAGAAGGAGGTGCGGGGTTACTGAAAGTATTATCCAGAGGGCTGAAGAGGGGTTGTTGAGGTGGTTCAGACATTTAAAGAGGGTGGAACAAAATAGGATGACTTGGAGTGTACAAATCTGTAGTGGAGGGAAGGCAGGGTAGGAGTTGTCCTAGGAAAGGATGGAGGGAGGGGGTAAAGAAGGTTTTATGTGCAAGGGACTTGGACATACAGCAGGTATGTGTGAGCATGTTAGATAGGAGTGAATGGAGACAAATTGTTTTTGGGACCTGACGAACTGTCGGAGTGTGAGTAATGTTATGTGAAGGTATTCAGGGAAATCAGGTAGCTGGACTTGAGTCCTGGAGGTAGGAAGTAAAATGCCTGCACCTTAAAGGAGGGGTTTGGGATATTTGCTGTTTGGAATGACATCTGAACTGTTATATTTGCACACCTCTGGCAAGACAGTATTAGTGTGAATGATGGTGGAAGTGTTTCTTTTTTGGGTCACCCTGCCTCGGTGGGAGACAGCTAGCTTGTTAAAAAAAAATACGGATATATAAAATGATTTGCTCTTATTGACTTGTGTTTCAGTTACCGCTTCACCGACATGTTTCCAGAAGCAGAATTAGTGAGAGACCTGCAAACAGAACTGGATGGCATTATTGATGATGGTGTGACAAAGATTGTGCGACTCATTCGTAACTCTGACACCCAGAGCTCCAGCGCTGCCGCTGACACTGAAGACACATTCATCATGGATCAACGCAAGAAACACACACTTAGAGGTATACACACTCTCACAGGTACACACATTAATAGGTACACACTCAGAGGTAGACACACACAGGTACACACACACACACTTCAGGTCCAGGCTAAGGGACTAATTACATCAAACTCCTCATCTTCCACCGTTCTTCTCTGTATTGGACTGAAGAAGCTGCTGGCTTGCAAACATTTCTCTATAAAGATTCCCAGGTGTTGCAAAAGTGTCTTGAATCTTCAATTTACAACATGAATCATTATTCAGCTTTTCAGTGAGCATATTAAACCCTCTTGTACAAGAGCGTCTGACAAGCTTACTATACAGTGGTACCTCGGGATATAAAATTACAGTGGACCCCCGGTTAACGATATTTTTTCACTCCAGAAGTATGTTCAGGTGCCAGTACTGACCGAATTTGTTCCCATAAGGAATATTGTGAAGTAGATTAGTCCATTTCAGACCCCCAAACATACACGTACAAACGCACTTACATAAATACACTTACATAATTCGTCGCATTCGGAGGTGATCGTTAAGCGGGGGTCCACTGTACGTAATTTGTTCCAGAAGGCTGTCCGAGTGCCGATACCAAACGAATTTGTTCCCATAAGGTATAATGTAAATTAGATTAATCTGTTTCAGACCCCAAAAAATACACTTAAAAAGCACTTACATAAATACACTTACATAATTGCTCGAGTTTTGAGGTGTTCGTATCCTGAGGCGCCACTGTGTCCATTGTTCGATAAAATTACCGAAAGTTTTAATTCATTACTATTTAACCGAGCCATGGAAGTGGGAAGTACAGTGCCTGTACTCTGAAGGAGGGAAGTACAGTGCCTGTACTCTGAAGGAGGGAAGTACAGTGCCTGTACTCTGAAGGTGGGAAGTACAGTGCCTGTACTCTGAAGGAGGGAAGTACAGTGCCTGTACTCTGAAGGAGGGAAGTACAGTGCCTGTACTCTGAAGGTGGGAAGTACAGTGCCTGTACTCTGAAGGTGGGAAGTACAGTGCCTGTACTCTGAAGGTGGGAAGTACAGTGCCTGTACTCTGAAGGTGGGAAGTACAGTGCCTGTACTCTGAAGGTGGGAAGTACAGTGTCTGCACTCTGAAGGAGGGAAGTACAGTGTCTGTACTCTGAAGGAGGGAAGTACAGTGTCTGCACTCTGAAGGTGGGAAGTACAGTGCCTGTACTCTGAAGGAGGGAAGTACAGTGCCTGTACTCTGAAGGTGGGAAGTACAGTGCCTGTACTCTGAAGGAGGGAAGTACAGTGCCTGTACTCTGAAGGAGGGAAGTACAGGCGCTTGTACTCTGAAGGTGGGAAGTACAGTGCCTGTACTCTGAAGGTGGGAAGTACATTGCCTGTACTCTGAAGGTGGGAAGTACAGTGCCTGTACTCTGAAGGAGGGAAGTACAGCGCTTGTACTCTGAAGGTGGGAAGTACAGTGCCTGTACTCTGAAGGTGGGAAGTACATTGCCTGTACTCTGAAGGTGGGAAGTACAGTGCCTGTACTCTGAAGGAGGGAAGTACAGCGCTTGTACTCTGAAGGAGGGAAGTACAGTGCCTGTACTCTGAAGGTGGGAAGTACAGTGCCTGTACTCTGAAGGTGGGAAGTACAGTGCCTGTACTCTGAAGAGGGAAGTACAGCGCTTGTACTCTGAAGGAGGGAAGTACAGTGCCTGTACTCTGAAGGTGGGAAGTACATGCCTTACTCTGAAGGTGGGAAGTACAGTGCCTGTACTCTGAAGGAGGGAAGTACAGCGCTTGTACTCTGAAGGTGGGAAGTACAGTGCTTGTACTCTGAAGGTGGGAAGTACATTGCCTGTACTCTGAGAGACAGGGATACATTGCAGTTTTGAACTGTAGCGTAGGTGTCACTCTGGCAAGACAATGATGGGGTGAATGATGATAAAGGCGTTTTTTTCTTTTTTGGGTCACCCTGCCTCAGTGAGAAACAAGTAATGTGTTAAGAAAATTAATTTAATGGCATGATCATTGCAGGTCGCAAACTTACACTGGAGGACTCGGAGGACTTACCTCAAGCCACAGCCAGACAAAAGAAAACTTCCAGCAAGATAAACAAGAGGATCTTCTCTAACGGTAGTCTTGCGGACCGACTCTTAACACAAGGCCTCCTCTCTCCTAAAATGTTGGCAGAACTACAACGAGAATGGAAACAACAGGTATGTGTTCCTACAGCAAGGTAATAACATTCTGAAGGGATTCAGGAAAACTGGTTAGCTGGACTTGAGTCCTGGAGGTGGGAAGTACAGTGCCTGCACTTTAAAGGAGGGGTTTGGGATATTTACTGTTTGGAGGGACGTCTAAACTGTCGTATCTGTGCTCCTCTGGCAAGACAGTGATAATGTGAATGATGGTGGAAGTGTTTCTCTTTCGGGTCACCCTACCTCAGGGGAGACAGCCAGTGTGTTTAAGAAAAAAAAAAAGGAGGAACACGGTAGCAAACCGATGGCCCATACCAGGCAGGTCTTTCTCAAACTCAAACTCAGTAACAAACATAAGAGAAAGTTTTGGAGTGAGATTAATAAGTTGACAAAGCCTTAAGAATGAATAGACTTGACAGTTAAAAATAGAAGAGGAGAGTTATTAGATGGGGAGATGGAGGGAGTAACTTAAGGAACTGTTAAATGTTGATGAAGATAGTGAAGCTGTGATATCATGCATTGACCATTGTCTTTCAGTATATTTTCTGGACATGATATTCAGTATGTCACAAATGCAGTAACAGCCCGGTTGATCAGGCCCTGGTCCACCACGAGGCCTGGTTACAGACCAGACCATGGGGGCGTTGACCCCCAGAACTCTCTCCAGATATACTCCAGGTAAAGCACTTATTAAACAATTATAGATTTATTAGCTACACCCAGTTAAGTGTTTTGTATACTGTACACTAATATTTTATTATTCCATCACCACCACTGTGGCTTTTGTGACACCGTCTTAGCTTTAAGCTAAATCTCCTAACAATCCTCTAAGTAAAGATGTGAAGGTTAGAGCTGTTGTTAGGTAGTGTATCCCTCTAGTGACTCATCTTATTGTTGGTATCCTGGAGTATACCTGGAGTATATCTGGAGGTTGTTCCGGGGATCAAGGCCTCTGCAGGCCGGTCCATGATCATCCCTGGTGGTGAATCAGGACCTGATCAACCTGCAGAAGGAACACTGCAACAGGCCTACTGACCCATGCGGAGCAGGTCCATGTCCCCCCTCCGGATTAGACCAATGACCCACCCAGTCTGGTCATCCCCACTCAAGGATGGAGCACTGCACCAGACCCAGCAGCACAAGCTAGTCAGGTCCAACTCACACCCACCCACACCCACTCATGTATTTATCTAATCTATTTTTAAAACTACACAACGTTTTAGCCTCAATAACTGTACTCGGGAGTTTGTTCCACTCATCCACAACTCTATTACCAAACCAGTGCTTTCCTATATCCTTCCTGAATCTGAATTTTTCCAACTTGAAACCATTGCTGCGAGTCCTGTTTTGGCTGGAAATTTTCAGCACACTATTTACATCCCCTTTATTTATTCCTGTTTTCCATTTATACACCTCGATCATATCCCCCCTAATTCTACGCCTTTCGAGAGAGTGCAGATTCAGGGCCCTCAGTCTATCCTCATAGGGAAGATTTCTGATACATGGGATCAATGTAGGAAGCACAGCCCGGCTGGTCAGGTACTGCGTGTGTCCCCAGCTCCCTCTTTGAAGACAACCAGGGGTCCTAAAAACAGCCAGGGGGTATGTGGGTATCCTTAATTCATTGATTGTTTCTGAGAGTTAAGTTCTAGCTCCTGGTCCCACCTCTCGACCTTCATCAACTGGCATTGCAAGTTTCCGACTCCTTTGAATGAGTGAGATTTGAGTGTGTGGTATATTTTTAAATGTTTATACAGTAGTTTACTGTATATTGTAATAAACCGAAGAGAGGAAATCAGCTCTAATATACCGTATTTTGTGGCTCATAAGAATTGTTTTAGTTTCAATGGCTCGGCATCGGACGTAACTGGGAGAGCTTCAGCCCACCCCACACCCCGTGCTTATAGCTCCCATCACTGACCTCCAGTTTATAGGACACAGGCAGGTTTTTGGAGATATTTTTTGGAGAAAAAAAATGCATCTAATAAGCCGCGAAATACAATACATTATTTAGGTATGCATACTGGTCAGAGAGGCCGTCGTAAGTCCGAGTCGTTGGTAAATGAGTACGTCGCTAAGTGACGAGAGGCTGTATTTAGACCTATTTTTTTTATTTCAGAGCAACGAAGACAATGATGACTCTCAGCGCACTAAACCAGCCAAAAATAAACCAAACAGGCGCCCAAAATAACATCAGCGTCATTGATGTGCGAGACGTGTGCTAAACCTGTATGGCAGTGTGAGATGTGTATTGTGATTGTACAACCCTTGTGGGTTTAGCGCCTAGTTATGATTGTCACCCAAGAAGTTATAAGGCATCAGTGATTGATTTATCAAAATTACACGAAAGCGCTAAACCTGTAGGGTCATACAGTGCCGGAAAAATTAAAATAATTAATGTTGCTAAAAGAAATGATAGGGCAGCTTCTATTCCTGAGATCAAGAGCCCTTCACAAGAAGAACTCTGCTAAACCCACAAGGGTCATGCAGCGATGATTTAAAATTAAAAACTCACTCGCAGTAAAATATTTTTTACTCGTGTATATAAATTATCAATTATAATATTTAATTATTAAAGATCTAAGTTTATTGTGTATTTTTTTTTATCCTTTTAAATCAATTATTGACTGTTGCAAGAAGTGGTAGTTTACCACACTGGTAGTTTACCACACTGGTAGTTTACCACACTGGTAGTTTACCACACTGGTAGTTTACCACACTGGTAGTTTACCACACTGGTAGTTTACCACACTGGTAGTTTACCACACTGGTAGTTTACCACACTGGTAGTTTACCACACTGGTAGTTTACCACACTGGTAGTTTACCACACTGGTAGTTTACCACACTGGTAGTTTACCACACTGGTAGTTTACCTTGACCTAACGAGCAACGTCAACGCTCATCATTGTACATTTCTAAAAAATTGTAGTAACTTGGTGTGACGCAGCGAGAAGATAGCTACAATTCCTTGGATCAAGAGCCCCTCACCATCATCAAGGAACCTCCATTGATGGAAGGATGATTATTATATTATTAAACAAAGAAGCGCAAGCCAAGGCTATACAGCGATGGAAGGATGATGAAAAACTCATAATTTTTTCATCAGTGTTGCAGTTATGTGAAGACAGAAGCACCACAAGTGTTTCTTCTTTTACGGGTGTTCCGACATCAGTCGAGTTAGCTGATGTTTTAAAAAAAAAAAAAAGAGTTCTATAAGGAAAAAGAAAAAAAATTTGGAGATTTTATAAAGTTTTAAATATATATTAAATGCGACATCACTTGGAATGAACCGTTTCAAACAAAACAAACTGCAGCTGACATCTCATATAAACAATTAACAAATTATAACTATGTAAAAGTTAAATTAACTTCTATATTTCCTACTTGGCCCCTTTTTTACACACATCTACAAACAAAAACTTGTAAACACACTTGTGCATCAACACACATGAGGAACAAGTTGGGGTAAAAATATCACACAACCAACATGTAATCATTTATATTTTGGACCTTAATTCCTCTTTTAAGAATACATAAACATTTTTTAATCAACATTATGAACTATACTGCACGGCAGTAAATATTACTATTCCCCATTTTTTTTACCCTTCATTCAATTATTTCATAATTATCTATTGTTATCAACCATAAAGACAGCCACTTGCAGTGTTGCAGAACACTTGTTCATAATTTGCAAGGCAGTGTTATTTGTGAACAAAGATACTAGTATACTGAACAAGTCTTCATGCAGACTCTGCTCTAAGTAGACCTTTTTAAGAACGTAATCGTATCACGATTGCAAAGAAACCACTGAACGAGCGGGGACTGAAACCACGGCAAACAAGTTCTCAAATTCCTGACCAGTGTGTTAACAACTGGGCCACTCGGCTACAATAAGAGTCATCCATGGACTCCCTTGCCATGAGTTCGATCCCCACCCATTCTGTGGCTTAATGCAACCGTATTTAAATTAATACCATCAAAATTAAGCACTAATGGTATTTAAAGACACTCGGTGCATACACATATGTTTGTCCACACATGTCTGCCATACACCTTCAGCCAACATTTCTGGTTGTGAAAGCAGAAAGCAAATATTTGGCTTCGCTAAATCAGCATGCGAATCGTTGACAAACATTGAGCTGTGCTAATAGTTGTACGCAAGATTAGCCAAGTTAATTTGGGGTAAGATTCAAAATGTAACAGCCTCCATATACACTTGGTTTTCCCTCAAGACAAAAGTGTTATTTTTTTACTATGGCAGTTGAACCAACATGTAAACCTAGAAATTACTGGTTTTAATTTTTAAAGTACAGCACTAACTGGTTTTAATTTTTAAAGTACAGCACTAACTGGTTTTAATTTTTAGAGTACAGTACTGATTAGTTTTAATTTTGAAACTAGAGTACAGTTCTGACATGACTCAAATATACATTAGAAATTTCTGTGGGTTGATGTAATTTACATATTGGTAACAGCCTCTTTAAAATATTACACAGACATATTAATAGCATTATTAATTAATATTTAGAAATATTAACCAACAACACTGAATTTTCTGGACAAACGATGTATATTTCAACATCAAGTCATTACAACAGTGGGTCTAAAAATTAAAAAAAAATTTGTGCCTATACAATATTTTGACTGCCATATACTGCATATATTTTACCCGGTGTTGCTTTTATATAAGGAAGGCAGAAACACGTGGGAAATTTGCTAGGCACTTTTTTTCGGCAATTGGCAACCTGCTGATAAAGAACATAAAGGCACAATACCGTGACTGAAACAAGACATAAATAACCTGCACATGGAGGAGCTTATGAGGACGTTTCGGTTTGACTCGGACCATTTACATGTCACGCTAACTTGTAAATGGTCCAAGTTGGGCTAAAACGTCGTTTCTATGTGCGGGTTATTTGTGTGCTGCTGTTATATAATGTAATTTGCAAGGCAATGCCAAATCTACAATAAACTTTAAGTACAAATTTGCAAAACTGCTTAAAATCAAAGCATGAATGACATTCATCTATTGTCTTCAAATTACTGATGTCAAGTCTACTTTCTTTAGGCAACATACAAATTATTAGCTAAACCTACCTTGAAATTAATATCACAATCATCAACTTTGGATTAGTTATCTGAGTTTCTAACTCATTATATAGGCTTCTCAACTACATGTATGAAGAATCCAGGATTTTTCACCTCCCCAATAGGCCTAAAATCCCCATACACACACTGCTTAGCCTTCTCACCGAAGGCATCCTGAAGAAGCTCGCTGAACCTCGAGACTCGGTGAGGAAAATACGAGAGGCGGAAATTACTGTAACAAGAGGAAAAAAAATACGTCAAAATGGTTTTCCTTAAAATTTAGCGCATATACAAGAACAAAATGTTATACTGAACAAATGTTTGTTCTTGTAAATAAAGAGAGCGTTTAAACACGTTTAACTACTTAGCATTAAGCAAAATTTTTCGGCAATATTTTTGTACGTTACAAAAAAACTGTGATAATTTGAACACTGCAGACCAGTATTATTATTATTATTATTATGTGATGATGATGATGTCTCTAGGCTCACCTGTACTGGACCCATCTGACCTTATATTATTTTTTTTAATTTTAATTTTACTATGTATGCAGCAATGAATAAATAAAAAGACAGCATAAATATGTTTTCTTGATTTTTTTTATACTAATTCTTTCCACAGAGCAATCATAATGAGTTTAATTTATAATATCTCAATTTTTAATACCAGATTGCCTTTGCAACACAGTAAAAAAAATCCTTCAATACCTGTTCTATGTACAACTGTAATATTAACAGGTGCTCCTCAATTTATGGTTTGAGTTACGGTATTTCAACATTACGGCGGTGCGGCAGCAATTACTTTGGAGATGAAGCGTTAGATAATTACTCAACATGAAGGTAACAAGTACTTAACTCTGATTCATTTATTTACTTTTCAATACTGGTATTTAGTTACAGTAATTATTTACTTATTCAGTAACAGTTTTATTTACCCCTATTTATATTCGACTTACAATGGGATCACTGGAATGTAAACCATCGTAAGTTAAGGACCACCTGTACTGGTATTTACAGTAATTATTTATTTACAGTTTACAGTGGTACCTCTGGATACAAACAGCTCAAAACTCGAATAATTATGTAAGAGTATTTATGCAAGTGCTTTTGTAAGTATATTTTTGGGGGTCTGAAACGGATTAATCTAATTTACATAATACCTTATGGGGACAAATTCGTTCGGTATTGGTACTTGAACATCTTTGTGGAACGAATTAAGTTTATATTCCGAGGTACCACCGTACTCATTCAGTGGCAGTTTTATTTACCCCTATTTATACGTATTCGACTTACAATAGTATCATTGTAGTGTAACACTGTCGTAAGTCAACTACTACTATAATTATGGGGGAGCGCTAAACCCATAGGGATTATACAACGCCTGTAGGGAAGGGGGGGGGGATGGAAGGTATTCAGACTCAATTCAGGGAACTGGAGCACAGATCCAATTCCCTAGATCAAGAGCCCCTCACCAGCATCAAGGAACCTTCCCTGAGGGGTCGTAAGTCAAGAACCACCTGTACTGGTATTTAGAGTAATTAATTATTTACTTATTTATTGACAGCAGTTATTTACTTATACATTTACCACATCGTACTCGTATTCAACTTCCGATGGGTTCGTCGGTACGTAACACCTTCGTAAGTTGAGGAGCACCTATATTTCCTTGTAAGTTAAGGACGCTCACCTTCTAGTAGGGCCCTCCACTCTTCCCTTCTTGGAGAAATCCGAGTCGGTTTCGTCACGAGATGCAGTCTTAACATCCATTAAATAATCTAGCGTCACTAGAGATGGCTTTCCATTAATATATAACACAGACGTTTTAATATCTTGAATGTGCTCACTCTGAAAAAAATAATTATTAAATTACATGACGTTATGGAAAATAAAGTCACATTACAATAGCAGCGACAATTCACAAGTAACAAACTTCGAAGAATTTTACTCTAACATTCTGGTCTGTCCTGGACCATTATGATGTGACCAAACGATGGACCAAAACATTGTTAAAAGGTTCCTCTCCTGATGCGTCATCTGTGAAGTTATACCTGTTATGATACAAAATTATAAAGTAGTTGGGCCTAAAATCTTAATTCATCATCAGCTATTGTTAACTCCGTACTATCCAGAACTATTGTCATTCAGAACTATTGTTGTTTACACTTCACATTTAAATAAAATTATCAAGTACAGTGCAACACCTTGAAAACAAAAGCATAACAGCCATCAACAGCAGGAATAAGAGACCATAGTTACAAGCTGAGAAAAAAAGCAATGTTTAAATAATAATAATAAGACTTTCCCTCCCTGAGTGGCAGAACAATGGAATAAATGAGGCATAAATAAAAAATTTTTCAGCACATCAGCCGTCTCTCATTGAAATGCATTACAAAATTTACATTAATTACTAAATATAGAGAAGAAACACTTTTGATTCTTCTCTTTTGGTCACCCTGCCTTGGGAGGAAGTAGCCAATGTATTACAAAAAACAAACAACTTACATTATAGTATATGTTGTGAGAAGGCGCTGACCCAGAGTCTATGATGTAGTCGTAATTACGGTGATCAATAACCAGGATCCCTCCTGGCTTCACCATCTGGGCGAAATTCTTCAGGGCTAATCTGGAACATCAGTATATATGGGTAACTGAAGTATATTGAACGTCTGTCAATGTTCAATAATAACTGTGGTTCAATTCCCTGGCTTGGTGGTACCATTGGGTATGTTTCCTTACACTTGCTGTCACTGTTCACCTAGCAAGTAGGTACCTGATAAATTACACACATATGCAACACTTGGGTATCTCAATGAAGATTACCCAAGTGTTGCATGTGTGTCTAATTTATCAACTTGTCGGTTCTCTGAGCCATTCATCTACAAGTAGGTACCTGGGTGTTAGTCACCTTATGCCTGCTGTCACTGTTCACCTAGCAGTAACTATGTACTTGAATACTGTGCTGAAAAACTTAAGAGTATATGAATAAATGTAAGACTTGTCCAACATTTCGGTATCTTTATTCTGAAAACATTCCACCAGCCAGTGGCTTCTTCAGTCCAATTTGGAAAAAGGTGGAAGATGAGGAGGGTGAAGTAATCAGTCCCTCAGCCTGGAGTGTATGTATTCAGTCCAACAGTCTTGATAAACTGAAGACATACTCCAAGCTGAGGGACTGATTACTTCAAACTCATCTCCCACCTTTTTCCAAATTGGACTGAAGAAGCCACTGGCTGACAAAACACTTCCACAGTACAGATACCTAAATGTTACACAAGTGTCTCATTTATCACCTTGTAAGTACAGTGGACCCCCGCATAACGATCACCTCCGAATGCGACCAATTATGCAAGTGTATTTATGTAAGTGCTTTTGTAAGTGTATGTTTGGGGGTCTGAAATGGACTAATCTACTTCACAATATTCCTTATGGGAACAAATTCGGTCAGTACTGGCACCTGAACATACTTCTGGAGTGAAAAAATATCGTTAACTGGGGGTCCACTGTACTCTGTTCATCAACCGGTTCTTCTTCTTCTTTCTACAAACTGGTTCTGAATACAAGATTGCACATTAAAATTACTTGTGTTCCGACTGGTCTCCAGATATGTCAGGCAGATGAGCAAAAGAATTTCCCAGGCAGACAACAGCATCAAAAGTCTCCGCACCCTCGATGTCCTCCGGAAGAGTTAACCAGTTAGCTTCCTCGATCACTGCAAACAGCGTAAAATTAACTCGCCAATCACTTGTCTATCGAGAAAAACAATTTTACTATTTTGACATGGGTGTGAGGCATGGGTTTTAAACATTGCAGTAAGGAAGAGACTAGAGGCAGTGGAACTCTCATATCAGAGCGCATTGTGTAGTGGGAATACAGTATGTATTATACACAGAAGTCAGAGTGTAGAAATCAAGTATGGGCTTACACAAAGTATAAGTCAAATAGATGAGGAAGGACGAAGGGTTACTGCAACAGAATAATGTAACCAAAACATGTGTAAACCAGCCATACCCCCGGCTGGGATTGAACCCGCGGTCATAGAGTCTCTATGACTATGACCGCGGGTTCAATCCCGGCCGGGGGTATGGTTTATTTGCAATCGTGTCATTACGATTTCTTGAGTCATGTGTAAACCAGGAATGGAAGGATGGATAGCAAGATAGATCAGAGAGAGAGAGAGAGTGTATGGAGACAAATGTTTCTCATGGGCTGACATGTTACTGGTGTGTGTCCAAGGTAACATTTATGAAGGGATTCAGAATAAAGTTTAACTGGACTTGAGATTGTTGAAGGTAGAAAGTACAGTGCCTGCACATTGAAGGACGGGCGGGGATGTGCAATCTGGAGACTAATTTGAATTGTAAAGTCTGTGCACTTCTGGTAAGACAGGTACTGAATGATGGTGAATGTCTTATTATCTGGGTCATCCTACCTTGGTGGGAGATGGTCAGCAAGTTGAAAATTAATAAAGATAATGCCTGGAATGGTTGAAGAAAAGAACTGCCATCTTCAAGTAACTAAGTTTTGTATAATAATAATAATAATAATAATAATAATAATAATAATAATAATAATATGTAGTAGGTTGGTAGGCAACAACTGCCCAGGGAGGTACTACCGTCCTGCCAAGTGAATAAAACGAAAACCTGTAATTGTTTTACATGATGATAGGATTGCTGGTGTCTTTTTTCTGTCTCATAAACATGCAAGATTTCAGGTACATCTTTCTACTTCTACTTACACTCAGGTCACACTACACATACATGTACAAGCATATATATACACACACCTCGGGGTTTTCTTCTATTTTCTTACTAGTTCTTGTTCTTGTTTATTTCCTCTTATCTCCATGGGGAACTGGAACTGAATTCTTCCTCCATAAGTCATGCGTGTTGTAAGAGGCGACTAAAATGCCGGATAAAGAGGCTAGTAACCCCTTCTATATACCATACTAAAGTTAGAGAGAAACTTTCGTTTTTCTTTTTAGGTTACCCATGCTCAGTGGATTCCAGTCAGCGTATTAAAATAGTAATAATAATCATAATAGCACTAAATGTCATAACATTACAGTGCAGTGCAAAACTTGGCTTGGATAAAATATTGCGCACTTATAATTCATTAATGACAATACATCATAAAGTATCATGACATGCTATAACGTAGCAGCATCTTATCAGTAAACAGTGGCATCTTAGGAATGTAATCTTGAAAACATTAATTTTTAATGATAAGGGAAGATGAGGTGGTCACTTGGGGTTCCGTTACTTGTAAATGTTTGTCACCAGATAAGACTGGGCATGTAATACCAGTAATTTCTGACTCCATCGGGTTTTAGCTAAATGAGAAAGTTGTCGCTATCAGCACTGACTAAAATGGAGCAAGAGGCTAGTAACCCCTTCTGTAAGAATTAGTACATGTTAAAACCATTTTTTTTTTTGGTCACCCTGCCTTGATGGGAGACAGCCAATGTGTTGAAAAAAAAATTGTATTGAAACTATTGCCAAATTAATTGCAGTTCTAACAACTGTAACTCCTATGTATGTTTTTAAAGAACTAAAAGATGGGACCACTGTCGAAAATATTTTTTATTGACACTGTTACCAAATGAATTGTAATTTTAACAGTAACTTCTATGTACACTTTTGAAGAAATAAAAGATTTTATTATTTACTGACTCTTCGATAACTAACTCACCCTATCAAGCGTTTGCGTCTTCCACATCTTAGAGGGCGTACTTCAACTTTGCGAGAATCACATGTCCTTGAACCTCCAGCAGCATTATACTATCCAGGCTACATATCACAACAATCTTTTACTAATAATTCATAATAGCATGGGTCTTGTAAGCCACAGTTCTACCAAGGTGCATTAAGCACCACGGGTTACCCATAAGGTCAGAACACAGGGTTACCACTAAGGTTGCAGTAACACACAGGGTTTTACACATAGGGGTGCAGTAAGCCCACAGGGTTTACCACATAGGGTGCAGTAAGCCCACAGGGTTTACCACATAGGGGTGCAGTAAGCCCACAGGGTTTACCACATAGGGGTGCAGTAAGCCCACAGGGTTTACCACATAGGGGTGCAGTAAGCCCACAGGGTTTACTGCATAGGGGTGCAGTATACCCATAGGGTTTACTGCATCCTGGGGAATGGGAGGTAATCAGATTTAAGGAAGGGATCTATCCAATTCCTTGGATCAAGAGCCCTTCAACATCATCAAGAGAGAAAATAAAACTATCAAGAAACTGAACAGCATAGATGTACAGTACAGCCTCTCCTTACTTAGCGACGTACTCATTTACTGACACCTTGGACTTACGACGAGCTCTCTGACCAGCATGCATGCCTAAATAATGTATACCAGAGCTGATTTCCTCTATTCTGTTTATTACAATATACAGTACACTGCTGTACAAACATTTAAAAATATACCAGAAATGTTATAAATGGTGCAAAGGTGACGTTAATACAATATCAAATACGTATAGTCAACGCAAACCCACTACCAGTATAGTATGATCCTCACGTAGCGACAAATTTGCTTACCGATGTGGTCTTGGGAACATAACTCTGTCGTTAAGTGAGGAGAGGCTGTAGTTAGTATTTGATTTCAAGGCTAAAATTGTGATGATTCATTTATATATACAATACAGTGGACCCCGCTTTACGATCACCTCCCAATGCGACCAATTATGTAAGTGTAATTTATGTAAGTGCATTTGTACGTGTATGTTTGGGGGTCTGAAATGGACTAATCTAATTCACAATATTCCTTATGGGAACTAATTTCGGTCAGTACTGGCACCTGAACATACTTCTGGAATGAAAAAATATCGTAAACTGGGGGTCCACTGTATTATAATAATTATCATTAAAGCTTACTCAGGGTTGTCAGGAAAGAGGACAAGTGTTTCCTGATGCGGGTCTTAGTCGCATGATGACCCACATCTGGAGCTTTTGGTCATCTGACTGAGGAATTCCACTAGCTTCCCTCTCCACCACTTAAAAAATATCGTTACAATTACACCCATTAGATGATTATAACCTCTATTTTTAGTTAGGTATTTTATCATTACCGAGCCTCCAGGTGCTCTGTAACGAGCATCTCTCAACCATACACAAGGTTATAGATTTACTTAAAAAAAATTCTTGGAGCAATATACGGTGGAACTCCAGTTTTGTACGGTCTGAATATCGTACAATTCGGATTTAGAACACTTTTTTGGGCGAAATTTCGGTCTGGATTTCGTACCTCCACCCAGAAATCAAACATATGCACGAGTGGTGTCCGCCCGCCCGGGATGATGCCACTCATGCATAAGTATCTCAGAAAAATATTGACACTGAACAGACATTTAAAAAAAATAAGAAGGCACAATGCCGAGACTGGAATACACAAACACCTGTGGGGGGGGGGGGGAATGGAAGGTATTCAGGCTTAATTCAGAGAACTGGACCATGGATCCAATTCCCTAGATCAAGAGCCCCTCATCAGCATCAAGGAACCTTCCTTGAGGGGTAAACAATTTAGAAAACTGACAAGTTGATACAAGAGACAGTTGGGTATCTTTATTCTGGGATTGATTACCTCAAACTCCTCGTCATTTTCTGCTTTTCTCTGGACTGAAGAAGCCGCAGTAGTGACACATTTCCAGACTAAAGATACCCAAATGTTGCACATCTCATTTATCAATACACAAATAACCCACACATAGGAGAAAAAAAAAACTTATGGTGGATCAAGGCCTGATCAACCAGGCTGTTACTGTTGGCCGCACGCAACCTGACGTATAAACCACAGCCCAGCTGGTCAGGTACTGACTTTACGTGCCTGTCCAGTGCCTTCTTGAAGACAGCCAGGGGTCTATTGGTAATCTGCGGTGATGTTTTGGTCCAACCTGGACTGAAACATTGTCAGAAATGACTAGTTAATGGTCCGAGTCAGACAGAAAAGTCACCAGAAATTTCCTTCTCCTGCGTGCGGGTTATTTGTTTAAGGAAGATTTGAAATCTGTTTAAAGAAGACTTGAAACCTGTTTAGAGAAGACTTGAAACCTGTTTAGAGAAGACTTGAAACCTGTTTAGAGAAGACTTGAATGCTGCTTACCCAGTGCCACAAGCAACATCCAGGATGCTATGACAATTCTTGTCCCTCAGCAGATTAATGATGAAATTGCGATAAATGTCGGTTCTTTTATTCTTGTCGCCAATGTAGAGTTCCCAGAGCTTAGCAGCGATGCCATCTGCATACTGGTCCTTCAAACCCTCGGCTGGGATGCCCAGGGTTCGAGTCCGGTAAACGCGATTGTCGGTCATTTGGCCACTTGTTTACCCTTCGTGTATTTATCCTAGGGAGTGAGTAATTAGGTTCAATTAGCCACAGGTACGCATAATTACAATTATCATATAGAGGCCTGTATTGGGGCCTGTATTGGTATAATAATATTATACATAATACAAAAGTGTATAACGTAAACTGCCCACCAGGACAAAAACAAAAGTCGAAGTGACTCGTTTCCCATTGGGGTATACCTTTACCTTTGATATACCTTTGAAGAGTTTCGAGAGTTTCACTACTCTCGGAGCCCAGCCATGGGCCAGGCTCGTCTGGTGCTTGCCTGGTCAACCAGGCTGTTGTTGCTGGAGGGTCCGCTGTGCCACACATTCGTCACAGCCTGGTTGATCTGGCACCTGGTGAAGATACTTGTCCAGTTTCCTCTTGAAGGCTTCTACGGTTACTTCCCCTGGGGTCCCTGATTACTTCCCTGGGGTCCCTGATTACTTCCCCTGGGGTCCCTGATTACTTCCCCTGGGGTCCCTGATTACTTCCCCTGGGGTCCCTGATTACTTCCCCTGGGGTCCCTGATTACTTCCCTGGGGTCCCTGATTACTTTCCCTGGGGTCCCTGATTACTTCCACTGGGGTCCCTGATTACAGGGACCTGATTACTTCCCCTGGGGTCCCTGATTACTTCCACTGGGGTCCCTGATTACTTCCACTGGGGTCCCTGATTACTTCCACTGGGGTCCCTGATTACTTCCACTGGGGTCCCTGATTACTTCCACTGGGGTCCCTGATTACTTCCCCTGGGGTCCCTGATTACTTCCCCTGGGGTCCCTGATTACTTCCCCTGGGGTCCCTGATTACTTCCACTGGGGTCCCTGATTACTTCCCCTGGGGTCCCTGATTACTTCCCACTGGGCCCTGATTACTTCCCCTGGGGTCCCTGATTACTCCCACTGGGTCCTGATTACTTCCCTGGGGTCCCTGATTACTTCCACTGGGGTACCTGATTACTTCCCCTGGAGTCCCTGATTACTTCCACTGGGGTACCTGATTACTTCCCCTGGAGTCCCTGATTACTTCCACTCGGGTACCTGATTACTTCCCCTGGACTTGGTACCTGATTACTTCCCTTGGAGTCCCTGATTACTTCCACTCGGGTACCCGATTACTTCCGCTCGGGTACCTGATTACTTCCACTGGGGTCCCTGATTACTTCCACTGAGGGTACCTGATTACTTCCACTGGGGTACCTGATTACTTCCACCTGGGGTACCTTATTACTTCCACTGGGGTACCTGATTACTTCCACTGGGGTACCTGATTACTTCCCCTGGGGTCCCTGATTACTTCCACTGGGGTCCCTGATTACTTCCACTGGGGTCCCTGATTACTTCCCCTGGGTCCTGATTACTTCCTGGGGTACCTAATTATACTGGGTATCCACTGGGGTACCTGATTACTTCCACTGGGGTACCTTTATTTTCCATTCCACTGGGTACCTAATTACTTCCACTGGGGTACCTGATTACTTCCCCTGGGGTACCTGATTACTTCCCCTGGGGTCCCTGATTACTTCCACTGGGGTCCCTGATTACTTCCACTGGGGTACCTGATTACTACCACTGGGGTCCCTGATTACTACCACTGGGGTACCTGATTACTACCACTGGGGTACCTGATTACTTCCACTGGGGTACCTGATTACTACCACTGGGGTACCTGATTACTCCACTGGGGTCCCTGATTACTACCACTGGGGTACCTGATTACTACCACTGGGGTACCTGATTACTTCCACTGGGGTACCTGATTACTTCCACTGGGGTACCTGATTACTACCACTGGGGTACCTGATTACTACCACTGGGGTCCCTGATTACTACCACTGGGGTACCTGATTACTACCACTGGGGTCCCTGATTACTACCACTGGGGTCCATGATTACTTCCACTGGGGTCCCTGATTACTACCACTGGGGTACCTGATTACTACCACTGGGGTCCCTGATTACTACCACTGGGGTCCATGATTACTACCACTGGGGTCCATGATTACTACCACTGGGGTCCCTGATTACCACTGGGGTACCTGATTACTACCACTGGGGTCCATGATTACTACCACTGGGGTCCCTGATTACTACCACTGGGGTCCCTGATTACTACCACTGGGGTCCCTGATTACTACCACTGGGGTCCCTGATTACTACCACTGGGGTCCCTGATTACTACCACTGGGGTCCATGATTACTTCCACTGGGGTCCCTGATTACTACCACTGGGGTCCCTGATTACTACCACTGGGGTCCCTGATTACTTCCACTGGGGTCCCTGATTACTACCACTGGGGTCCCTGATTACTAACACTGGGGTCCCTGATTACTACCACTGGGGTCCCTGATTACTACCACTGGGGTCCCTGATTACTACCACTGGGGTACCTGATTACTTCCACTGGGAAGCGCTAAATCCTTAATGGCAAGATCACTAGAATTTTGTACTGAATTAATGATAAAAAAAAAAATAAGCGACTATTTCTATTGGGGTTAAAAAAAATTAATTAAAAATCGAAAAAAAAAATTATTTGTAAAAATTCGTGCCAGTACATGTTATTAAGTGGTTGTTAAGTTGTTAAAATGGGTAATTAGTACTAATTACGATGTTAAATAAGGGTTAATACAGACCAGAAGGTTAATAGCGTGTGAGAGCACCAGTGATAACTACAGCTTGTTGTGTTAGTGCACCTTAATACCTGTGAACATCACTACTCTGACCTTCACCTGGATGAAGCAGGTATATACCAGCTAAAGCTGCGACATGACACCTTGGTCGATAACACTGTCAGCAGGAGTCTGACGCCCGCCATCTTGATCACCTTATTAAGGTACACTACAACTTCCTCTTCTTATTTTCTCTCTTTTCTCTCGTATTTGACGTGTTTTTAAGGGGAATTTTACCCCGAATGAGAGAGAAAATAAAGTTTTATAACTTGGATAAGGGAACTTTATGACTTAAATAAGTTGAAAGTGTGTTTTTAACGGGTATCAAACTTAATGACCGGACACAACATAAAGTTGTGGCCAGGACCATGACTCTCACATTTGTTACTAAAAAAAATAACAAATTGTTAAGAATTTAACAATTATCTCTTTATTTATGGTTTAATATTTGTGTCCCTTAACAACATTAAAATGTGAAATTCAAATTATTATGAAGTCAATAAGAATTCATCTATAGAAGAATATTTATGGTCATTATACTACTTATTAAACCAGGGGTCTTGAAGACCACCAGGTGTCTTGTGAAAAAGACCACCCAGGACGATTGGAAGAGGAGTCTTGAAAGACAACCCGGGGTTATTGAAAGGACACCACCCCCAGGGGCCCCTCCCCCCCCCGGTCTTGAGACCCACCAGGGGTCTTGAAGGACAAGACAACCATCGGGGTTGTGTGCGTTTTGGAAGACAAACCAGGGGTCTTGAAGAAGGACAAGACAACCACGGGGGGTCTCTTGAAAAAGAACGACCCACCCAGGGGGTGTGTTGTTTTTCTTTGTGAAGAAAAAGACAACCCAACAAATGAAGACCAACCAGGGAGGGTTTTGAAGACAACCAGGGGATTCTTGAAGACAAACCAGGGAGGTCTTGAAGAAGACAAACAGGGAAGGGGCGGTCTTGAAAAGACCACCAGTGGTCTTGAAGGACAACGACAAAACCAGGCGGTTTTTTGAAGACCAACAGAGAGTTTTGAAGACAACCGCCAGGGGTTCTCTTGTAGCACAACATGGGAGGGGAGGGCTGGTCTTGAAGACCCACCAGGGGTGCTCTGAAGGACCAACCCCCAGGGGTCTTGAAGAGAACAACCAGGAGTCTTGAAGACAACCACCGGGGGCGCACGGTGGTGATAAAGGGTGGGTCTTGATGAAAGACAACCAGGGGGGGTCCTGAAAACAACAGGAGTCTTGAAGACGAACTAGGGCAAGGCGCAAGTCATTGAAGGACAACTACTAGGGCGGGATTGAAGGACAACCAGGCGGTCTTGAAAAGGACCGCCAGGGGCTCTTGGAATTGAAAAGACAAGACACCAGGGGGTGGTGTTTCGGCGGGTCTTGAAAACAACCAGGGGGGGGTTTTGAAGAACAACCCAGGGGTCTTCAGACAAACCAGGGAAGCCGGCGTGTTTCCTCTCAATTCTTGGAAGACAACCAGGGTGTGGGTCCGGTGGGTTATTTCGTTTTGCGTCGAATGTTTTCTTGGTGAAAGCGGTCGAGGTGTCTGTGCTTGGAGAGTTTTTTGTTTTTTTTTTGTTTTTCTTGAAGACAACCAGGGTCTTGAAGACAACCAGTGGGTCTTGAAGACAACCAGGGTCTTGTAAGACAACCAGGACAGAAGTCTTGAAGCAACTTAGGGAGTCTTAAGACAAATAGGGGTCTTGAAGAAATAGGGGTTCTTGAAGACAATCCCAGGCTCAGGGGCTTGTCATTGAAGCAACTAGGGGTCGTGAAGACAACCAGAGGTTCTTGAAGACAACAAGAAAGGTTTGAAGACAACCTGGGGGTACTTGAAGACAAACAAGGGGTCTTGAGACAACCAGGGGTTCTTGAAGACAACCAGAGGTCTTGAAGACAACCAATGGTCTTGAATGAAGCGACAACCAGGAGGTCTTGGAAGACAAAAGGGGTCTTGAAGGACCACACCAGGGGGGTCCTTGAAGACTAAAGGGGGATAGGTCTTTGAAGACAAACTTAGTAGGTCTTGAAGCCAAGAGGGAGGTCTTGAAGACAACCTAGGGGTCTAGAAGGACAGACTAGGGCTCTTGAAGACAATCCTGGGGTCTTGAAGACAACCCGGGGTCTTGAAGCAAGTAGGGGTTCTTGAAGGACAAAAGGGGTCTTGAAAGACCACAGGTGGGCTGTAGAACAACAGGGCGCGTCTTGATGACCACCAGGGGTCTTGTTGCACCACCAGGGGAGTCTTGAAGACAACAGGGGTCTTGAAGACCACCAGGGGTCTTGAAGACCCACAGGGGTCTTGAAGAGCCAACAGGGGTCTTGAAGACAAACAGGGGTTTTGACGACAACCAGGGGTCTTGAAGACAACCAGGGGTCTGAAGACCACAGGGTCTGAAGACAAACCAGGGTTTTGAAGACAACCAGGGGTCTGAAGACAACCAGGGGTCTGAAGATCATCCAGGGGGTGCTTGAAGCAACCCAGGGTATGAAGGACCACCAGGGGGTCTTGAAGACAACCAGGGGTCTTGAAGCAACAGGGGTCTTGAAGGACAACCAGGGGTTTGAAGACAACAAGGGGTCTTGAAGACAACAGGGGTCTTGAAGACCACCAGGGGTCTTGAGACAACCAGGGGTCTTGAAGAAAACCAGGAGGTCTTTGAAGACAACCAGGGGTCTTGAAGACAACCAGAGGGGTTCTTGAACGACAACCAGGAGTCTTGAAAGACAATAGGGAGTCTTGAAGACACTAGGGGTCCTTGTAGACAACTAGGGTCTTGAAAGAAAACAGGGTTTGAAGAACAACTAGGGGTCTTAGAAGACAAACAAGGTCTGAAGACAACAAGAGGTCTTGAAGACAAACAGGGGTTCTTGAAGACAACAAGGGGGCTTGAAGACAACCAGGGGTCGTGAGACAACAAGAGGTCTTGAAGACAACCAATGTCTTGAAGACAACCAGAGGTCTTGAAGAAAACAAGGGGTTCTTGAGGAAACAGGGGTCTTGAAGACAACTTAGGGAGTATTGAAAGGACACTGGGTCTTGAAGACAACATAGGGAGTCTTGAAGACAACTATGGGTCTTGAAGGACAACAGGTCTCTTGAATACAACCAGGGGTCTTGAAGACAACCAGGGGTCTTGAAGACAAGATAGGGGTCTTGAAGCAAAACAAGGGGTCTTGAAGACAACTAGGGCGTCTTGAAGACAATAGGGAGGTCTTGAAGACAACTAGGGGTCTTGAGACAATAGGAGTCTTGAAGAGAATAGGAGAGTCTTGAAGACAACTGGGGTCTTGAATACAAAACTAGGTCTTGAAGGACAACAAGGGTTTGAAAAAAAAGGGAGTTTGACAACAAGGGTGTCTCCCCCTGAGATAACCAGGGGTCTTGAAGACAACCAGGGGTCTTGAAGACAAAGGGGTCTTGAAGAACAACCAGGAGTCTTGAGACACCAGGGGTCTTGAAGACAACCAGGAGTCTTGAAGAAGCAGGGATCTGGAAGACTCAAACTAGGGAGTCTTGAAGACAACCAGGGGTCTGAAGACAACCAGGGGTCTGAAGAACAACCAGGAGTCTTGAGACAACCAGGGGTCTTGAAGACAACCAGGAGTCTTGAAGACAACTGGGGTCTTGAAAGACAACTTGGGAGTCTTGAAAGACAACAGGAGTCTTGAAGACAGCTAGGGGTTCTTGAAGACAACTAGGAAGTCTTGAAGACAAAACCAGGGGTCTTGAAGAAACCAGGGATCTTGAAGACAACGGAGTCTGAAGACAACCAGGGTCTTGAATTGAAGGACAACCAGGGGCTTGAAAGACAACCAGGAGTATTGAAAGACAACCAGGGTCATGAAGACAACTAGAGTCTTGAAGACACTAGGCGAGTTAGGTAAAGCACATTATGCAACAGTTAGGTATCTTTATTTCGAAACGTTTCGCCTACAGTAGGGCATCTTCAGTCGAGTACTCAGAAAGTTGATAGAAGCAGAAGTACTTGAAGACGATGTAATCAGTCCATCACCCTGAACAGTTTTGAGGGTCAGTCCTCAGTCTGACCACCTCAAAACTTTAAGGAGTGATTGGACTGATTAAATCGTCTTCAGTATCTCTGCTTCTATCAACTTTTCTGTACTCGACTGAAAGAAGCCTACTGTGGAGGCGAACGTTTCGAAATAAAGATCTACTGTTGATTGCTGTCTTAACTAAACACCCTGTCGTTGTTTTTATACCATTTTATTGTTCACACTAGAGTCTGGAACTCAGCCAGGAGTCTTGACGACAACCAGGGGTCTTGAAGACAAACTTAGGTGTCCTTGAGACAACTAGGAGTCTTGAAGACAGCCAGGAGTCTTGTGAAGACAACCAAGCTAGTCTTGAAGACAGCCATGGTCTTGAAGGAAACCATGAGTCTTGAAGGACAAAACCATGAGTCTTGAGGACAGCCAGGAGGTCTTTGAAGACAACCATGTGTACTCCTTGAAGACAACCATGAGTCTTGAAGACAGCCATGGGTCTTGAAGAAAACCATGAGTCTTGAAGACAAAACCCTGAGTCTTGAGAAGCCAGGGAGATCTGAAGACAAACCATGAGTCTTGAAGCACAAACATGAGTTCTTGAAGACAGCATGGGTCTGAAGACAACCATGAGTCTTGAAGAAACCAATGAGTCCTTGAAGACAGCCATGGAGTCTTGAAGGGACAACCATGAGTCTTGAAGTAAAAACCATGAGTCTTGAAGACAACCATGAGTCTTGAAGACAACCATGAGTCTTGAAGACAGCCATGAGTCTTGAAGACAGCCAGGAGTCTTGAAGACAGCCAGGGGTCTATTGGTAATCCCCCTTATGTCTGCTGGAAGACAGATGAAGTCTTGGGCCCCTAACAATGTGTCAGTGTATTCAGGGTGCTAACATTTACCTCTTAAGACGTCCTCAAGTCGTTCTTACAAAAACAAATAGCACGTGATCCAATAGCTATTGATTGTAGGGTTCTAGCTCCAGGGACAGCACTCTGGCTGCTGCTGTTTGTACGTCCCCTCACACTAAGACAGTACCTTCACCTGCACGTTGAATGCCGTTGCATTATTAACGTGAATGACGCAGGAGAGAAGTAAAAGGCTTAAGATACTGTTATCTTATACTGTATTTATGGTGTTTAATTCCTGTTTGTCCATGATAACACTCGACTCTGATAACCTCTTTGATAACACTCGACTCTGTGATAACCTCTTGTGTATAGGTTTTACCTGGAGTTTACCTGGAGAGAGTTCCGGGGGTCAACGCCCCCGCGGCCCGGTCTGTGACCAGGCCTTCTGGTGGATCAGAGCCTGATCAACCAGGCTGTTGCTGCTGGCTGCACGCAAACCAACGTACGAGCCACAGCCCGGCTGGTCAGGAACCGACTTTAGGTGCTTGTCCAGTGCCAGCTTGAAGACTGCCAGGGGTCTGTTGGTAATCCCCCTTATGTATGCTGGGAGGCAGTTGAACAGTCTCGGGCCCCTGACACTTATTGTATGGTCTCTAACGTGCTAGTGGACACCCTGCTTTTCATTGGGGGTGTTGCACGTCTCGGCCAAGTCTTTTGGCTTTCGTAGTGAGTGATTTTCGTGTGAAAGTTCGGTTATTAGTCCTCTAGGATTTTCCAGGTGTATGTGTAATCATGTATTTCTCCCTGTCCTGCCGTTCAGGAATACAGGTTAAGGAACCTCAGCGCTCCAGTCAATTGAGGTGTTTTATCTACGTTATGCGCGCGTTTGAAAGTTTCTCTGTAAATTTTCTAGTGTCAGCAATTCTTTGCCTAGAAGGTGCTGTTAGTGTGCAGCAATATTCCCGTAGATAGGAAACAAGTGACTGATGGGTGTCATCATGGGCCTTGGCCTCCCTAGTTTTGAAGGGTTTATCATTATCCATCTGACATTGTTCTAGCAGATGTAGATTGATACAATGTTATGGTCCTTGAATGTGGATCCTCAGACATGATTCACTCCAAGGTCTTTGAAGTTGGTGTTTCGCCTCTATTTTGTGGCCAGAAATTTGTGTTGTACTCTTGATGAAGTTTTAATTTTCCTCGTGGTTACCATATTGAGTAATTGAGAAATTTTTCATCGTTGAACTTCATATTGTTTTCTGCAGCCCACTGAAAGATTGGTTGATGTTCCGCCGGAGGCTTTTTGCAGGTCTGCAATGGCAGACATGTCATGCAGATTCGGGTGTCATCTGCAAAGGAAGACACGGTGCTGTGGCTGACATCTCCTTGTCTATGTCGGATATGAGGATGAGGAACAAGATGGGACGAGCTACTGTGCTTGTGGAACAGAGCTTTTCACCGTGCCTGCCTCGGTCTTTACTCTGTTGACGGCCTACTCTCGGTGTTCTGTTAGTGAGGAAATATAGATCCATCGGACGACTTTTCCTGTTATTTCCCCCTTTGAGCACGCATTTTGTGCGCTATTACGCCATGGTCACACTTGTCGAAGGCTTTTGGCAAAGTCTGTATATATTACATCTGCAATTCTTTTGTTCTGCTGTGCATTTAGGACCTTGTGTAGTGTCCATCGTTGAGACAGACAGGAGCGACCTAGTTCTAAACCATGTTGCCTTGGGTTTGTGTAATGATGTGTTCTAGATGGGTGGTGATCTTGACTTCTTAGGACCCTTTCAAAGATTTTTATGATATTTATATGGGATGTTAGTGCTTTGGTCTGTAGTTCTTTGCTGTGGCTTTACTGCCCCCCCTTCCCCTCAAGAAAGGTTTCCTTGATGTTGGTTGGGGGCTTCTTGATTTAGGAATTGGATCTGTGCTCAGTCCCGAAAATTAAAGCGTGACGACGGCCTTCACATCCCCCCACCCAGGCGCTGTTATCTCCGGGTTTAGCGCTTCCCCCTTGATTATAATAATAATTTACTGCCCCCTTTGTGGAGTGGGGCTATGTCTGTTGTTGTTAGTAACTGTGGGACGACCCCCGTGTCCATGCTCCCCCTCCATAGGATGGAAAAGGCTCGTGATAGGGGCTTCTTGCAGTTCTTGATGAAGACAGAGTTCCATGAGTCTGGCCCTGGGGCAGAGTGCATGGGCATGTCATTTATCGCCTGTTCGAAGTCATTTGGCGTCAGGATCATTATATTTGAAGAAAAAATAAGTAAGTAAGTAAGTTTATCTAGGTATACACAAATACAGTTACATATAATTATCATACATAGCAGCATATGTGTAGAGAACCTGGGATAACCCAAAAAAGTCAGACTGAGTGACTTATTTCCATTGGGGTCCTTTTACCTTATTCCTCTAAGAAAAAGGAGGAGTAGATGTAAAATAGAGAGAGACAGGCGCTCCCTTTACAGGCGACGGAAAAGAATAACAGAGCGGTTAAAGAGGTCAATATATCTGAAATGCGTAGGGAGTCACTGGTCAGAGAAATAGCAAGCATCAACTTAAGCTAAAGAATCTTTAGGAGTCAGGAATCGCGGGAAGAGAACTATAAAGACAAAATGGAAATCGGAAAGAAAACCCAAAGTATTTCTTCTTCCTATGCCCAACTCAAAATCGAGAACACAACGTCAGTATGGGCCCCTACTTAAACAAGAATGGGTCTACACAATGACAGCAAGGAATGAGGTGGAGCTACTCAAGTCCCAATATGATCAGTTTTAGCAAGCGTAACAGACTGAGAGTCGAAAATCAAATGAATTTTTTATGCGAGAGCCGCAAAATGTGATTAAACACCAAGCCTATCCGATTTTATCCTGAACGCCAAATGCTTCGAACAGGAGATAAAGACATGCCCATGCACTCTGCCCCAGGGCCACAGACTCATGGAAATCTGAGTTCATCAAGAACTGCAAGAAGCCCCTATCACGAGCTTTTCCATCTATGGAGAGGGAGCATGGACACGGGGGTCGTCCACGTTACTAAAAACAACAGAATAGCCCACTCCCCAAAGGGGGGCCAGTAACGCAACAGCAAAGAACTACAGACCAATAGCACTAACATCACATATCATAAAGAATCTTAGAAAGGGACCTCAGAAGCAAGCTCACACCCATCTAGAAATCCATAAGTTACACAACCAGGGCCAAACATGGGTTTCTGAACAGGTCGCTTCCTGTCTGTCTCAACTATTGGATACTACGACAAGGTCCTAAATGCATAACAAGACAAAAAGAATGCGAATTGTAATTATTATACAGACTTTGCAAAAGCCATCGACAAGTGTGGACCATGGCGTAATAGTGACACAAATGCGCGCATCTAAAGGAATAACAGGAAAAGTCGTCGATGGATCTATAATTTCTCACTATACAGAACAAGAGGAGTAGTCGTCAAACAGAGTAAAGGTCCGAGGCAGTACACGGTGAAAGCTTGTTCCAACAAGCCACAGTTACTAGCTCCCATTCTTGTTTTCATCCTCATATCCGGCATAGTCAAGGATGTCAGCTCCACAGCACCGTGTCTTCCTTATGCAGAGGACACCGAATCTGCATGACAGATGTCATTCATTGCAGACTCAGCAAGGCCAGGCGGACTTCAACAAATCTTTCAGTTGGGCTGCAGAAAACAATATGAAGTTCACGATGAGAAATTTCAATTACTCAGATATGGTAAACACGAGGAAAGTAAATCTTCATACAGGTACAATACAAATTCTGCCACAAAATAGAGCGAAACACCAACGTCAAAGACATGGGAGTGATCATGTCGAGAGTATCACACCCTTCAAGGACCATAACACTGTATCAAATCGATCGCTAGAAAAAATGACAGGATGGATATGAGAACCTTCAAACTCGGGAGGCCAAGCCATGATGACACTCTTAGGTCACTTGTTCTTATCTAGGCTGTATATTGCTGCACACTAACAGCACCTTTCAAGGCAGGTATGAAATTGCCGACTAGAGAATGTACAGAGAACTTTCCACGGCGGCATAACGGAGATAAAACACTCAATTACAGGGAAGGCGATTGGGTTCCTAAACCTGTATTCCTGGAACGCAGGAGGGAGCGATACTTGCTTAATACACCTGGAAATCTCCTAGAGGACTAGTACCGAACTTGCACACGAAAATCACTCACTCGAAAGCAAAGACTTGCAGACGATGCACCATCCCCCCAATGAATAGCAGAACGGGTGTCACTTAAAGCACGTTAAGAGACCATACAATAAGTGTCAGGGGCCCGAGACTGTTCAACTGCCTCCCAGCATACATAAGGGGGATTACAACAGACCCTGGCAGTCTTTTCAGTGGCACTGGAAAGCACCTAAAGTCGCAGTTCCTGATCAGCCGGGCTGTGGCTCGTACGTTGGTTTGGCGTGCAGCCCGCAGCAACAGCCTGGTTGATCACGCAATGTTCCACCAAGAGGCCTTGTCACAAGACCGGGGCCGCGGGGGCGTTGACCCCCGGAACTCTCTCTAGGTAAACTCCAGGTATGGCTATACCCCAACTGTTTTAGTTGTTGCCAGAGCTTTCTGAGGTTATGCTTATACTCTTCATTTTTGTGCAATAGTGCTTGCCTTTGCTTTTTATAAGTCTCTGTACTCTTTCCTCCCCTTTGGAATTCATTTAGTGCTCCAATATCCTGGTATGTTAGCTTTAAATCTTCTTAGCAGCTGGTCTCTGAATTTCATATTATCTAATATCTAGTAGTCATCCAGGTCTCAGTTCTTCGTTTAAATCCTAACCTCTTTAACTGGCAATAATATCAAGGATGGTAGTTAGGTGAACATTGTTTTTAAAATTTTTCCCAGGCATCGTTTACGTCCGTGTGCAATTGTTTTCTCTGTCCACCTGTCACAATTGTTTCAAGTCCGGGCATGACTCTGAAAGTCTTCCTAAGAACTGTCTGGGCAGGAGGGCGGTCACTAGTTCCTACTAAGATGGGTTTGGTCTTAGGGGGGGAAAGCAGGCACTTCAAACATAGAATCTCGCCAGTTTTTGTTATTTAAAATCAGGGTCTTGGGTTGTAAGCTAAGGTCATTTCTAATTGTAGGGCACAGTAGTCACCACCGCCTTTGCTGTTCCTATCTAAGCGTTTTATATTGTAACATTATTTTGACCTCGTCGTCAGTCACCGTATTATCAACAAGATCAGAGATGGTTATAACTGCCGCCTAATTTTTGTTTAGCTAGAAATCCTATTCTGTGCCAATTTAGGAAGAAAATGATCTTGCATTGACAGGATTAAAGTAGCAGGCCTGGTTTTCATAAAACAATTTCATAATCATTAATATATGGCTCATGGGTCATTTGTATTAAAATTAGGTAAATCAATGTCATCACTGCTAAAGGGTAACTGTGCCAAAGTGCATTTGTTACACACAAAATGAATTCTGGCACCGTTGTTATAATTGTACATACATCCATCATGCATCATCCATCATCCATACAGAAAAAGAGTCCTTCCTCCAAAATTTGCACCAGTCAACTATAGTTGATAATATAAGCATTTATTGTGGTGGGAAGACGGAAAAAAAAAAAAATAGAAAAGCTAGATACAGCGATTGATAAACAAGGGTTGAGGTCGACCGTTCGTCACTGTAGGAGCTGCTAGCAGTCACCGATTTCTTCAACACGCAAGTTATACTTTTGTATCAGTCAAATCACATATTACTCGGGTAGATAATTTCCCAGTAAGATCCTTCTGTGTTAGCTCAAATCACCGACAGATGTTTTAAATAAGTGACCCGATGACTTTCAGATCACGATCGACTGCGTCCGACCCTTGACTGGTCCGAACCCTTGACTTGTCCGAACCCTTGGACTGGTCCGAACGGGACTGGTTTCAAACGGTTACGTTGGACAATAAAGCAGACTGTAAAACGGATGGGGTTGTAGGCGCCCTTATAACACAACATTAAAAATCAGGAACGTGACGGTAAGCTGTCCACTATACAAAAACAGTTAGAAACAGAATTACACATAGCTAGAGCTTCATTTAAGGTTATTAATAGAATATTCAAGAGGTTGCTAGTAGAATTGCAGTAAAGACACTTCAAATCATTATAGCTGTGTGAGTCTTTGGTTTTTTCCAGGGGTTCAAAACAACGGGCTTCAACAGGATAAAAAATTGTCATTTTTGTGGAACTTGGTGTCACGCCCTTGTGAGATATCCCAAAACTAGCTACAAGCAGTATTAAAACAGAGAAGTGTTTTTGGGTATGGCCCAAAAGACGGAAAATCTGTGGACTAAACTCACAAGGGCATAAAAGAGGACAACATCAAAGCTGCTTGCATAGAAAACCGGAAGCTTTCTACAAACAGATGGGAACATTTAAAAGTCTGGGCTTAATGTACTGCCGTGATACTTGCCATGTAGCTCACAAACTGTAAGGTGGAGATGATGTCCTGGTAGTCAGTAAAGGTGGGGCTGATAGTGCTGTCCTGGGAGACAGTAATGGAGAAGCTGGAGATGCGTCTGGAGACTGATAATGGTGAAGGGAGTGTGCTGTCTGGGAGACAGTAATGGTGAAAGCTGGAGATGCTGTCCTGGGAGACAGTAATGGTGAAGTGGAGATACTGTCCCTGGGAGACAGTATGGTGAGCTGGTGAATGCTGTCTGGTAGCACAGCAATGGAGAAGGCTGGAGATTTTGTCAGGTAGTCGGGGAATTATACGCGGGAAGGAATTACATATAATAACTGGACTCAAAGGGGGACAGGAGCCATAGTAGGGAAACAAGTGTAGTCAAAGATAAGATAAAAACCAATATTGCAAACTAGAAACGCTCACAGCACTCGCTCGCTCTCTCGTCGCAAAAACAAGAGGGGACTCCAATCGCCAAGTACTGAGGTAAATTACCAAAAACGCAACTGGTGGGGCTCCATTGTGGGGGGATGTTGTCAGGGAGGATAGAAGTAAAGACAGGGAACATTGCCACCAACAGGGAATACAGTCACAGCAACCCAAGGCAGAGGAAACCAAGCTCTGTGCCCATTACTATGCACTTGGTATCTGTGGCATGGGAAATCTGGAAAAAACAGATGGGACATGCAAAACTATGACCACCCTAGAAAATCATGCCATGCCCATATGACAAAGGAAAAATGTAAACTCCCTTCCTGTAAGCTTTTTCACCTGAAATGTGTGTACCGATCTTCAGTACAGGAAAAGATGTGCTATAACTTAATTTTGCCCAGGCATACCCATTAAAGGGGACAAAATGATACAAAACATCCAGGCATGGCAAAAACCTGGTAGCACAGCCACTCAAGAGGGAGAGGTTTTTATGTGCCAGGAGGAAAAAAACTTGGCAGGAAATGCAAGAAATCGTTACACCAAATCCAGTCATTCATGGAGTGGAACCACAGGTCGATGGCCTCACTCCAAAACCAAACATATACAGATACTAATGCCGGAAAAAAATCCCCTCCGTACCAACAATACCACCAGTCGATATAACATTCTCTTTGCAAATATTAACAGGTCTAAAGCCAGACAACAAACAACAAAATACCTTTCATCCGTGGACTGCTCTTGACAGAGCAAAGGCAATGTTCGCGGCTTTCACTGAGGACCCACATACACGGATCACTTGACACGGAAATATGGATCCAGGTTTACAACCTATACAAATGTGACAGGATCGTGAACAGGCAAACGGGGGGTTGGCCTGTACATTGCAGAGTTACTAGTTTGCACAGAACTGGCTTAATGCTTCAAAATGATGTTGCTGGAAGTTTTTAGCAGTCAAGTGGTCGATGAACCACAAACCTAGTCATTGTGGTAGTCTACAAGACTTCGGATGCAACAATCCAGCAATCCGGGAACAGCTGTTGTAAAATTGACCATGTCTGGAAATCTTCAGTCCTGCACCCAACATCTTGCTCCTGGGGATTTCAACTTAGGCACTAAAATGGAGGAATATAGCAAATAATATTGTTGCAGTAATAAACACCAGGAGGCAGCTCTGATGAAAAACCTCTCACACTCACACGAGCTTTTTAAATCTCTGCCACAAAATTCAATTTACCAGCATATAATAGACGCCTACTAGAATGGAGAATACACTAGACTCCTCATCTTCCTACAATGATGATCGATAAGAAATGACACCATATCAAAAAACATATACTCAGAACACAACATAATTGATTTCAGACAAGTATGAGTGAGCAAAGTCCGACAAAATGAGACTAGTCACGAGGGTGAGCATTCACCAAATTCAACTTCAATAAACAAAAACATAAAGTGGGACACAAGGTAACCAAGTCCTACCCGATATAAGCTGGGAAGATACTCTTAAGCATAACACAGACCCAACTTATGCCTAGAACAGATTAACTCGGTGGCCTCGATGTATGCACAAGGCTTATTCCTCGAAGAAAAAGGAGGAGTAGAGGTAAAATAGAAAGGAGACAGGGCGCTCCCTTTACAGGCGGCGGAAAAAGAATAACAGAGCGGCTAAACGAGGTCATATATCTGAAGATGCGTAGGGAGACACTGGTCAGAGAAAATAGCAAGATCGAACTTAAGCTTAAAAGAATCCTTTAGGGAGTCAGGAATCGCGGGAAGAATAAAAGCCACGTCTGGTTAGCTCGAAAGAAACCCCAAGATAAAACTATTTCTTCTCCTATGACCAAATTCAAATCGAGACAACGGTCCAGTATTGGGCCCCTACTGAAACAAGATGGGTACCTAACAGATGTCCAGCAAGAATATGAGAGAGCTACTCAAGTCCCAAAGACTCAGTTTTTAGCAAAGCCGCTAACCAGCTGAGAAGTCGAAGATCAAAATGAATTTTTATGAGAGAGCCACAGAATTTGATGTAACACGCAAGCCTTATCCGATGTTATCCTGACGGCCCAAATGACTTCGAACAGGCGAAAAATGCATGCCATGCACTCTTCCCAGTGCCGACTCATGGAACTCTGATGTCATCAAGAATACTTGCAAGAAGCCCCTATCACGAGCCTTTTCATCTAAGGAGAGGGCGCATGACCACAGGGTCGTCCCTTCAGTTACTAAAAAACAACAGACATAGCCCCACTCCACAAAGGGGGCTGTCAAGCACAGCCAAAGAACTACAGACAATAGCCACTAACATCCCCTATCATAAAAATCTATGAAAGTGTTCCTAAGAAGCCCAGGATCACCACCATTCTAGAAACCATCAGTAACATAACCCAGGGCAACATGGGTTTAGAACAGTCGCTCCTGTCTGTCTTAACTATTGGATCTCAATACGACAAGGTCCTAAATGCACTAGAAGACAAAAAGAATGCAGATGTAATATATACAGGATTTTGCCAAAGCCTTCGACAAGTGTGACCATGGTAATAGTGCACAAAATGCTTGCTAAAGGAATAACAGGAAAGGGTCGGTCGATGGATCTATAATTTCCTCACTAAAGAACCACAGAGAGTAGTCGTCAACAGAGTAAAGTCCGAGGGGCAGCTTACGGTGAAAAGCTCTGTTCGCAAGGCACAGTCTAGCTCCATTCATGTCCTCATCCCATTCCGGAACCATTGACAAGGGATGTCAGCCACAGCACGTGTCTTCCTATGCAGATGAAACCGCAATCTGCCTGACAGTGTCTCTCCATTGCAGACACTGCAAGCTCCAGGCGGACATCAACCCAAATCTTTCTGTGGGCTGCGGAAAACAATATGAAGTCAACGATGAGAAAAGAAATTTCAATTACTCAGATATGGTAAAATGAGGAAATTAAATCTTCATCAGAGTACCAAAAACAAATCTGGCCACAAAAATATAGAGCGAAACCACCAACGTCACAAAGACCTGGGATGTGATTAGGTCGGAGGCATCTCACTTCACAGGACCATAACATTGTATCAATCGCATCTGCTAGAAAAAATGACCAGGATGGATAATGAGAACCTTCAAACACTAGGGAGGCCAAGCCCATTATGATTACTCTTCAGGTCACTTGTTCTATCTATGGCTGGAATATGCTGCACTTAACAGCACCTTTCAAGGCAGGTGAAATGACAGATACCTAGAAAATGTACAGAGAACTTTCACGGCGCGCATAAAGGAGATAAAAACCACAATTTACTGGGCGCGATTGAGGTTTACTAAACCATGTTATTCCTGGAACGCAGGAGGCGGAGATACATGGTTATATACACCTGGCGAAAAATCTAGAGGGAACTTAGCTACCGAACTTGCACACGAAAATCACTCACTCGAAGCAAAAGACTTGGCAGACGATGCACCATCCCCCCAATGAAAAAAGCAGGGGTGTCACTAGCACGTTAAGAGACCATACAATAAGTGTCAGGGGCCCGAGACTGTTCAACTGCCTCCCAGCACACATAAGGGGGATTACCAACAGACCCCTGGCAGTGTTCAAGCTGGCACTGGACAAGCACCTAAAGTCAGTTCCTGATCAGCCGGGCTGTGGCTCATACGTTGGCTTGCGTGCAGCCAGCAGCAACAGCCTGGTTGATCAGGGGCTGATCCACCAGGAGGCCTGGTCACAGACCGGGCCGCGGGGGCGTTGATCCCCGAAACTCTCTCCAGGTAAACTCCAGGCACCCACCCCTTACACATTTTACATAAGGTGCCTTTTCTGTTTTTCATGCGTACTTTAGTACAGTGTATGCATCTGTTTGGTAGTGTTTGAGATAATAATGGCTGTATTGTCTCACATTGACCTATGTATATATTACATATGGACTTAAGGTTATCATCCCTAGCTACTAGACCGTCATTATCGCCGTCATTTATCTGTCTGTTTTGCCTCTGCACAATAGTTTGAGGTCCTGGATTAATTTGGATATCACCACTTAAGAGCGCTACAATAAGAGCTGTGTGCCATTGTTTTTGTTTGGGTATGCGGTGTTGCCATACCTTGCGGCGATAGTGACATTTACTTTTCTGGTAGGATGGCAACTGTTGGGCTTTTACTGTCCAGGGCGCTGTTACTCCATTCATCTTTTCCAGCCCCATGACTGATTTCTTTCTTCATGGAATTGAAGAAGAAATATAAATATAATTATGGCAGCCTGTACCCCCCTAATGCCTGCCATTATGGCAGCCTGTACCCCCTAATGCCTGCCATTATGGCAGCCTGTACCCCCCTAATGCCTGCCATTATGGCAGCCTGTACCCCCTAATGCCTGCCATTATGGCAGCCTGTACCCCCCTAATGCCTGCCATTATGGCAGCCTGTACCCCCCTAATGCCTGCCATTATGGCAGCCTGTACCCCCCTAATGCCTGCCATTTATGGCAGCCTGTACCCCCTAATGCCTGCCATTATGGCAGCCTGTACCCCCCTAATGCCTGCCATTATGGCAGCCTTTTTACCCCCTAATGCCTGCCATTATGGCAGCCTGTACCCCCTAATGCCTGCCATTATGGCAGCCTGTACCCCCCTAATGCCTGCCATTATGGCAGCCTGTACCCCCCTAATGCCTGCCATTTTCACTCTTCTCTCTTTTACTCATATACAATAATATTTATTTCTCTTTTCCAGTCCCTAGTACACTTAGTATCTGCTTTAGCAATCACCACTGAATTACTAGTAAAATTTCCTCTTCAAAACCCTCTTCACTGCTCACTTTTCCCTTAACTTCACAAAACCCTTACAGTTAACCTCTTCAAAACCCTCTTCACTGCTCACTTTTCCCTTAACTTCACAAAACCCTTACAGTTAACCCCTTATTACACACTCCCCTTCCCATCTCACTTCACAATCTGACTTCACCAATTAACTTCTAACTCCATTCCATTCTGGTAGACCACAAAGGTTTAATCCATGGTTTTATCCTTCCAAATCCCCCTCAATTCCATTTATCGTGGGTTGTGTGGTGTTGACTGCCTGACCTGGTCTGCTGACTCAGCCATTTTTACAACACTGAGGGAAGTTGGTTTAGAAAGACACGTAAGCAAACACTATGGCATATTAGAAAACGTTTCGGTCCTGGGACCTTGATCACTTCTAACATACAGAGGTATGTGATGAAGGTCCCAGGACCGAAACGTTTTCTAATATGTCATAGTGTTTGCTTACGTGTCTTTCTAAACCAACTTGTCGGTATTTATTACCAAGGTTTATACCACTAAGGGAAATAAACGCCACCTACAACCTGACTTTCCTTGAGATTATAGATATATTTGGCGTTTTCTGCTATGATTCTCTCACTGTACACTGGTCAGCTGAATATAGGTCAGCTACTAAAACATTAACCTTGACTGTTTAACTTAACCTTGACTGTTTAACTTAACCTTGACTGTTTAACTTAACCTTGACTGTTTAACTTAACCTTGACTGTTTAACTTAACCTTGACTGTTTAACTTAACCTTGACTGTTTAACTTAACCTTGGGCTGTTTAACTTAACCTTGACTGTTAACTTAACCTTGACTGTTTAACTTAACTTGACTGTTTAACTTAACCTTGACTGTTTAACTTAACCTTGACTGTTTAACTTAACCTTGACTGTTTAACTTAACCTTGACTGTTTAACTATTCACGTCTTTCTCACGACTGACACTGAGGGATATCCGTCCTATAACCTTGGAGTTTTGTACTGTTGATTTGACGATGTCTCCTGTGTTTCCCTCTCGTTAGTACTGGTACAGGTGATATGATGGTGGTACAGATATGATGCTACTGTCAACAGTTGAACGTCAGTAAAGATGAGAATTTCACTTCGCTAGTTGTACGTCTGGCAGTAGCTGTTGTTTGGATGCCGGTCAGCCATGTTTAAAGGCTCAATTCTTTTCCTTGTTTGGCACTGAGGAAAAAAGTCCTACAGACCTGTCATTTCCTTGGAGTTTAGTTGATCAGGTTTTCTGCCATGTTGTCTTCCCGTTGAACACTGGTGCAGTTGATATGTAGGTCAGTTATTTCACTGTAGTGGAAAACGTGTCATGTCTGGTTCACGTCTGGTACTTGAATGCCGGTTCCACTTTTGTCATATTTAGTCCATTTCGTTGTCAGTTAGTTAGTTTAATATGTTTATTATGCACCCCATACCCATCCTGTGGGTGGTAGTCACCCCATACCCATCCTGTGGGCGGTAGTCACCCCATACCCATACTGTGGGCGGTAGTCACCCCATACCCATCCTGTGGGCGGTAGTCACACCATACCCATCCTGTGGGCGGTAGTCATCACATACCCATACTGTGGGTGGTAGTCACCCCATACCCATCCTGTGGGCGGTAGTCACCCCAAACCCATCCTGTGGGCGGTAGTCACCCCATACCCATCATGTGGGTGGTAGTCACCCATACCCATCCTGTGGGTGGTAGTCACCCCATACCCATCCTGTGGGCGGTAGTCACCCCATACCCATCCTGTGGGCGGTAGTCACCCCATACCCATCCTGTGGGTGGTAGTCACCCCATACCCATCCTGTGGGTGGTAGTCACCCCATACCCATCCTGTGGGTGGTAGTCACCCCATACCCATCCTGTGGGCGGTAGTCACCCCATACCCATCCTGTGGGCGGTAGTCACCCCATACCCATCCTGTGGGCGGTAGTCACCCCATACCCATCCTGTGGGCGGTAGTCACCCCATACCCATCCTGTGGGCGGTAGTCATCCCATACCCATACTGTGGGCGGTAGTCACCCCATACCCATCCTGTGGGCGGTAGTCACCCCATACCCATCCTGTGGGCGGTAGTCACCCCATACCCATCCTGTGGGCGGTAGTCACCCCATACCCATCCTGTGTGCGGTAGTCATCCCATACCCATACTGTGGGCGGTAGTCACCCCATACCCATCCTGTGGGCGGTAGTCACCCCATACCCATACTGTGGGCGGTAGTCACCCCATACCCATCCTGTGGGCGGTAGTCACACCATACCCATCCTGTGGGCGGTAGTCATCACATACCCATACTGTGGGTGGTAGTCACCCCATACCCATCCTGTGGGCGGTAGTCACCCCATACCCATCCTGTGGGCGGTAGTCACCCATACCCATCTGTGGGTGGTAGTAGTCACCCCATATCCCATCCTGTGGGTGGTAGTCACCCCATACCCATCCTGTGGACGGTAGTCACCCCATACCCATCCTGTGGGCGGTAGTCACCCCATACCCATCCTGTGGGTGGTAGTCACCCATACCCATCCTGTGGGTGGTAGTCACCCCATACCCATCCTGTGGGTGGTAGTCACCCCATACCCATCCTGTGGGCGGTAGTCACCCCATACCCATCCTGTGGGCGGTAGTCACCCCATACCCATCCTGTGGGTGGTAGTCACCCCATACCCATCCTGTGGGCGGTAGTCACCCCATACCCATCCTGTGGGCGGTAGTCACCCCATACCCATCCTGCGGGTGGTAGTCACCCCATACCCATCCTGTGGGCGGTAGTCACCCCATACCCATCCTGTGGGTGGTAGTCACCCCATACCCATCCTGTGGGTGGTAGTCACCCCATACCCATCCTGTGGGTGGTAGTCACCCCATACCCATCCTGTGGACGGTAGTCACCCCATACCCATCCTGTGGGCGGTAGTCACCCCATACCCATCCTGTGGGCGGTAGTCACCCCATACCCATCCTGTGGACGGTAGTCACCCCATACCCATCCTGTGGGCGGTAGTCACCCATACCCACCCTGTGGGCGGTAGTCACCCCATACCCATCCTGTGGGCGTTAGTAACCCATACCCATCCTGTGGGCGGTAGTCACCCCATACCCATCCTGTGGGCGTTAGTCACCCCATACCCATCCTGTGGGCGGTAGTCACCCCATACCCATCCTGTGGGCGGTGGTCACCCCATACTCATCCTGTGGGCGGTAGTCATCCCATACCCATCCTGTGGGCGGTAGTCACCCCATACCCATCCTGTGGGCGGTAGTCACCCCATACCCATCCTGTGGGCGGTAGTCACCCCATACCCATCCTGTGGGTGGTAGTCACCCCATACCCATCCTGTGGGCGGTAGTCACCCCATACCCATCCTGTGGGCGGTAGTCACCCCATACCCATCCTGTGGGCGGTAGTCACCCCATACCCATCCTGTGGGCGGTAGTCACTCCATACCCATCCTGTGGGCGGTAGTCACCCATACCAATCCTGTGGCGGTAATCACCCATACCCATCCTGTGGGCGGTAGTCACCCCATACCATCCTGTGGGCGGTAGTCACCCCATACCCATCTGTGGGCGGTAGTCACCCATACCCATCTGTGGGCGGTAGTCACTCCATACCCATCCTGTGGGCGGTAGTCACCCCATACCCATCCTGTGGACGGTAGTCACCCCATACCCATCCTGTGGGCGGTAGTCACCCCATACCATCCTGTGGGCGGTAGTCACCCCATACCCATCCTGTGGGCGGTAGTCATCCCATACCCATCCTGTGGGCGGTAGTCACCACATACCCATCCTGTGGGCGGTAGTCACCACATACCCATCCTGTGGGCGGTAGTCACCCCATACCCATCCTGTGGGCGGTAGTCACCCATACCCATCCTGTGGGCGGTAGTCACCCATACCCATCCTGTGGGCGGTAGTCACCCCATACCATCCTGTGGGCGGTAGTCACCCCATACCCATCCTGTGGGCAGTAGTCACCCCATACCCATCCTGTGGGCGGTAGTCACCCCATACCCATCCTGTGGGCGGTAGTCACCACATACCCATCCTGTGGGCGGTAGTCACCCCATACCCATCCTGTGGGCGGTAGTCACTCCATACCCATCCTGTGGGCGGTAGTCACCCCATACCCATCCTGTGGGCGGTAGTCACCCCATACCCATCCTGTGGGCGGTAGTCACCCCATACCCATCCTGTGGGTGGTAGTCACCCCATACCCATCCTGTGGGCGGTAGTCACCACATACCCATCCTGTGGGCGGTAGTCACCACATACCCATCCTGTGGGTGGTAGTCACCCCATACCCATCCTGTGGGCGGTAGTCACCACATACCCATCCGTGGGGGGTAGTCACCCATACCCATCCTGTGGGCGGTAGTCACCACATACCCATCCTGTGGGCGGTAGTCACCCCATACCCATCCTGTGGGCGGTAGTCACCCATACCCATCCTGTGGGCGGTAGTCACCACATACCCATCCTGTGGGCGGTAGCCACCACATAACCCATCCTGTGGGTGGTAGTCACCCCATACCCATCCTGTGGGCGGTAGTCACCCATACCCATCCTGTGGGCGGTAGTCACTCCATACCCATCCTGTGGGCGGTAGTCACCCCATACCCATCCTGTGGGCGGTAGTCACCCATACCCATCCTGTGGGCGGTAGTCACCCCATACCCATCCTGTGGGCGGTAGTCACCCCATACCCATCCTGTGGGCGGTAGTCACCCCATACCATCCTGTGGGCGGTAGTCACCACATACCCATCCTGTGGGCGGTAGTCACCACATACCCATCCTGTGGGTGGTAGTCACCCCATACCCATCCTGTGGGCGGTAGTCACCCCATACCCATCCTGTGGGCGGTAGTCACCCCATACCCATCCTGTGGGCGGTAGTCACCACATACCCATCCTGTGGGCGGTAGTCACCCCATACCCATCCTGTGGGCGGTAGTCACCCCATACCCATCCTGTGGGCGGTAGTCACCCCATACCCATCCTGTGGGCGGTAGTCACCACATACCCATCCTGTGGGCGGTAGCCACCACATACCCATCCTGTGGGTGGTAGTCACCACATACCCATCCTGTGGGCGGTAGTCACCACATACCCATCCTGTGGGCGGTAGCCACCACATACCCATCCTGTGGGCGGTAGTCACCACATACCCATCCTGTGGGTGGTAGCCACCACATACCCATCCTGTGGGCGGTAGTCACCACATACCCATCCTGTGGGTGGTAGCCACCACATACCCATCCTGTGGGTGGTAGTCACCACATACCCATCCTGTGGGCGGTAGTCACCACATACCCATCCTGTGGGCGGTAGCCATCACATACCCATCCTGTGGGTGGTAGTCACCACATACCCATCCTGTGGGTGGTAGTCACCCCATACCCATCCTGTGGGTGGTAGTCACCACATACCCATCCTGTGGGTGGTAGTCACCACATACCCATCCTGTGGGCGGTAGTCACCCCATACCCATCCTTTGGGCGGTAGTCACCACATACCCATCCTGTGGGCGGTAGTCACCACATACCCATCCTGTGGGCGGTAGTCACCACATACCCATCCTGTGGGCGGTAGTCACCACATACCCATCCTGTGGGCGGTAGTCACCACATACCCATCCTGTGGGCGGTAGTCACCACATACCCATCCTGTGGGCGGTAGTCACCACATACCCATCCTGTGGGCGGTAGTCAAAAGATTACAGAGGTACATAATGGGTCCAGGGACTGGACTCCAAAGTTATGATAGCTGAGCAAGTTACAAAGGTAATGAATGATAAACGTTATAACATGATTACAATCATAGACAAATTACAGAGTAATGAGCAGTTAAGATAAGATAAGATATCGTTCGGATTTTTAACCCCGGAGGGTTAGCCACCCAGGATAACCCAAGAAAGTCAGTGCGTCATCGAGGACTGTCTAACTTATTTCCATTGTGGTCCTTAATCTTGTCCCCCAGGATGCGACCCACACCAGTCGACTAACACCCAGGTACCTATTTGCTGCTAGGTGAACAGGACAACAGGTGTAAGGAAACGTGTCGAAATGTTTCCACCCGCCGGGAATCGAACCCGGGCCCTCCGTGTGTGAAGCGGGAGCTTTAGCCACCAGGCCACCGGTTAACAAACACAGTAGGGAATTCATACATTGCCCCAACAACAGATGTTGCTAGGTGCCTGTCTCTCCTCGGCAGACAGCCATTTCGTTGTCATCACCGTCAGTTTTTATGTCACTATAGGTTCCTTGCATGTTGTTGCAGCAGTACTTGCAATCTGGCCATCACTGGAGTTCGGATAGGCCTAGGGGACGGCAAGATATAGTAACAGCCTTGTTCCTGCTTGCTGCGGCTGTACACCGGCTGTTACAAGTTCTACACCTGGGTGTCGTTATTGATGATTAAAAGACACCTGTACAACACCTGGCAGTCTTGTAGAAGACAGTGGGTGATAAGGTAATCAGTCCCTCAGTCTTGTAGAAGACAGTGGGAGATAAGGTAATCAGTCCCTCAGTCTTGTAGAAGACAGTGGGAGATAAGGTAATCAGTCCCCTCAGTCTTGTAGAAGACAGTGGGTGATAAGGTAATCAGTCCCTCAGTCTTGTAGAAGACAGTGGGAGATAAGGTAATCAGTCCCTCAGTCATGTAGAAGACAGTGGGAGATAAGGTAATCAGTCCCTCAGTCTTGTAGAAGACAGTGGGAGATAAGGTAATCAGTCCCTCAGTCTTGTAGAAGACAGTGGGAGATAAGGTAATCAGTCCCTCAGTCATGTAGAAGACAGTGGGAGATAAGGTAATCAGTCCCTCAGTCTTGTAGAAGACAGTGGGAGATAAGGTAATCAGTCCCTCAGTCTTGTAGAAGACAGTGGGAGATAAGGTAATCAGTCCCTCAGTCTTGTAGAAGACAGTGGGAATAAGGTAATCAGTCCCTCAGTCTTGTAGAAGACAGTGGGAGATAAGGTAATCAGTCCCTCAGTCTTGTAGAAGACAGTGGGAGATAAGGTAATCAGTCCCTCAGTCTTGTAGAAGACAGTGGGAGATAAGGTAATCAGTCCCTCAGTCTTGTAGAAGACAGTGGGAGATAAGGTAATCAGTCCCTCAGTCTTGTAGAAGACAGTGGGAGATAAGGTAATCAGTCCCTCAGTCTTGTAGAAGACAGTGGGAGATAAGGTAATCAGTCCCTCAGTCTTGTAGAAGACAGTGGGAGATAAGGTAATCAGTCCCTCAGTCTTGTAGAAGACAGTGGGAGATAAGGTAATCAGTCCATCAGTCTTGTAGAAGACAGTGGGAGATAAGGTAATCAGTCCCTCAGTCTTGTAGAAGACAGTGGGAGATAAGGTAATCAGTCCCTCAGTCTTGTAGAAGACAGTGGGAGATAAGGTAATCAGTCCCTCAGTCTTGTAGAAGACAGTGGGAGATAAGGTAATCAGTCCCTCAGTCTTGTAGAAGACAGTGGGAGATAAGGTAATCAGTCCCTCAGTCTTACAGAACTCCACTCAGAAGACTGGTAAATGAGGGCTCGAACCATGGTACTTCTATATAGCCAGATTATCAAAACCAAGCACTAAACCCACACGGGTCATACAGTGTTACCAACCAGTCAATCATTAAGACTTTAAGGTAATCATTTTGTATAGCACTGTTATTGACATTATAACTAAGCACTAAACCCACAAGGGTGATATGATATTTACCGAGATCAAACAGGTTAACCACCTAAATTGATTCATTCCCAGTGTGAATTTCATATATTTGTTATTGTCTGGGTACAAGCTCTCCACATTTACCTTGCACCGCTTGCCACCGAGTCATTGTTAAATTATGTAAAGTGTATTCTCGTGCAGGCAGGCTAGTAGGGAGGTAGGTAGGTAGGTAGGTAGGTAGGTAGGTAGGTAGGTAGGTAGGTAGGTAGGTAGGTAGGTAGGTAGGTAGGTAGGTAGGTAGGTAGGCAGGCAGGCTAGTAGGCAGGCAGGGCAGGGCAGGGCAGGGCAGGACAGGGCAGGGCAGGCAGGGCAGGACAGGGAAGGCAGGGCAGGGCAGGCAGGGCAGGGCAGGACAGGGAAGGCAGGGCAGGGCAGGCAGGGCAGGGCAGGGCAGGGCAGGGCAGGACAGGGCAGGCAGGGCAGGGCAGGCAGGGCAGGACAGGGCAGGGCAGGCAGGGCAGGACAGGGAAGGCAGGGCAGGGCAGGCAGGGCAGGGCAGGACAGGGAAGGCAGGGCAGGGCAGGCAGGGCGGGCAGGGAGGGGGGGCAGCAGGCAGGGCAGGGCAATAGGACAGGGCAGGCAGGCTACAGGGCAGCAGGCAGGGAAGGCAGGGCAGGCAGGCAGGGCAGGGCAGGCAGGGCAGGTAGGCAGGAGACAGGGCAGGACGAGCAGGGCAGGCAGGCAGGCAGCACAGGCAGGACAGGGCATGAGACAACAGGCAGGCAGGGAAGCAGCAGGGGCAGGGTAGGCAGGCAGACAGGTGGCAGGCCCAGGACAGGGCATGCAGGGCAGGGCGGCAGGTCAGGTAGGGCAGGGACAGGGCAGGCAGTGAGGACGGGCAGGCAGGCAGGCAGGCAGGCAGGTACTGGGCAGGCAGGCAGGGCAGGGCGGGGCAGGCAGGGCAGGCAGGGCAGGGAAGGCAGGGCAGGCGGGGCAGGCAGGGAGGCAGGAGGAGGGCAGGGCAGGACAGGGCAGGCAGGGCAGGGCAGGGCAGGGCAGGGCAGGGCAGGGCAGGGCAGGACAGGGCAGGCAGGGCAGGGCAGGCAGGGCAGGGCAGGGCAGGGCAGGGCAGGCAGGGCAGGCGAGGGGCAGGCAGGGCAGGCAGGGAGCAGGGCAGGCAGGGCAGGGCAGGACAGGGCAGGGCAGGCAGGGCAGGGCAGGCAGGGCAGGGTAGGCAGGGCAGGACAGGGCAGGCAGGGCAGGACAGGGCAGGCAGGGCAGGGCAGGCAGGGCAGGGCAGGACAGGGCAGGCAGGACAGGGCAGGCAGGGCAGGGCAGGGCAGGCAGGGCAGGGTAGGCAGGGCAGGACAGGGCTGGCAGGGCAGGACAGGGCAGGCAGGGCAGGGCAGGCAGGGCAGGGCAGGGCAGGACAGGGCAGGCAGGGCAGGACAGGGCAGGAGGCAGGGCAGGCAGGGCAGGGACAGGGCAGGCAGGGCAGGGCAGGGCAGGGCAGGACAGGGCAGGCAGGGCAGGGCAGGACAGGGCAGGCAGGGCAGGACAGGGCAGGCAGGGCAGGACAGGGCAGGGCAGGACAGGGCAGGGCAGGGCAGGGCAGGGCAGGGCAGGACAGGGCAGGGCAGGGCAGGACAGGGCACGGGCAGGGCAGGCAGGGCAGGGAGGCAGGGCAGGGGCAGCAGGGCAGGACAGGGAAGGCAGGGCAGGGCAGGCAGGGCAGGGCAGGGCAGGACAGGGAAGGCAGGGCAGGGCAGGCAGGGCAGGCAGGGCAGGACAGGACAGGCAGGGCAGGGCAGGGCAGGGCAGGCACAGGCAGGCAGGGCAGGGCAGGACAGGGCAGGGCAGGGCAGGGCAGGACAGGGCAGGACAGGGCAGGACAGGGCAGGCAGGGCAGGACAGGGCAGGGCAGGACAGGGCAGGGCAGGGCAGGACAGGGCAGGCAGGGCAGGGCAGGCAGGGCAGGACAGGGCAGGGCAGGCAGGGCAGGAGACAGGGAAGGCAGGGCAGGGCAGGCAGGGCAGGCAGGGCAGGGCAGGGCAAGGCAGGGCAGGGCAGGCAGGGCAGGCAGGGCAGGGCAGGGCAGGCAGACAGGGAGGCAGGCAGGCAGGGCAGGCAGGGCAGGGCAGGGCAGGCAGGCAGGGCAGGCAGGGCAGGACAGGGCAGGCAGGGACAGGAGCAGGGCAGGGCAGGACAGGGCAGGCAGGGCAGGGCAGGCAGGCAGGGCAGGGCAGGCAGGGCAGGGTAGGCAGGGCAGGACAGGGCAGGCAGGGCAGGACAGGGCAGGCAGGGCAGGGCAGGCAGGGCAGGGCAGGACAGGGCAGGCAGGGCAGGGCAGGCAGGGCAGGGCAGGGGCAGGGCAGGCAGGGAGGCAGGGCAGGACAGGGCAGGCAGGGCAGGACAGGGCAGGCAGGGCAGGGCAGGCAGGCAGGCAGGGCAGGCAGGGCAGGGCAGGACAGGGCAGAGGGCAGGACAGGGCAGGGCAGGACAGGGCAGGGCAGGACAGGGCAGGCAGGGCAGGCAGGGCAGGGCAGGGCAGGGCAGGCAGGCAGGCAGGGCAGGCAGGGCAGGGCAGGCAGGGCAGCAGGGCAGGGCAGGCAGGGCAGGCAGGACAGGGCAGGCAGGGCAGGCAGGGCAGGCAGGGCAGGCAGGGCAGGGCAGGCAGGGCAGGCAGGACAGGGCAGGCAGGGCAGGCAGGGCAGGGGGCAGGCAGGCAGGGCCAGGACAGGGCACAGGCAGGGCAGGCAGGGCAGGCAGGGCAGGGCAGGGCAGGGCAGCAGGCAGGGCAGGCAGGGCAGGGCAGGCCAGGCAGGACAGGGCAGGCAGGGCAGGCAGGGCAGGGCAGGCAGGGCAGGGCAGGACAGGGCAGGCAGGGCAGGCAGGGCAGGGCAGGCAGGGCAGGCAGGACAGGGCAGGCAGGGCAGGGCAGGCAGGGGGAGGCAGGGCAGGCAGGGCAGGCAGGGCAGGACATGGCAGGACAGGCAGGACAGGGCAGGGCAGGGCAGACAGGGCAGGACAGGGCAGGGCAGGCAGGGCAGGGCATGGCAGGACAGGCAGGACAGGGCAGGGCAGGGCAGGCAGGGCAGGCAGGGCAGGCAGGGCAGGGCAGACAGGGCAGGACAGGGCAGGACAGGCAGGGCAGGGCAGGCAGAGGACAGGCAGGGACAGGGCAGGGGGCAGGGCAGGCAGGGCAGGGCAGGGCAGGGCAGCAGACAGGGCAGGACAGGGCAGGCAGGGCGCAGGGCAGGGCAGGGCAGAGGCAGGGCAGGGCAGGGGCAGGGCAGACAGGGCAGGACAGGGCAGGGCAGGCAGGGCAGGGCAGGGCAGGGCAGGGCAGGGCAGGGCAGGGCAGGGCAGACAGGGCAGGACAGGGCAGGGCAGGCAGGGCAGGCATGGCAGGACGGCAGGCAGGCAGGGCAGGGCAGGGCAGGCAGGGGCAGGCAGGGCAGGGCAGGCAGGGCAGGGCAGGCAGACAGGGCAGGGCAGGGCAGGGCAGAGCAGGGCAGGCAGGGCAGGGCAGGCAGGGCCAGGGCAGGCAGACAGGGCAGGGCAGGGCAGGGCAGACAGGGCAGGGCAGCAGGGCAGGGCAGGCAGGGCAGGCAGCAGGCAGGGCAGGCAGCAGGCAGGGCAGGGCAGGGCAGGGCAGACAGGGCAGGACAGGGCAGGGCAGGCAGGGCAGGACAGGGCAGGGCAGGCAGGGCAGGGCAGGGCAGGGCAGACAGGGCAGGACAGGGCAGGGCAGGCAGGGCAGGGCAGGCAGGGCAGGGCAGGGCAGGGCAGACAGGGCAGGACAGGGCAGGGCAGGCAGGGCAGGAGCAGGGCAGGGCAGGCAGGGCAGGACAGGGCAGGGCAGGGCAGGGCAGGGCAGGCGGCAGGCAGCAGGGCAGGGACAGGGCAGGGCAGCAGGCAGGCAGGGCAGGGCAGGGCGGCAGGCAGGGCAGGGCAGGGCAGGGCAGACAGGGCAGGACAGGGCAGGGCAGGCAGGGCAGGGCAGGCAGGGCAGGGCAGGGCAGGGCAGACAGGGCAGGACAGGGCAGGGCAGGCAGGGCAGGACAGGGCAGGGCAGGCAGGGCAGGGCAGGGCAGGGCAGACAGGGCAGGACAGGGCAGGGCAGGCAGGGCAGGGCAGGGCAGGGCAGCAGGCAGGGCAGGGCAGGGAGCAGGGCAGGAGGCAGGGCAGGGCAGGGCAAGGGACAGGGCAGGGCAGGGCAGGGGCAGCAGGGCAGGGCAGGCAGGGCAGGGACAGGGCAGGGGCAGGCAGGACGGGCAGCAGGCAGGCAGGGCAGGGCAGGGCAGGGGCAGAGCAAGGGCAGGACAGGGCAGGGCAGGCAGGGCAGGGCAGGGCAGGGCAGGGCGCAGGCAGGCGCAGGGCAGGCAGGGCAGGCAGGACAGGGCAGGGCGGGCAGGCAGGGCAGGGCAGGGCAGGGCAGGGCAGGGGCAGGGCAGGACAGGGCAGGGACAGGGCAGGGCAGAGCAGGGCAGGACAGGGCAGGGCAGCAGGGCAGGGCCAGGGCAGGGGGCAGGGCAGACGGGCAGGGCAGGGCAGGGGCAGGCAGGGCGAGGCAGGGGGGCAGGGCAGGGGCAGGGACAGGGCAGGGCAGGGCAGACAGGGCAGGACAGGGCAGGGCAGGCAGGGCAGGTAAGCACGTTCATGTACACAAAATAACACAATATACAGATGACCACATTCCTCATATAACGACCAACATTCCTCATATAACGACCAACATTCCTCATATAACGACCAACATTCCTCATATAACAACATACCTAAATAATCAAGGGTAATTCAAATCAGAGTAACTTACTTTATATTCATACAAAATATATCCAGCGCATGAACATCCCCCCAAAAACCTTGGAATTAAAATCAATCACCACAGTCAGTAGGTGCAGACGTCACCTGCTGGAAAGGTCAGGTATATTCTTAGATGCATAAGGTCAAGTCACGGCACTATACACACCTAGGTTTAGACTCTATCTACTACACGAGGGTAATTAAGGATGGTTGGCTGGATAATAGAGTTTAAAGTCTATCTACTACACGAGGGTCATTAAGACTGGTTGGCTGGATAATATAGTTTAAAGTCTATCTACTACACGAGGGTCATTAAGACTGGTTGGTTGGTTAATGGGGTTTAAAGTCTATCTACTACACGAGGGTCATTAAGACTGGTTGGTTAATGGGGTTTAAAGTCTATCTACTACACGAGGGTCATTAAGGCTGGTTGGTTGGTTAATGGGGTTTAAAGTCTATCTACTACACGAGGGTCATTAAGACTGGTTGGTTGGTTAATGGGGTTTAAAGTCTATCTACTACACGAGGGTCATTAAGACTGGTTGGTTGGTTAATGGGGTTTAAAGTCTATCTACTACACGAGGGTCATTAAGACTGGTTGGTTGGTTAATGGGGTTTAAAGTCTATCTACTACACCAGGGTCATTAAGACTGGTTGGTTGGTTAATGGGGTTTAAAGTCTATCTACTACACGAGGGTCATTAAGACTGGTTGGTTGGTTAATGGGGTTTAGAGTCTATCTACTACACGAGGGTCATTAAGACTGGTTGGTTGGTTAATGGGGTTTAAAAGTCTATCTAACTATCTCAAGGGTCATTAAGACTGGTGGTTGGTTAATGGGGTTTAAAGTCTATCTACTACATGAGGGTCATTAAGACTGGTTGGTTGGTTAATGGGGTTTAAAGTCTATCTACTACTCCAGGGTCATTAAGACTGGTTGGTTGGTTAATGGGGTTTAAAGTCTATCTACTACATGAGGGTCATTAAGACTGGTTGGTTGGTTAATGGGGTTTAAAGTCTATCTACTACACCAGGGTCATTAAGACTGGTTGGTTGGTTAATGGGGTTTAAAGTCTATCTACTACATGAGGGTCATTAAGACTGGTTGGTTGGTTAATGGGGTTTAAAGTCTATCTACTACACCAGGGTCATTAAGACTGGTTGGTTGGTTAATGGGGTTTAAAGTCTATCTACTACACGAGGGTAATTAAGACTGGTTGGTTGGTTAATGGAGTTTAAAGTCTATCTACTACACGAGGGTAATTAAGACTGGTTGGTTGGTTAATGGGGTTTAAAGTCTATCTACTACACCAGGGTCATTAAGACTGGTTGGTTGGTTAATGGGGTTTAAAGTCTATCTACTACACGAGGGTAATTAAGACTGGTTGGTTGGTTAATGGGGTTTAAAGTCTACTACACGAGGGTCATTAAGACTGGTTGGTTGGTTAATGGGGTTTAAAGTCTATCTACTACACCAGGGTCATTAAGACTGGTTGGTTGGTTAATGGGGTTTAAAGTCTATCTACTACACGAGGGTAATTAAGACTGGTTGGTTGGTTAATGGGGTTTAAAGTCTATCTACTACACGAGGGTCATTAAGACTGGATGGCCCGGTGGCCCGGTGGCCTGGTGGCTAAACTTCCCGCTTCACACACGGAGGGCCCGGGTTCGATTCCCGGCGGATGGAAACATTTCGACACGTTTCCTTACACCTGTTGTCCTGTTCACCTAGCAGCAAATAGGTACCTGGGTGTTAGTGGACTGGTGTGGGTCGCATCCTGGGGGACAAGATTAAGGACCCCAATGGAAACAAGTTAGACACTCCTCGATGACGCACTGACTTTCTTGGGTTATCCTGGGTGGCTAACCCTCCGGGGTTAAAAATCCGAACGAAATCTTATCTTATCTTATCTTAAAGTCTATCTACTACACAAGGTGCTAGGTGTCCTAGTGGCCCCTCTGTAATTAGTATTTTAAAACATGTAAACCACACAACATTCAAAATCTGTAAACCCCGCATTGTAATCCTTATAGAGAATAAACTTGATTGATTGATTAAGGCTGCAGGTCACCTGTACACCGCCAGTCAAGAATACTCTACCTAAAATACTGATTAATGTAAACTACCAGAGTACAGGAAGGTCTTGCTTATACAGCAGGTCAGGTTCTGGGCTACGGCTGTAAAGGGAAAAATCACTATAAAGTGAATCATAGCATTTTTTCCACTTTCAAATACAGTGGAACCTCAAAAATCGAACTGCTCCCAACACAACCAATTATGTAAGTGTATTTTTGTAACTGCTTTTATAAGTGTATTTTTAAGGGTCTGAAATGGACTAATCTAATTTACATTATTTCTGATGGGAATAAATTCATTCGATAAAGGCACTCGAACAGACTTCTGGACCGAAGAAAGTTCGATATTTGAGGTTCCACTGTACATATAAAAGCCTGATAACAGGTTTACACTATCATATATATATTAAGTGAGCAATAAAGCCAGGCCTAAAAAATGCATATACTACAGTACATACATTACTTAAAATATTTTCATTCCTTAACTTATAGTTAGTGGTGAATATACAGCCTCTCCTCACTTAGCGAATTCGTAGCTAAGTGAGAAGCTTATTATGATGGAAGTGGATGTGTGTCAACCATCTTTGATACTGTTTTAATGTCACCTTTGTACCATTTATAACATTTCTGGTATATTTTTAAATGTTTATACAGCAGTGAACTGTATACTGTAATAAAAAGAATACAGTGGACCTCCGGTTTACGATATTTTTTCATTCCAGAAGTATGTTCAGGTGCCAGTACTGACCGAATTTGTTCCCATAAGGAATATTGTGAATTAGATTAGTCCATTTCAGACCACCAAACATACACGTACAAACGCACTTACATAAATACACTTACATTATTGGTCGCATTGGGAGGTGATCGTAAAGCAGGGGTCCACTGTATAGGAAATCAGTTCTAATATACATTATTTAGGTATGCATGCTGGTCAAAGAGCCCGTCGTAAGTCCAAGGCATCGGTAAACGAGTATGTCGCTAAGTGAGGAGAGGCTGTATTTTCAACTTACGATGGGTTCGGTGGCCTGGTGGCTAAAGCTCCCGCTTCACACACGGAGGGCCCGGGTTCGATTCCCGGCGGGTGGAAACATTTCGACACGTTTCCTTACACCTGTTGTCCTGTTCACCTAGCAGCAAATAGGTATCTGGGTGTTAGTCGACTGGTGTGGGTCGCATCCTGGGGGACAAGATTAAGGACCCCAATGGAAATAAGTTAGACAGTCCTCGATGACGCACTGACTTTCTTGGGTTATCCTGGGTGGCTAACCCTCCGGGGTTAAAAATCCGAACGAAATCTTATCTTATCTTATAAGTCAAGAAGCACCTCTATTGTACCTTTTTATTCTTTATGGAGTAAATATAATAGAAATACTTCATCAGAGGTGCATCAGCAAATATGATGCTACATTCCGTCACTATTATATTGTATATCAAATTAAGAATAGCTTTATATTTTTAAGTCATTTAATTTCACAGTTATGTACATACAATAGTAGCTGTATCAGGCTAGGTTACACTACAGTAGGCACTGTATTAGGCTAGTTTACACTACAGTAGCTGCCGTATTAGGCTAGTTTACACTACAATACTCTTCGTGCTCTTCGTTCAAGGAATTGGATCTGACTTCCCATTTTCCCAGGTGGTGCAGGACCCCTACTGGTTTAGCTCCACCCTCCCATGAATATATTTTTATCTTATTTTAATTGGGTTAAGTGCTAAACCTGTAGGGGTCATATAGAGGAATGGAAGGTACTGAGGTTTGATCCAAGGGAGGGAAGGGCAAATCTAATTCCTTGGATCAACAGCCCCATGAATGTAACGATAATAAACGATTTTTGATAACTTATGAATAGGTTGCAATTTTTAATAATAATAATAAAAACAAAAATAATAATAATAAACAATAATAATAAGTTTTTCTTTTTCGGGCCACCCTGCCTTGGTGGGAATCGGCCAGTGTGATAATAATAAAAAAAAAAAATAATAATAATAAACAATAATAATAAGTTTTTCTTTTTCGGGCCACCCTGCCTTGGTGGGAATCGGCCAGTGTGATAATAATAAAAAAACAAAAATAATAATAATAATAAACAATAATAATAAGTTTTTCTTTTTCGGGCCACCCTGCCTTGGTGGGAATCGGCCAGTGTGATAATAATAAAAAAAAAAAAATAATAATAATAATAATCTACATCCAGAAGTACATGATGCAACTTATACAATCAGAATAAAAAATTACAAATAAATAATTATGCCATTGAAAGGTTAGAAAGCTCTTGGACCCCAAAAAATGAAGGTCGTGTCAAGATGAGATCTGGTTCACCTACAGTCAAGACTCTCCAACTGTGTCTGTATTATACACCGTCATTCAGTGACGGACCTAAATTTTTGGTGCCCTGAATCTTGAACTGTTATAGGGGCCCCTTCACAAATCTTTCTCATACAGCAGACCCAAAATTCTTAGGCAATGTGGATTAAAGTTGTTTCTGGGACCCCTCTGGGATTAGGGGCCCCTGAAGCTTAAGCTTCAGGGCCCCAAATCATTTATTAGTCTATGTGCTTTCTCACATTTTATCAGTGTTCACAACCAACTTATTAATGGAACAATTCCAGTATTCTTTAAATGTAAGTTTTTTAAATACAGTAGAACCTCCATATACATGGATTCTGTATCCATGGTTTCAGTTATCCACAGTTTAGTATAGCCCAGAATTAATGCTTAATTTTTCTTAACGGCTCCGGAGCACAAAAATAGTGATGGTCGGAGTTCTTTCAAAGCCTAAGAGCAGACATGAAGTGCTTCCCATCAGTGAAAAAGTGATAATTCTAAACTTATTTTCCATAATTTATCAATTAAACTTTACCACAGATATGTATATAAATGAACAATGACATGTATTGGGTTTACTACTATGCACAGTTTTGGGTATCCATGGTAGGTCTTGGAAAGTATCCATCATGGATACTGGGGGACTACTGTATTACATTCATGGGGGAAAGCACTAAACCTGTAGGGCCTATCCAACTGCTGGGATAATGGAAGGCAACTAAATTTGATCCAAGAAAGGAAGAGCAGGTCCAATTCTTTGGATAAAGAGTCCCCCTCACAGGTAACAAAGAATTTTCCCTAAGTGGAATTTATTTTACAAAATATCTGGAATGAGGTATTTAACATTTAAAAACATTTCAGTATAGTACAGTATATTAACAATCCCTTCATTGTTAGAGCTGCATTATTTTCATTACCTAACATGTGATATACTACATACAGTAAATTCTTGATATATGATGCAAGGTTATTTAGGTACAGGTACACGTAACTACAGTTATATACGTAGTAACATATTGCAAACGATCGCAGACAGGCGATCTTAACTCTGCAAGACAAGCCACAGGGGTGGAAATCTTTAGCTCGAGCTAAAGATTTCCACCCCTGTGGCTTGTCTTGCATAGTAACATATGTGCAAATTACCCTCTGGGATAACCCAAAAAAAAAAGTCTGACAAAGTACTTATTCCACTCGGTCTTGAAACTATTTGCCAGACCCCTATATAACACTTTGAAACTTCAATACAAAATCAATGGTCATTATTCAGAAGATAAATGTCCATGTTACCAGAATTGTCCCTTACGTTACTGTAATGGAAAATGTTTCATCATCCACCACAAATGCCTTTACGCCTCTGATCAGGAATTACTGTAAAACATATTAGTCCTAGGAGCTAAAATTTCAGCAATCACTTGTTTTTCCTTTGAAAATGATTTCAGGTCCAAAAATCCAGCATTAAACTGCTCTAGGTACGGCCTGTGCTGAGCTGGACTGGTCCACAAATGTACGATGTTCGAAGAATTCAGTCCAGGACTAAAGTTCTCTTGCAGTCACTTTGCACGAGTTCCTGAATTCAGCCAACATCCATCTGGATTGTAGCCGAAAATTTGAACAGAATTATTTAACTGAGTCCTGAGAGGAAGTGCAGTGCCTGCACTCTGAAGGAGTGGTTCAATGTTGCAGTTTAAAAACTGTAGAGTAAAGCACCCTTCTGGCAAGACAGTGATGGAGTGAATGATGGGGAAAGTTTTTCTTTTTCCGGCCACCCTGCCTTGGTGGGAATCGGCCAGTGTGATAATAAAAAAAAAGAATTAGTTTAAGTACAGTACCCAAAAAAGAAGAAAAACATGAATGAATAGAGTGAATGAATGAATGTATGTGAATGGAAGCGAATGTGACAAATGGAATAAATAGCATAGAATGCATGGCTAATAAATTTATTTAGGTACATGTAGTATACATAAGTACAGCTACACAAAGCCAAGTGATGCCAAACAATTATTGTACATGGTAACATACATATTAATTACCCCCAGGATAGTAATAACGTTGGTAGAATTACCGACAATATGTAAAGTAAAAGGACACAAGTGCAACTAATGTAACAATTTTATTGTGGCAACGTTTCGCTCTCCAGGAGCTTTGTCAAGCCATTACGGCTTGACAAAGATCCTGGAGAGCGAAAAGCTGCCACTATAAAAAGTTACATTAGTTGCACTTGTGTCCTTTTACTTTACATACCCCAGGATAAGCCAAAAAATTATATTATACGTATGTGAAAGTTGAACCTTGGTGAAACTTGCCTAAATGACACCTTAGTCGTATATTACTAGGCCCGTAATGGGCCTTGATGTGGGAGTCAGGATAGAGGATAGAGAAACACACATTTCCAAACACACAGTCCTTCATGAGCGATGGAAGAGCGTCCAGAATCGCCGCTACGTTAGGACATCGACGACAATTCGATTCGTTGATGAGGCCCTGGTCGATGAAGGGAAATATACACCAGTGGCCTTCACCAATGTCATTTGATTTCCATCCCCAGTTGTCGCCGCTTTTGAGAGCGTCGAAGACCGTCACAAATTCCTTGAAGATTATCGCAAAATTCAGCTTCAGAAAATCAAGCTCCTTGTGTAAATGTCAAAATCATTCCAATAGGGGTTAGCAGTCAGCTCCATTTTAAATAGAGTCGGATTCTGAAGATGCAAATTATTTCCCCCATTTTTTTCCCTCCGTCGCTCACCCGCTCCGACCTTCACGTTCGACTCGATTTCGCGCTCAACTTTTCCGACAGCCTCTTCCACCTCCCGTGAGGCCAATTTAACCCCATTTCCACCCATTTCCTTCCATTTTTCGACAATTTGAACCCTGAGTTGCTGGTATTTATTACACCGGAAACAATCTGGGCTTAAACATGTTTCGCTCTCATCGTGATCATTTCCGGGCAGTAAACACACCAGCTTCCTCACTATGTGTATCAATATGATTTTGAGTGGTAAATTAGTGCTCTTCTTATAGAAAAAAAGCAGAAAAAAACCTGCAAAAAATGTGCCAAGAAGAAGAGAAGGAAGGAAGGGAAGAGCCGGGTCTGGCAGGCCGGAAAAAAACATGGAGCAGCACTCTTTTATACCCATTTAACGTCCTCTTAACAACTATTTACGTTAATTAACGTTGTTAAATGATGCACACAATGTTAGTCGCCAGGTTTTAAATGCACATTTAACACCGTCTAAGTCCATCTAGCTGTTAAATTTGAAGTTATGATCGACACAAATTTTCCAAGACTGGGTTTGTTTTGTTGGGTTTAAGGGCGACGACGACTCAAGTTCAGTCAAATTTGTCCGGGTTTTTGAACCCGGATATTTTTATATAATAATATATATAATATATACATTATCCCTCCAGGATTCAAATTCTAATACTTAATTTGTTTCATTGAGTGAATACATAATGTAATTTACATGTATTTGAGCAGCTTATATTTCCAGGATTCACTGAAGTTAGGCCTAAAAAGGCGTAATCTTTAGTTGACTTTAACAGCTACAACAACAATTATTATTATCATATTTATGGGGCAGTGCTAAACCTGTATGGGTCATATAGCATCTGAAAGAGTAGTTGGTGATTAGGGTTGATCCAGGGAAGGGGAAACCAAGTAAAATTCTTTGGATTAAGAGCTCCTTACCGGCTCCGAGAAAGATCCCTTAAGTGGACCTAAATGAACCCGACCCTTTCAAGAGGTTCATTTATGACAGTGAGAGGCTCTAGATCCAAGGAAATGGACGTGCCTTCTCTTCACTGAATGGAATCTGATTGCCTCCCATACAGATTTAGCGCTTATCCATAAATATAATAATTATGCTTAATAATAACATAATATGGAGACAGGAAATCAGAAAAATAATTGGTCTGTATATTTCCACCCATTTTTGGGGTCCTCTTCAGCACTGTTCATTGTTTTTTGGTTGCCTACCAGGCCCGTGGCCTGGTAATAAGGTGGATAGTCCTCGATGATGCACTGACTTGCTTGGGTTACCTTGGCTGGCTAACACTCCTTACCCTGGGTTATCCTGGCTGGCTAACACTCCCTACCCTGGGTTATCCTGGCTGGCTAACACTCCCTACCCTGGGTTATCCTGGCTGGCAAAACACTCGTTACCCTGGGTTATCCTGGTGGCTAACACTCGTTACCCGGGTTATCCTGGCTGGCTAACACTCCCTACCCTGGGTTATCCTGGCTGGCTAACACTCCCTACCCTGGGTTATCCTGGCTGGCTAACACTCGTTACCCTGGGTTATCCTGGCTGGCTAACACTCGTTACCCTGGGTTATCCTGGCTGGCTAACACTCCCTACCCTGGGTTATCCTGGCTGGCTAACACTCGTTACCCTGGGTTATCCTTGCTGGCTAACACTCCCTACCCTTGGTTATCCTGGCTGGCTAACACTCCCTACCCTGGGTTATCCTGGCTGGCTAACACTCCCTACCCTGGGTTATCCTGGCTGGCTAACACTCCCTACCCGGGGGTTTATCCTGGCTGGCTAACACTCCCTACCCTGGGTTATTCTGGCTGGCTAACACTCCCTACACTGGGTTATCCTGGCTGGCTAACACTCGTTACCCTGGGTTATCCTGGCTGGCTAACACTCGTTACCCTGGGTTATCCTGGCTGGCTAACACTCCCTACCCTGGGTTATCCTGGCTGGCTAACACTCCCTACCCTGGGTTATCCTGGCTGGCTAACACTCCCTACCCTGGGTTATTCTGGCTGGCTAACACTCCCTACCCTGGGTTATCCTGGCTGGCTAACACTCGTTACCCTGGGTTATCCTGGCTGGCTAACACTCGTTTACCTGGGTTATCTGGCTGGCTAACACTCCCTACCCGGGGTTATCCTGGCTGGCAAACACTCCTACCCTGGGTTATCCTGGCTGGCTAACACTCGGTTACCCTGGGTTATCCTGGCTGGCCTAACACTCCCTACCCTGGGTTATCCTGGCTGGCTAATACTCGTTACCCGGGTTATCCTTGCTGGCTAACACTCCCCCCCTTTGGGTTTAAACCTGGTGGCTAACACTCCCTACCCTGGGTTATCCTGGGGCTAACACTCCCACCCTGGGTTATCCTAGCTGGCTAACACTCCCTACCCTGGGTTTATCCTGGCTGGCTAACACTCCCTACCCTGGGTTATTCTGGGCTGGCTAACAATCCCTACCCTGGGTTATCCTGGCTGGCTAAAAATCCTACCTGGGTTATCCCGGCTGGCTAACACTCCCTACCCTGCGTTATCCTGGCTGGCTAACACTCCCTACCCTGGGTTATCCTGGCTGGGTAACACTCCCTACCCTGGGTTATCCTGGCTGGCTAACACTCCCTACCCTGGGTTATCCTGGCTGGTTAACACCCCCTACCCTGGGTTATCCTGGCTGGTTAACACTCCCTACCCTGGGTTATCCTGGCTGGCTAACACTCCCTACCCTGGGTTATCCTGGCTGGCTAACACTCCCTACCCTGGGTTATCCTGGCCGGCTAACACTCCCTACCCTGGGTTATCCTGGCTGGCTAACACTCCCTACCCTGGGTTATCCTGGCTGACTAACACTCCCTACCCTGCGTTATCCTGGCTGGCTAACACTCCCTACCCTGGGTTATCCTGGCTGGCTAACACTCCCTACCCTGGGTTATCCTGGCTGGCTAACCCTCCGGGGTTAAAATCCCAAGAAAATGATCAATGATTCTAATGAACCCGACCGTCCGGGATTCGTTCACGTCCATTCGGGAAGATGTGGCTCGCTTGGTACCATTTCTCCATGACTATATGAGAATATATTTATGTGTACCTGTACCTGAATAAACTTACTGACTGACTTACTGAGTGACTTATGATTTATTGACTTACTGTGTGACTTACTGATTGACTGACTTATTCACATAATGACTGACTTACTTACTGGCTGAGTTATTTACATACTGACTGACCCATTGACTGACCCAATGACTGACTGACCCAATGACTGACTGACTGACTGACTGACTGACTGACTGACTGACATATATGGTCCCTGGACACAGGAAGACACAATCATGGTGGCCCTATAATCCAACTTGAAAATGTCTTACAAATCAAAATATCTAATTTTTTACTATTAAAACTCTATCTACATAGACATATCGATGGATAATTCTTCAATGGACAAATTTAATAGATTTTTTCTGTATAAATCCTTGAAAATTTCCTCAATAATAGACAAATACAGAAAAAATAAATCCCTTTCGAATGTAAAAAAAAAAAATAAAATAGAAGACAACTTAAGTATTATTTTATAATAAAAAAATATCGGTATTAAATATATCATTACATTTTAAAATTAAAAACATTTATTTATATATATTTTTATAATTTTATATTAATGGTCGTTATATCACCAGAATGTAAACAAATATTTTTCTTAAAATCTGAAGAAATTTGAAGATTTTGATAAATATTTGAGGAGAATTTTAGTTATTTTGAAGAAATAAGAGATAATAAGACTTAAATAATGACACATAAGATTAAAATACTGATGGTGGGACCCACTGAGGTGAGTATATATGTTAGTATATATGTTAGTATATATGTTAGTATATATGTTAGTATATATGTTGTTAGTATAAATTTTTGTTAGTATATATGTTGTTAGTATATATGTTGTTAGTATATATGTTGTTAGTATATATGTTGTTAGTATATATGTTGTTAGTATATATGTTAGTATATATGTTAGTATATATGTTGTTAGTATATATGTTGTTAGTATATATGTTGTTAGTATATATGTTAGTATATATGTTAGTATATATGTTAGTATGTATGTTAGTATATATGTTAGTATATATGTTAGTATATATGTTGTTAGTATATATGTTAGTATATATGTTGTTAGTATATATGTTAGTATATATGTTAGTATATATGTTAGTATATATGTTAGTATATATGTTAGTATATATGTTGTTAGTATATATGTTAGTATATATGTTGTTAGTATATATGTTAGTATATATGTTTGTATATATGTTAGTATATATGTTAGTATATATGTTAGTATATATGTTGTTAGTATATATGTTGTTAGTATATATGTTAGTATATATGTTAGTATATATGTTAGTATATATGTTAGTATATATGTTGTTAGTATATATGTTAGTATATATGTTGTTAGTATATATGTTAGTATATATGTTTGTATATATGTTAGTATATATGTTAGTAATTGTTTTGTATATATGTTGTTAGTATTTTATGTTGTTAGTATATATGTTAGTATATATGTTAGTATATTTTGTTAGTATATATGTTAGTATATTTTTAGTATATGTTGTTAGTATATATGTTAGTATATATGTTTTTAGTATTTATGTTGTATATTTTTTGTATATATTGTTAGTATATATGTTAGTATATATGTTAGTATATATGTTGTTAGTATATATGTTGTTAGTATATATGTTAGTATATATGTTAGTATATATGTTAGTATATATGTTAGTATATATGTTGTTAGTATATATGTTAGTATATATGTTGTTAGTATATAAAGTTGTTTTATATGTTTGTATATATGTTAGTAAAATATGTTGTATATATGTTAGTATATATGTTAGTTATTATGTTGTTAGTATATATGTTAGTATATATGTTTTAGTATATTTTGTTAGTATATATGTTAGTATATATGTTAGTTATATGTTAGTATATATGTTGTTAGTATATATGTTAGTATATATGTTAGTATATTTGTTAGTATATATGTTAGTATATATGTTGTTAGTATATATGTTAGTATATATGTTAGTATATATGTTAGTATATATGTTAGTATATATGTTGTTAGTATATATGTTAGTATATATGTTAGTATATATGTTGTTAGTATATATGTTAGTATATATGTTAGTATAATGTTAGTATATATATTAGTTAAAATTTTTAGTAAATATGTTAGTATATATGTTGTTAGTATATATGTTAGTATATATGTTAGTATATATGTTAGTATATATGTTGTTAGTATATATGTTAGTATATATGTTGTTAGTATATATGTTAGTATATATGTTAGTATATATGTTGTTAGTATATATGTTAGTATATATGTTAGTATATATGTTAGTATATATGTTTTAGTATATATGTTAGTAAAATATGTTTTATATATGTTAGTATATATGTTAGTATATATGTTGTTAGTATATATGTTAGTATATATGTTGTTAGTATATATGTTAGTATTATTTTAGTATATATGTTGTTTTGTATATATGTTAGTATATAAAGTTGTTAGTATAAATTGTTGTATATATGTTGTTAGTATATATGTTAGTATATATGTTAGTTTTTATGTTAGTATAAATGTTAGTATATAAAATTAGTATATATGTTAGTATATATGTTAGTATATATGTTAGTATATATGTTGTTAGTATATTGTTAGTATATATGTTGTTAGTATATATGTTAGTATATATGTTAGTATATATGTTGTTAGTATATATGTTAGTATAATTGTTGTTTTGTATATATGTTAGTTATATGTTGTTAGTTTATATGTTAGTATATATGTTGTTAGTATATATGTTAGTATATATGTTATATATGTTGTTAGTATATATGTTAGTATATATGTTAGTATATATGTTTGTATTATATTTTTATATTTGTTAGTATATATGTTAGTATATATGTTAGTATATATGTTAGTAAAATATGTTAGTATATATGTTAGTATATATGTTGTTTGTATATATGTTAGTATATAGTTAGAATATATGTTGTTAGTATATATGTTAGTATATATGTTAGTATATAAAATTAGTATATATGTTAGTATATATGTTAGTATATATGTTAGTATATATGTTAGTATATATGTTGTTAGTATATATGTTAGTATATATGTTGTTAGTATATATGTTAGTATATATGTTAGTATATATGTTGTTAGTATATATGTTAGTATATATGTTAGTATATATGTTAGTATATATATTAGTATATATGTTAGTATATATGTTAGTATATATGTTAGTATATATGTTGTTAGTATATATGTTAGTATATATGTTAGTATATATGTTGTTAGTATATATGTTAGTATATATGTTAGTATATATGTTGTTAGTATATATGTTAGTATATATGTTAGTATATATGTTGTTAGTATATATGTTAGTATATATGTTGTTAGTATATATGTTAGTATATATGTTAGTATATATGTTAGTATATATGTTAGTATATATGTTAGTATATATGTTGTTAAGTTTTGTTAGAAAATAATAACTACAAAAAGCAATAATAATAATAATAATAATAATAAAATAATTAATAATAATAATAAAAATAATTATATAATAAAAATAATAATAATAATAATAATAATAATGATAATAATAATAATAATAATAATAATAATAATAATAATAATAATAATAATAATAATAATAATGATAATTTAAAATAATAATAATAATAATTATAATGATAATAATAATAATGATAATAAAATAATAATAATAATGATATTAAATAATAATAATAATATTTAAAGATAATGATGATAATAATAAAAATGATAATAAATAATAATAATAATAATAATGATAATAATAATAATAATAATGATAATAATGATAATAATAATAATAGGCTCCTAATCTGTGTGGCCCTTGTTGGTTTAGTGCTTTGTTCTGATAATAGCAATAAGGCCATTAAGCTGTAAGGCCCTTGCGGGTTTAGTGCTTTGATTATAATTAGGCCCTTGAAGGGAGGTGCCACGATGCTGGTCGAAGGCTCTTGATCCAGGTAATTGCAGCTCTGCTTCCTTGGATCAAACCTTGAATTCATTGGGTGTCGCGACTTGCGATTTCCGAGACCCGGAGATGTAATATAAGGTCAGATTTCCCCGATTTACGACCATCGTTTATTACGAATACGCGTTTATAAGAACTATTGTAATATTAAAACAAATAATAATATATCGTAATGTTCAATATGTATGATAATCAACGTATTTGTGTATATATTTGTGTATATGTGTATATATTTGTGTATATATTTGTGTATATGTGTATATATTTGTGTATATATTTGTGTATATATTTGTGTATATATTTGTGTATATGTGTATATATTTGTGTATATATGTATATATTTGTGTATATATTTGTGTATATGTGTATGTGTATATATTTGTGTATATATTTGTGTATGTATTTGTGTATATATTTGTGTATATGTGTATATATTTGTGTATATATTTGTGTATAAATTTGTGTATATATTTGTGTATTTGTGTATATATTTGTGTATATATTTGTGTATATATTTGTGTATATGTGTATATATTTGTGTATATGTGTATATATTTGTGTATATATTTGTGTATATATGTATATATTTGTGTATAAAATTTGTGTATATGTGTATATATTTGTGTATATATTTGTGTATATGTGTATATATTTGTGTATATATTTGTGTATATGTGTATATATTTGTGTATATATTTGTGTATATATGTATATATTTGTGTATATATGTATATATTTGTGTATATATTTGTGTATATATTTGTGTATGTGTATATATTTGTGTATATATTTGTGTATATATTTGTGTATATATGTATATATTTGTGTATATATTTGTGTATATATGTATATATTTGTGTATATATTTGTGTATATATGTATATATTTGTGTATATATTTGTGTATATATGTATATATTTGTGTATATATTTGTGTATATATGTATATATTTGTGTATATATTTGTGTATATGTGTATATATTTGTGCAGTTAGAATGATAACAAATTCTCACTACAGGCAGCACACTCCACCAATATTCAATACACTAAACCTACTCACCATACAAAACATTCATACTTATTACTGCACCTATTACATACATAGAACACTTAACTCTGATATTAACCCTCCAATCAAACATCTCCTTGCCAACCTCAACAGAACACTTGACCATAACACAAGGCACAGATCACTCTTTGATGTTCCTCGTGTCCATCTCACACTATGCAAAAACTCAATGCACATAAAAGGCCCTAAAATCTGGAATTCATTACCTGTAAATATAAAAGAAAAAACTACCTGTTTATAAATTCAAGTCTCTTCTCAAAGATCACTTACTCACCCAAAACCAAATAAATACTGAATAACTGAACCTTATAAATTGTATATCTTAAATGTTTCTCACAATTATATCACATAAATGTTAAACCTAAAACCCAATCTAACTTTATTATTTTTTAAATACACTACCTAACAGAATACTCCATTCCACTGAATGTACAACAATGCATACAACCATATGACCTGTCTTTGTAATACTCACTTGTGCTTTATAGTAATCTGTTTACATTAAAGTATTATCACTGATGTCATCATTGCTTAGTTCATCTTAAGTTAATTTTAAGCCAGCCCGTAATGCTATGCATAGTATAAGTGGCTTTGGCATGCTGCTCTTATCTGTATTTTTTGTACCTCTGTATGTGTGCTCAAATTTTTAAATAAATAAATAAATAAATAAATAAATATATCGGAATAAACTTACTTTCTTACTTAACTCGGCTTAAGCCATAATAAACGACTGCCAATGAATAAACGGAAAGATGGATGGGGGACTCTAACTGTGGCGCCAAGTTCTGGCCGTGTCAGACTTGGGGTCGAGGTTCGAGCTTCGTCCTCGTCTTTCCGTTGATTTGTTTATAATCTTTGTAAAAACATAGCTGTTATTATTATTTTTAGATTATTTTCTTTTTTTATTGTTTTATTATTATTATTGTTATTATTATTTTTATTTTCTTTTGTTATTTTATTATTATTATTATTATTATTCAGTCTCGGAAGTTGTATATTATAAGGTTTAAGTTTTGACTTTTTAAAAAAAATTACGTCAGATAATCGGTTTCACACACAAGTTCGCTTGTTCATAAAAAAGGAAAAAATCACCATCATTCATTCAGTCCCTGTGTTGGTAGAAACGTGTCGATGTCACGATCCACACGTAACACTTTGCTATATTTCTTCAACATTTTGCCCACTCGGTAAGCTTGCCGCCTTCATTAATTATCTTAAATTTCAACTCCAAAGTAGTTGCTGCCGCACCATCGTAAAGTTGAAATATCGTAAGTCGAATCATCGTAAATCAAGGAGCATCTGTACTAGGGTATGAGGCTATACCTTACCTTTGATGTACCTTTGCTGAGTTTTGAGTCTTACTACTCCCGGAGCTTGGCCACGGGCCAGGCTGGTCTGGTGCTAACCTGGTCAACCAGACTGTTGCTGCTGGAGGCTTGCTGCCCCACACATTCATCACAGCCTGGTTGATATGATACCTGGTGAAGATACTTATTCACTTTTCTCTTGAATCTTGTAATGTGACTGAAATATACCTGATTATTATTTTTTCTCGATGAAAATTAGACACGTGCAACATCTGGATATCTTTATAGTAGACGTTTTTGCCATCCAGTGGTTCTATCAATACAAATTCCAGGATGTACGTAATTGGAAGACGGAACTATATACAAAAGATGAAGATCACCGATTACGATGATCTTCAGCTCCAAGGCTGAGGGACTGATTATCTCATCTTTTGTATATAGTTCTGTCTTCCAATTACATCTTGGAATTTGTATTGATAAAACCACTGGACGGCAAAAACGTCTACTATAAAGATGCCCAGATGTTGCACGTGTCTCATTTTCATCTTGTTGGTATTGTATACCTTTCGTTTACGTTCTTTTTTTTCTTGCATCAGTGTGGCAAGACTGCTCTAGCCAACTTTCTGAGTGAGTCGGGAGAGGTGGGCAGCGGCGAGTATCGACCGACCAAAGGCTGTCGCATTGTTGAGTTTGAAATTCCTAACCTGACTGTCAACAGCATGACAACGAAAGCTGAAGTTGAACTTTGGGATGTGAGCGGAGATAGATGGTAAGTACTATACAATACAGTGCTAGATAAATATAGACCACTTATCTGTAATGCAAATTACTTTATCCACCACAGTCAAATTACAGTGGACCCCCGCATAACGATTACCTCCGAATGCGACCAATTATGTTAGTGTATTTATGTAAGTGCGTTTGTACGTGTATGTTTGGGGGTCTGAAATGGACTAATCTACTTCACAATATTCCTTATGGGAATAATTTCGGTCAGTACTGGCACCTGAACATACTTATGGAGTGAAAAAATATCGTTAACCGGGGGTCTACTGTACTTCCCACCTGCTGCTCCCTATTACTCCATTAAATTGAGGGCTTACACTTCAGACCTTCTGTTTTATTTTCTCCATATTGATGCATTTCTGCAATTGATCAGGATTTATTGCATTATTATACACAACCCACAGATTAGATACTGATACTTATGATAACTTGAACCATTAACTAGATCCTAGTCCAAATTGGACCAAAATATTATCATGAGATTCACTCTCCTATGTGCGGGTTATTTGTGTATTGTTCCAGTCATGGTATTGTGGTTTTTTTTATTCTGTACTTTATTATGTTTGGATTAAGTATGCGATAGCAATAAAGTAATATATTGGATCATAAAGGAAATAAGTCACTTTGACTTTTTTGGGTGATTCTGGAGAATAATCTACACATATGCTGCTATGTGTGATAACTTATGTAACTGCATTTCTGTGTTCCTGTACCTGAATAAATTTACTTATGTTCTTATTTACACAGGTTTGAAAATTGCTGGCCAGCTATTCAGAGAGGTGTCAATGGTATTGTGTTTGTGTATAGTCCCGGGCGGGAGGACCACGCACACACCTTAGACACCTTTTATACCCACTTTGTGGAGCAGCAAGGTCTCCGTGAGACTCAATGTGTTGTATTTTGCCATTACAAGCCAGACTATAAGGGCAAAGGAGCTAAACTCTGTAAGAATGCTTTTGTATAATTTTTGTTTTAGTTAGGAAATCAGCTAGGTTACTTTGAAATCAGCTAGGTTACTTTGAAGTCAGCTAGGTTACTTTGAAATCAGCTAGGTTACTTTGAAATCAGCTAGGTTACTTTGAAATGGTTCTTCATTTAACACAGCTGATAAACTCTTAACACAGTATGTATGTATTGTATACAGCGCCTCTTCACTTAGTGACGTACTCGTTTACCAACCACTCAGACTTACGACCAGCTCTCCAACCAGTATGCAAACCTAAATGATGTATATAAGAACTGATTTCCTCTATTCTGTTTTTTTACAATATACAGTATACTACTGTATAAACATTTAAAAATATATTAAAAATAATATAAATTGTGCAAAGGTGATGTTAAAAAATAACTTAAGATGGTTGACACAAACCCAATACCAGTACAGTACGCTCCTTGCTCAATGACCAATTTGCTTAACGACCTACTCTTAGGAATGGAACCCCGTCGTTAAGTGAGGAGAGGCTGTATGTATGTTTATTAATCTCCATGGGGTAGTGGGTTAGAATAATTCCTCCATAAGTCATGTGTCATAAGAGGCTGACAGCAAGATGCTTGTAACTCTTTCTCCTGTATAAATTACTAAATGTAAGAAGACAAAAGTTTTTGTTTCTTCTTTTTTGGGTCACCGACCTCGGTGGGAGATGACTGATGTGCTTAAAAAAATAAAAATATTTATGCATGTTATGGCACATATGACAATAGAAGATAAGATGAATACTGTTTAGGTCAGTCACAATCTGAGGCATTTTTCAGTTCAAACTAAGAACTTTAAGGGAGATGAAACTTAAAAGAGAGTAGAGAAGATCCAAAGGTTTGCAACAAGATTTGTACTGTGTTTCAACCACAGTGTAATGAATGCCAAGCATTTATTACACAGAGTGAGCCTTTTCACAAAGGTTGACTCAATGCACCAGCCGTATCCCACTGATGTGGGGTGGCCCGAAAGGAAAAACGAAAGTTTCCGTAAGCCATGCGTGTTGTAAGAGGCGACTAAAATGCCGGGACTTGCTCCCGGCATTTTAGTCGCCTCTTACAACAGTGGACCCCCGGTTAACGATATTTTTTCATTCCAGAAGTATGTTCAGGTGCCAGTACTGACCGAATTTGTTCCCATAAGGAAAATTGTGAAGTAGATTAGTCCATTTCAGACCCCCAAACATACACGTACAAACACACTTACATAAATACACTTACATAATTGGTCGCATTGGGAGGTGATCGTTAAGCGGGGGTCCACTGTATTACTAAATTTAAAAAGAGAAAGGTTGACTCTGCTGTGCATATTTTACATATTGGTATTGTTACCATAAAACATAACAGTGTGACTTTGTAAATGGTCCAAATCAGACCAAAATGTTGTCATAATCTCCTCTCCCTATGTGTGGTTATTTGTGTATTGTTCCAGTTCTTTATTGGTACCATAATTTTTATTTTGACTGCACATACAGGAATACCTGGTTAATACTGTGGGTTAAGCTCCAGACTGCCCTGTACAGTGAATATCACTTTAAAGCAAATCACAGCCTTTTTTACATTTGCCAGTGGATATAAAAGCCATTTATTAAGTGCACAATAGCACTAGGCCTAAAAAAACAATGCAAAAGTTGAAATAAATAAATAATTGCTTTTGACCATCTTAAGAGGAAGGTAAGTGCTGAAAATAATAAACATGAATATAATTAAAAAACGCCGTATTAGCAAAGCGCTCTAAAGCGGGCGCCATATTAATGAGGTATGCCTGTAGTAGTAAACCATATTAACCAGTTTATTTCTTCTTTTCAGCGAATTCTTTCAACCAGATCCCAAAAATTGACACACAGCTGGACGAGGACAGTGGAAGCGTTAGGAGAGATTTCAACAATTTTGTGGCTTCTGTTTTAGGGCACATGTCTGCAGTAGCTGAAATGCAGGAGAACTCAATTCTTTTGTAAAATCAAATTTAAATTCAGTGAGTGTTGCTGCTATGTAGATATATGGAAGAAATCACAATAAAATGAAGAAGTGCAACTGTGAAAAACTACCATAGTGAAAATTGGAAATATAACTCGATTGTGTTCCTTGTCAGGCGAACAATTTGACTTGATGTTAGGTTAGGTAAGGTTCGTCAGGTAACAGGACAAGTGTTTCCTGGCGCAGATCTTAGTCAGATGACCACCTGTTGTTGGAGCTTTTGGTCATCATCTAACTGAGGCCTTCTGCTGGCTTACTGGCCCACCCCTCTAAAAATTATGGTCATAATTACAACCAACATCAACTTGATGTTGGACAGATGTATGAGTGGGTTAGGTTTGTGTGGGATAGGTTTGTGTGAGATAGGTTTTTGTGGGATAGGTTTGTGTGAGATAGGTTTTTGTGGGATAGGTTTGTGTGAGATAGGTTTTGTGGGATAGAGTTTGGTGAGATAGGTTTGTGTGAGGTGTCGCCTCTGAGTGAGGGTCACCTCTGAGTGAGGTGTACCTCTGAGTGAGGTGTCACCCTGAGGGTGTCACTTGAGGAGGTGGTAGCTTGAGAGTTGGGGTATTGGGTGGGTGTGAATTTGAGTAGGTTCACATTGAGTGAGGGTATTTCTGAGTGTAAGAGTTTTAGATTTTAATTAGAACATACATTTTCTTGTACCTCTTTTATTACTCGTAAGATATACGATGAGCACATTGCTGAGTCCCAGGTGTACCTAGGGTGTCACCTCTCGGCTTTCACATCGTAGGATGTTATCTATTTGTTAATGCAGAAATATCATTAATTGTACTGAAAATGCTGTTTAAACTTATTTTAGGGCGGACACTATTAGACAGGAAACCATTGTTTAGTTAAAGCAATAAATTCTTTATACAGTGGAACCTCAAATATCGAACTTTCTTCGGTCCAGAAGGCTGTTCGAGTGCCACTACCGACCGAATTTATTCCCATCAGGAATAATGTAAATTAGATTAGACCATTTAAGACCCTCAAAAATACACTTATAAAAGCACTTACAAAAATACACTTACATAATTGGTCCACTGTGTCACCTCTGAGTGAGGTGTCACCTCTGAGTGAGGTGTCAACCTCTGAGGTGAGGTGTCACCCGTGAGGCCCGAGTGAGGTGTCACCTCTGAGTGAGGTGTCACCTCTGAGTGAGGTGTCACCTCTGAGTGAGGTGTCACCTCTGAGTGAGGTGTCACCTCTGAGTGAGGTGTCACCTCTGAGTGAGGTGTACCTCTGATGAGGGGTCACCCTCTGAGTGAGGTTCACCATCCTCTGAGTGAGGTGTCAACCCCCTGAGTGATGTGTCCCTCTGATGAGGTGTCATCTCTTTTTAGATGAGGTGTCACCTCTGAGTGGGAGGTGATCACCTCTGAGGAGGGTCGCCTCTGAGTGAGGTGTCACCGGATTTTCCCGAGTGAGGTGTCACCCCTGAGTGAGGTGTCACCTCTGAGTGAGGTGTCACCTCTGAGTGAGGTGTCACCTCTGAGTGAGGTGTCACCTCTGAGTGAGGTGTCACCTCTGAGTGAGGTGTCATCTCTGAGTGAAGCGTCATCTCAGATTTTAACTTATAACATACGCTTTTCTTGCCTCTTCTTCCTTTTCCTCTGAAGATATATGAAGAAGCACATGCAGGCACTCAGGCTTTATTTCCTATTTTCACTCTGGCATTTCCATGTAGATTATATCATTTGTTAATGCAGAAATATCATAATTGTAATGAAAAATGCTGTTTAAACTGTATTTTAAGGGGGAAAATTTAGCAGAATCCTATTGTTTTAGTTAAAGCAATAAATCTATATACAGTGGAACCTCAAATATCGAACTTTCTTCGGTCCAGAAGGCTGTTCGAGTGCCAGTACCGACCGAATTTATTCCCATCAGGAATAATGTAAATTAGATTAGACCATTTAAGACCCTCAAAAATACACTTATAAAAGCACTTACAAAAATACACTTACATAATTGGTTGTGTTGGGAGCAGTTCGATTTTTGAGGTTCCACTGTATTTTTGTTATGTGAATATTGTAGGTAAAAATTGAAATAAGCTTTGATTTAATGAATTTATGGGATGGGAGTGGGTGGCCAGTAATGACGATTGTAGTGGCTAGAGATGAGATTGTTTTGCTGTGATTGTAAAAATAATGGACAGTTTTGTAACCAATGGACTTTCTCTGTTGTTTTTAAATCTCTTGATCCAACGGATTTTGTCTTGTATTTCTGAAATACATTAAATCAAAAATTTAGTATATACAGTATACAAGATGTTCACAATTTATATACAGTGGACCCCCGCTTAACGATCACCTCCAAATGCGACCAATTATGTAAGTGTATTTATGTAAGTGCGTTTGTACGTGTATGTTTGGGGGTCTGAAATGGACTAATCTACTTCACAATATTCCTTATGGGAAAAAATTCGGTCAGTACTGGCACCTGAACATACTACTGGAATGAAAAAAGTTCGTTAACTGGGGGTCCACTGTATACCTTAGCAAAAAAAAATTTTGTTTTCTCTCAAAATTTTCTATAATTCACAGCTTACAACTCGGAATGCATTACGGATTTTTTTAATTGTGACCAGTGGACCTAGCATTATTTTGGGTTAATGCACCTAAAAGTTTTTTGAGAATAATAAAGATGTTTTAAGTTTAGAGTATTGTGAATGACGGCGGTAGTATGAATGTAAGATAGTAACCATATTAACCCTTAAACGCTCCAAACGTATATATACGTTTTTTCAACATTTGAAAGTATGTAAAAACATGTAGATCATCTTTTTTTTTTTTTACATTTGAAAATGTGTAAAAAAAACTTTTATGTACATTTTTTTGTTATATTTGAAAATATGTAAAAAAAACATAGATCTACTTTTGGACTATGGATTTGAACGCCGATCTATTTGGACCGTTTAAGGGTTAACAAATTGGTACTGATAGTAACAAATTAAGATAACTTCAAATTGGTAGCGATGGCAAGGAGTGCATAATAGTGTTAGCAACTTTTTACATTAATAACTGTATTAAGAACTCAAAATAACTAAATACAAAGTTATACTCTCCACTTACTGTACTTTGTCAAGTACAACTGATGCTCTCCACTTACTGTACTTTGTCAAGTACAATTGATGCTCTCCACTTACAGTACTTTGTCAAGTACAATTGATGCTCTCCACTTACTGTACTTTGTCAAGTACAACTGTTTGCTCTTCCACTTACTGTACTTTGTCAAGTACAACGATGCTCTCCACTTACTGTACTTTGTCAAGTACAACTGATGCTCTCCACTTACTGACTTTTGCCCAAGTACAACTGATGCTCTCCACTTACTGTACTTTGTCAAGTACAACTGATGCTCTCCACTTACTGTACTTTGTCAAGTACAACTGATGCTCTCCACTTACTGTACTTTGTCAAGAAACAACTGATGCTCTCCACTTACTGTATTTTGTCAAGTACAACTGATCTCTCCACTTACTGTACTTTGTCAAGTACAACTGATGCTCTCCACTTACTGTACTTTGTCAAGTACAACTGATGCTCTCCACTTACTGTACTTTGTCAAGTACAACTGATGCTCTCCACTTACTTTTCTTGTCAAGTACAACGATGCTCTCCACTTACTGTATTTTGTCAATTTACAACTGATGCTCTCCACTTACTGTACTTTGTCAAGTACAACTGATGCTCTCCACTTACTGTACTTTGTCAAGTACAACTGATGCTCTCCACTTACTGTACTTTGTCAAGTACAACTGATGCTTTCCACTTACAGTACTTTGTCAAGTACAAACTGATCTCTCCACTTACAGTACTTTGTCAAGTACAACTGATGCTCCCACTTACTGAAACTTTGTCAAGTACAACTGATGCTCTCCACTTACTGTACTTTGTCAAGTACAACTGATGCTCTCCACTTACTGTACTTTGTCAAGTACAATTGATGCTCTCCACTTACAGTACTTTGTCAAGTACAAGTGATGCTCTCCACTTACAGTACTTTGTCAAGTACAACTGATGCTCTCCACTTACTGTACTTTGTCAAGTACAATTGATGCTTTCCACTTACAGTACTTTGTCAAGTACAAGTGATGCTCTCCACTTACTGTACTTTGTCAAGTACAACTGATGCTCTCCACTTACCATACTTTGTCAAGTACAACTGATGCTCTCCACTTACAGTACTTTGTCAAGTACAACTGATGCTCTCCACTTACCATACTTTGTCAAGTACAACTGATGCTCTCCACTTACAGTACTTTGTCAAGTACAACTGATGCTCTCCACTTACAGTACTTTGCCAAGTACAACTGATGTCCCTTATATTGTGTGGATTTCTCAAGGTTTCTCCTAGAAATACTAAATCAACGTACTTGATATTCTTCATAAACCCACTAGTTGTATATACATGTAACAAATTCCAGGTAGTTTCTCTAGTCATCTCTAGTGCTGTAGTACAAGTGCATCTTACACAAAAAACCCACACAGAGGAGAAAGAAACTTACAATGATACAGTGGACCCCCGGTTAACGATATTTTTTCATTCCAGAAGTATGTTCAGGTGCCAGTACTGACCGAATTTGTTCCCATAAGGAATATTGTGAAGTAGATTAGTCCATTTCAGATCCCCAAACATACACGTACAAACGCACTTACATAAATACACTTACATAATTGGTCGCATTGGGAGGTGATCGTTAAGCGGCGATCCACTGTATTTTGGTTCAACTTGGATCATTGACTAGTCAGACACTCATTGTGATGAGGTTCATTCTCCTATGTGCAGGTTATTTATGTATTGTTCCAGTCACAGTATTGTGTCTTTTTCTTCTTCAAGAGCACCTTGTCTTGTCGGCACTTAGTAAATTTATTCAGGTGTACACAAATAGTTACATAGAATATATATAGCAGCAGATTATTATTATTATTATAATCAGAAAGAAGTGCTAAGCCACAAGGGCTATACAGCTATAGCAGCAGATGTGTAGAGAACCTGGGTAACCCAGAAAAGTTAGATCGAATGACTTATTACCATTGGGGTCCTTCAAGTCATAAGTTACAGAATCTGACTTTGTGGATGTAGCAATGTTGGCTGACTTCCACAGCTTGTGTTTTGTGTGATGTATTTTATTAATGCTATGTTAACCATTGTTCAGATGCTGGATTTTATCATCAAATTCAAATTATTTATGTTGTGGAATATACAGTGAATGTTGTTTACTTGTTATGTAGTGTTAGCTACAAAAGAAAGCCACTAGCATGCAGTGCATTTTGGGCAAATTGCATTGAATTTTGGGCAAACTACAGTGCATTTTAGGCAAATGTAGTTTTTCTTCACTAGTTCACATTTTGTAGATACTGATTATTTTGTCATCTGACACAGCACAGCCGTTATTGTATGTTGTGTGGTACATGTCTCAGTCAGGCTGGACTTTCTTGATCACAGTTATTTGTCTTATTTCCACCTGTGGTTGAGCACCTACGATGATAATTATAATATTTGCAGGTCAAGTTTAGCTTCTCAAAGCTGAAAATAAATGGGATCTATTAACAGTTAATATTATTTATTTTAATAAAGGCTGAAGTAGCTACTGGATTTTAAATAATAAAATATCATTTATAAACTAAGTATGCAGTTTTATTTTACTGGCCACATTTATATTATTATATAGTGTTAGAGTGTTCAGCAGAAGTTTGTGGTTACAAGAAAGTGGGTGCGGGAGGGAAGAAGAGCGATTGGTGTAATGATGATGTACAGAGAAAAAGTTAGCATATGAGAAGTTTTTACAAAGTAGAAGTGATGCAAGGAGGGAAGAGTATATGGAGAAAAAGAGAGAGGTTAAGAGAGTGGTGAAGCAATGTAAAAAGAGAGCAAATGAGAGAGTGGGTGAGATGTTATCAACAAATTTTGTTGAAAATAAGAAAAAGTTTTGGAGTGAGATTAATAAGTTAAGGAAACCTAAGGAACAAATGGATTTGTCAATTAAAAATAGGAGAGGAGAGTTAGATGACAGCAAGGAAATGAGTGAGCTACTCAAGTCCCAATATGACTCAGTTTTTAGCAAGCCGCTAACCAGACTGAGAGTCGAAGATCAAAATGAATTTTTTATGAGAGAGCCACAAAATTTGATTAACACAAGCCTATCCGATGTTATCCTGACGCCAAATGACTTCGAACAGGCGATAAATGACATGCCCTTGCACTCTGCCCCTGGACCAGACTCATGGAACTCCGCTTAGGTCATGCACCACTTAGGTCTATCAACGACATGGGAAAAAAAGGTGAAAAATGTGCTATGGATTACTGCTCATTGGATGGTGTCATTACTGTACTTTGGAAAGACAGTAAGGTTGTTATTTTATTGACAAATGATATGGGCATCAACCTTGTGACAGAGATTAAAAGGTGAATGTTGACTGTCCTTCAGTCATAAAGAATTACAGTGCCCATATGGGAGGCACAGACGAGAATGATACACAAATAACCCGCACATAAAAGAGAGAAGCTTACGACGACGTTTCGGTCCGACTTGGACCATTTACAAAGTCACACTTTGTAAATGGTCCAAATCGGACCGAAACGTCGTCGTAAGCTTCTCTCTTTTATGTGCGGATTATTTGTGTATGAGAATGATATGTTGGTCCATCTCTACAAGTCTCCACTCAGAGCAAAACGCTGGTACATGCGACCCTTTGGATATGTCCTCCATCTTTGTTATGTCAATGGCTGGTTGCTGTACAGGTGTGACTGTGGTACTTTGAGAGACAAATACATCAGCCTCAAGAAATTCAGGTTATCTGTGTCCCTTTCTGAGAGAAGACCAACCAAGGAAATCCCAAGGACCCTGACATCGTCGCCAAGTTTCTCATCTTCAGGGTCTTGTTCACGGTCTTGTTCACGGTCTTTCTCACGGTCTTTCTCACGGTCTTCCTCACGGTCTTCCTCACGGTCTTTCTCACGGTCTTCCTCACGGTCTTCCTCACGGTCTTCCTCACGGTCTTTCTCACGGTCTTCCTCACGGTCTTTCTCACGGTCTTTCTCACGGTCTTCCTCACGGTCTTCCTCATGGTCTTTCTCACGGTTTTCCTCACGGTCTTCCTCACGGTCTTCCTCACGGTCTTCTCACGGTCTTCCTCACGGTCCTTCCTCACTGTCTTCCTCACTGTCTTCCTCACTGTCTTCCTCACGGTCTTCCTCACGGTCTTCCTCACTGTCTTCCTCACTGTCTTCCTCACGGTCTTCCTCACGGTCTTCCTCACGGTCTTCCTCACGGTCTTCCTCACGGTCTTCCTCACTGTCTTCCTCACTGTCTTCCTCACGGTCTTCCTCACGGTCTTCCTCACTGTCTTCCTCACTGTCTTCCTCACGGTCTTCCTCACTGTCTTCCTCACGGTCTTCCTCACGGTCTTCCTCACGGTCTTCCTCACGGTCTTCCTCACGGTCTTCCTCACGGTCTTCTTCACGGTCTTCCTTACGGTCTTCCTCACGGTCTTCCTCACGGTCTTCCTCACGGTCTTCCTCACGGTCTTCCTCACGGTCTTCCTCACATGAAGAACGTTGCAGTCGTCATGCAAAAAGGCCTCATGATGATCCACAATAAGATAAAACAGTACCTCACTGGAACAGGACCCCAATGGAAATAAGTCACTCTGTCTGACTTTTTTGGGTTATCCCAGGTTCTCTACACATATGCTGCTATGTATGAAAATTATATGTAACTGTATTTGTGTATACCTGAATAAACTTACTTACTTACTTACTTACCTATAAAGCGGCTTCCATGCAAACATTGCAGAGACAACAACAACAGGACCTAGTCTTCCTTTCCTTGTTCATTATGCAAGGTTAATGTAAGTCTAAACCCAACCAGGAATTGTTTCCTGGATCTCCATACTGAACAAGATGCTTAAATATCTCTGATAAAACTGTTTAATGTCATAATAAATACAGAAAGAATGCTCATTTTGTGGATTATCCAGGGTAGGGAGTGTTATCCAGCCAGGATAACCCAGGGTAGGGAGTGTTAGTCAGCCAGGATAACCCAGGGTAGGGAGTGTTAGCCAGCCAGGATAACCCAGGGTAGGGAGTGTTAGTCAGCCAGGATAACCCAGGGTATGGGTGGTTAGCCAGCCAGGATAACCCAGGGTAGGGAGTGTTAGCCAGCCAGGATAACCCAGGGTAGGGAGTGTTAGTCAGCCAGGATAACCCAAGGTAGGGAGTGTTAGTCAGCCAGGATAACCCAGGGTGGGGAGTGTTAGCCAGCCAGGATAACCCAGGGTAGGGAGTGTTAGCCAGCCAGGATAACCCAGGGTAGGGAGTGTTAGTCAGCCAGGATAACCCAGGGTAGGGAGCGTTAGCCAGCCAGGATAACCCAGGGTAGGGAGTGTTATCCAGCCAGGATAACCCAGGGTAGGGAGTGTTAGCCAGCCAGGATAACCCAGGGTAGGGAGTGTTAGTCAGCCAGGATAACCCAGGGTAGGGAGTGTTAGTCAGCCAGGATAACCCAGGATAGGGAGTGTTAGCCAGCCAGGATAACTCAAGAAAGTCAGTGGGCCATTCAGGGACTGTCTGTCTTATTTCCATTGTGATCCTTCAATCTTGTCCCTCAGGATTCCACCCACACCAGTCACCTAACATCCAGGTACCTAGTTACTGCTAGGTGAACAGTGACAGCAGGTGTCTTAAGGAAACACGTCCTTATGTTACCACCCGCACCGGGAATCGAACCACGGACCTCAGTGTGTGGGCTGAGTGCGCTACCAACCCAGCCACGGGACACCTATTTATGTACTCACCTATTTGTGGTTGCAGGAGTCGAGTCACAGCTCCTGACCCCACCTCTTCGCTATATATATGTATGTATACATGTATGCATATGTATGTTCCTAGCTCCGACTAACCCATACGAAGTCTCCCTTATCATCAACGCACTAAAAAACAAGGCAGGAGATTTAAATACCTTACCACCCCTTATATACAAAAAAGGGTCACAAGTGCTATCACCAATCATTGCAACACTCTTTAACAAATCCATTGAATCCTCCACCTTCCCCACAGTACTCAAAATAGCAAGGGTCACCCCGATCCACAAAGGAGGAGACCAAACAGAGTTGAATAACTATAGGCCAATATCCAACTTACACCCTCTCTCAAAAATCTTTGAAAAATTAATTCATAAACGAATCTACTCCTACCTTATCTCCCAAAACATACTCAACCCCTGCCAATTTGGATTCAGGCCTAATAAAAATACTAATGATGCTATTATACACATGCTAGAACATATATACACTGCAATAGAGAAAAAAGAAGTCCCACTGGGGATCTTCATTGACTTACGTAAAGCTTTTGATACAGTTGACCATGACTTGCTCCACGTAAAATTGTCACACTATGGTATAAGAGGGCACTCCCTCAACTACCTCAAGTCTTACCTCAGCAACAGAAGCCAATATGTGTACGCAAATGGGGCAAACTCTTCTGCACAACCAATTACAGTTGGTGTCCCACAGGGAAGTGTCCTTGGCCCTCTTCTCTTTCTCCTATACATAAATGACCTTCCAAATGCTTCGCAATTACTCAAACCCACACTATTTGCAGATGACACTACATACGTCTTCTCTCACCCGAGCCCAGTCACGCTAGCCAATACTGTAAATACCGAATTACAGAAAATATCTACCTGGATGAGGACTAACAAACTTACACTAAACATTGACAAAACCTACTTCATTCAGTTTGGTAACAGAGCTACAGATGTCCCTCTTAACATAATGATAAATGGATCACCTATCACAAAACTAACAGAGGGAAAATTCTTAGGAATCCACCTTGATAATAGACTCAAATTTCATACACATATACATCAAATTTCTAAGAAAATTTCCAAGACTGTAGGCATACTATCGAAGATACGGTACTATGCTCCACAGTCAGCCCTCCTGGCCCTATATCACTCTCTTATTTACCCCTATCTCACCTATGGAATTTGTGCATGGGGCTCAACAACAATTAACCATCTCAGACCACTAATTACCCAACAAAAGGCTGCAGTTAGAATGATAACAAATTCCCACTACAGGCAGCACACTCCACCAATATTCAATACACTAAACCTACTCACCATACAAAACATTCATACTTATTACTGCACCTATTACATACATAGAACACTTAACTCTGATATTAACCCTCCCCTCAAACATCTTGCCAACCTCAACAGAACACATGACCATAACACAAGACACAGATCACTCTTTGATGTTCCTCGTGTCCATCTCACACTATGCAAAAACTCAATGCACATAAAAGGCCCTAAAATCTGGAATTCATTACCTGTAAATATAAAAGAAACACTACCTGTTTATAAATTCAAGTCTCTACTCAAAGATCACTTACTCACCCAAAACCAAATAAATACTGAATAACTGAACCTTATAAATTGTATATCTTAAATGTTTCTCACAATTATATCACATAAATGTTAAACCTAAAACCCAATCTAACTTTATTATTTTTTAAATACACTACCTAACAGAATCACTACCTAACTGAATGCAACCATATGACCTGTCTTTGTAATACTCACTTGTGCTTTATAGTTATCTGTTTACATTAATGTTTTATCACTGATTTCATCATTGCTTAGTAGCAGCGCTGTATAGTCCTTGTGGCTTAGCGCTTCTTTTTGATTATAATAATAATAATAATCATTGCTTAGTTAATCTTAAGTTAATTTTAAGCCAGCCCGTAATGCTATGCATAGTATAAGTGGCTTTGGCATACTGCTCTTATCTGTATTTTTTTTTGTACCTCTGTATGTGTGCACAAATTGGAAATAAATAAATAAATAAATAAATAAATAAATAAATAAATGTATATGTATGCATGCATATGTATGTACTAACTCATTCGTAGCTGCAGGGGTCGAGTCACGGCTCTTAATTTCACCTCTTCACTGGCCACTACAAGGAAGCAAGTATATATTTATGCATATATACATGTATATATGTATATGTATATATATACACATAAAATCTTACAGTGAAATAAGATAAATATAATAATAATATAGAGTTGTGATCCCTTAATTAATTACACTCAGTCTCCCTCACAATGTAAACAAAAACAACAGAATTTCGACTTTTTTTTGGTAATTTGTGTCAAATTTTTGATGATTATGAGTTTAAACATTGATGATGATTGTTGTAATGGAGTGTAGAGTGATGATTGATGATGTGTGATGATGATAGATGAGGATAGATGGGAGATTGATGGTTATTTAGGCTGTTATAGGTCTATTTAGGCCGACGGATTTTGAGGATTTGATGTTTTGTAGGTTGGTGAGGGGGTTCTTGATCCAAGGAGTTGGAGCGGTGCTCCCAGTCCTTGGATCAAGCCTAACTGCCTTCCACTTCCCGAGGCAATGTGTAGCCCCTATGGGTTTTGTGCTCCCCATGAAAATTATCCTAGGATAAAGAAATAAGGTAAATAATCTGCCCGATTCATACGGGTTTAGGTCTCCCTATGATAATTTTCGAATTAACAGACAGACAATTGTGTGACCCCCTATGGGTTTAGTGCTCCCCATGAAAATAATTATCCTAGGATAATGTAATAAAGATAAATAATATGCCCGATTCATACGGGTTTAGGTCTCCCCATGTTAATAATAATATTGTAATTAACAGACGCAGATAATTATCCTCTATTAGTCCCTTATATCGAGGGTTTACTGTACGTGTCCGCTACTATAAAGTTTTTTTTTTTTTTGTAAATATGCTTTTATTAGCTTTTCAAATTATTGACTTTACAAAATCTTCGTCATATTAATAACCGTTGTATAATAAAATACTGTATTATAAAGTGTACCTTGAGGTGCTTGGTAGCACGTTTTGCTCACAATCAAAGGATCCAGGTGGAATCCTGGGCAGGAAGATACATGGGCAAGTCTCCTAGCACCTGCTGCCCTTGTTAGTGTATATATGTAGCAGTAAATAGGTACCTGGGTGTTAGTTGACTAGTGTGGGTCGCATCCTGGGGGACGACTGAAAGACCTCGCAATGTTTTACTTTCTGTGGGTTATTTACCTTTTAATGTTAATAAGTAATAATGTAAATAAAGAAGAAGAAGAGGAAGAGGAGGAGGAAGAGGAGGAGGAAGAGGAAGTAGATGTAGCAGAAGAAATAGAAGACAACAACGACGACTTTATTCCAGTTATGAAACCGAGAGCGTTAGTAACCTAGAATAACCCAGACAAGCCAAGCCATGTGTCATTTTCCATTAGGGTTCTTAGGTCCTCCCCAGGATGCCACCCACAACAGTAGGTGAACACCTAGGTACCATCTGTAATGCTAGAAATACACAAATAACCTGCACATAGGAGAGAGAAGCTTACGGCATTTCGGTCCGACTCGGACCATTTACAAAGTCACACTAACCAAAATGTCATCATAAGCTCCTCTCTCCTATGTGCGGGTTATTTGTGTACTTTTCCAGTCACGGTATTGTGCCTTTTTGTTATTTATGTAATACACCTGCCATCCGACTTATGACCGTGTTTTTTATGCCAAATTTCAGGGAAACTATTTGTGTTGTACACAGTGTTTATCCTAAACCTTACAGTATAAAATACAGTACTAACAACATAAAAAGTAAAGTAAAACATGAAATACCAAAATAAAACAATAAAATAAAGTCATTACAAAAATGTATTATTGATATTCAGTAGTAAAGTTCGACTTACGACCGGTTTCTCGGAACCGAACTCGGTCGTAAGTCGGATGGTAGGTGTACTAGAAATAGAATATTTAGTTCACCACTGTACATATACAGTATTTGCTTCATGTGCCGTGTCTTAATTTTTTCATAGCATGAAGAAGGCCTTATGGCAGAGATACATATCATAGGCCAGATTACCGGAGCGAGCGGATTTCCAAAAGCATCGTTATTTTGCAAGTGGATTCTTCAGTTAGGTAAGTTTCCTACAGTACATCTGTCACTGGTAATATATATATTAATATTTGAATAAGACACAATATGCAGTTTATGGCATTTATTCAGAAGATGTATATAAGATTTTTTTTGGTAAGATAAGATTTTGTTCAGATTTTTAACCCCAGAGGGTTAGCCACCAAGGATAACCCAGGAAAGTCAGTGTGTCATCGAGGACTGTCTGTCTTATTTCCATTATGGTCCTTCAGTCTTGTCTCCCAGGATGCAACCCACACTTGTTACCTAACACCCAGATACCTGCTTTCTTGCTAGGTGAACATGGACAACAGGTGTAAGGAAACATGCCAACCTTGGACACTCAGTGTGTGAAGCCAGTGCGTTGCTTACCAGGCCACGGGCCACTGTTTTGTCCCCATGGAAATAACTCACATTGACTTTTTTGGGTTATCCTGGTGGGTAATTTCCACTATGTATGATAATTGTACTTATGTCTACCTGTACCTTAATTGACATACACAAGGTATTTTATCAGTACCTACAGATATAAAGAAGCAGAGGATATACTGTATATATAAATAATAGTACTATTGTATATTAAGACAAAATTTGTTTTTATTTTTAACCCTGAGGGTTAGCCACTAGGGTAACCCAAGAAAGTCAGTGCATCATCGAAGACTGTGTCTCCACTGGATATTATACCTGATCAGCTCATTATATACTGTTCACCAATATATTTATGATATATACTACAGTTTGTGAATGTATGTTCTGTATATTTATATCTGTATGGATTGATAAAGTTGCTGGTGGATGGAGTATCATCTTAATAAATGCCTTAAACTGCTTACTATGTCTTATTAACATGCTGTATGCCTCTCTAATAATAATAATAATAATAATGTTTATTTCTACAAGTACATGATACAACTTATACAGACCATAGCTGACTCCAGTGACATACTGTGTAGAAAGTTCTTGGTTATGCAGAGCATTTCATGCAACTTAGGTTAATTTTGTTCCCAGGATGCCACCCACACCTGTCACCTAACACCCATGTAGTTACTGCTAGGTGAACAGGGACAGCAGGTGTCTTAAGGAAACACATCCTCATGTTCTCATTCGTACCGGGGATCGACCCCTGGACCTCAGTGTGTGAGCCGAGTGCGCTACCAGCTGAACTACAGTACACCTTATAAACCTACTATACAATCTACGTCTAGCTCCTAAGTAGTCTTAAAAATTTGGATTAGTTTACCTGAAATGCATTTCATATTAGTGTCTTTATTTTGTAACCAACGATATTTTAATTGTACTGTACATGTAAACTATATTATCTGTAAACTGCATACTGTATTTTCTGGCATATAAGATGCGTCTTTCCCACAAAAAAGTCTTAGAAAATCGGCTTTGGGATACGCTTTAGCGTAAAGTAAGAGGGTAATTAACCCTTGAACATGGTTACTAATTCACCGTTATGATACTTCTGTCGTGCGCCTTGTATACCTGGAGTATACCTGTAGGGGGTTTCGGGGATCAACGCCCCCGTGGCCCGGTCCATGACCAGGCTGGAACACATGGTAAAAATAAATTAATAATTTGAATTTGAACAATAACCAGAATACAGAGACATGGTTGTGGGAAATCTATTAAGCCAGAAAAAAAACTGGATACTGAGGCAGTGTGTCGGTTTCTTGTAAGAAAAAAAATGTTCGATAATAAATCTCAAATCTGTAGGGATAACTTGAAACTTTTTATTGTTTTTTCAAAAATTAGGATGAAACTAGCATTAATACACAGCTATAGGAGCTGTGTATTAATGTTAGTTCCGTATATTTTATTGATCTGTTACCATGTAAGTTTAGAGCTTTCTTGTGAATATAACAATATTCACTTGAACAAAAAAAATTCTCAATGTAACTAAACAGGTATGAATGTTTTCTTTACCTATAATTTTCGTAATTTTTAATTCTTTTAGTGTAAATAGTAAATCAGTGTTTTATATAGGAATAATAGAGGTATAGAATAGTTCAAAAATAGTGTTTAATAGTACTGTATAGGACACAGAGAATGTGTAACTTGCTGGAAAATATGGCAAAAAGGATGCCATATGCAGAGGAACTCAGTCTTTAAATGTTTGTGCTTAGTAGAGCTTTATTAAAAACCAGGGAACTGGTGGGGTTAGAACCCATGGCAAGTGAGTGGTAAAACTCCAGGTCAGTGCGGTAACCACTGGGCCACCTGACTACAGTAAGATTCATACAACTAGGTGTATTTATATACACTATAGGGACGTTAGCATGGGCCACCACTGTGACTACAAATGCAAGTTTTTACACATGAATTTCCCACCAGCTGGCCCAGTGGTTAACACACTGGCCTGGAGTTTTGCAACTTGCTTGCCATGGGTTCCAATCCCACCCATTCTGTAGTTTGTTTGTAGTCGTGTTATCACCGAGGTTTGCGCTGAGCATATAGTCTTTTTACCATGTCAAGTTTTATTAATCTCTACACGTTTTATCAAATATTATTCTTTTTATTACCTTTCCAGAGGCCAAAAATCATTAAAATCTACAGTACCCATATATACAGATGATGAAAGTATTAAAAAGTATATTTGTGCTTCAGGGGCCTCGTGAAACATCGTGACCTCAAGCAACACATGGATTCACCCAATGCTCATCCCTAGGCCTATTTGGGACTATCACTCATTATTTGACTCAACTGTCTGCTCCTCTCCTAATGCTGATGCTCTCATGTTGCACTCATAGGCCTCTTGTGGTCAGTTGTTGACAGCCAGTAAAAAACTGAACCATACCACGGGCAGGGATAGAACCCATGAGTTCTATCCCCGCCCATGGTATGGTTTGTTTGCAATCATATCATTATGATTTCATGAGCCAGTAAATAATTGGTAAAGGAAACAGCTGGGAAAGCATCATAGGAGCCCATGGTTTACTCCCAAGACTGAAATTTAATAACTACGGTATTAATTATTGCTGCTTTATTCAAGGCGAGGTGCTAAACCTGTATGGATCATGTCCCATCTGGAGATATAGTTTTCAGAAATGTAATATAGGACACTATATGTATTACAGAAGTTAATTTTGTATTGTGTTGATAAGGTTGAAGGATGATTGAGTGTTGTGTTCATTCACATCTCTAATACGTTAAGAGATTTAACCCTTTGACTGTTTCAGGCCCCTCTCTGAAACTGTCATTCTATGTCGCTCAATTTTTGAAAAAAAAAAAAAAAATTTTTTCTTATGAAATGATAGAGAATCTTTTCCCGATGGTAATGACACCAAAAGTTCGAAATTTGGTCGAAAACTCGTAGAATTATGCTCCCGCGAAGTTAGCGGTCTCGGCGACATATGCGTATCGGCGATTTCGCCGACTTTGAGCCCATTTTTCAGCCCAAATTTCCCTTGTTCCAGTTGACCAAACTCATAGCTATTTCTTTAGAACTCCATTTTATCTATCAGCTGAGTACAAGAAACCTCCCATTTACTAATTTGGACTACCCAGTATGGTGGTCAGAAATTGGCAATTTGGCCAATTTCACGCAAAATAAAAAAGATGCCAATTTCAAAATAGGGTCCAGAATAAACAAGGTAGACATTCGTGGCACTAAAATAACATATGCTCTGGTCATTAGTCACATCTCTAGGCCCCTCTTATATTATTATTGCTTTCTATTTTGATTTTTTATTCATACAAAAAAATACAAAATTTACTGTTATGCAGACGACTGCATTATTGTAAAAATGGTATAAATAATATCAGTGCACTAGTGAAAGAATATTAGACTCCCCAGTTGACGTGTATTGGACGTGTGGTGTGATTTATGTACTCTTGAACATTGGTAAAAATCGAACATTTCCGCTACTTTGAGCTCAGTTTCAAGGTCGTTTTCATCGTAAAAGTAATGAAAATCATCTCTATTTTCTGTAATATGTTTTTTCCATTTATCACGTAAGACCATGAAAACGCGAATACAACGATAAATACTATACAAAAATACACCTCAAAGTCGGCGTTTTATTCCAAAAAAACGATCAGAGTTTTTTTTTTCTCATTACGCAATGTGTGCTGCAGGATTTTTTTTATGTGGTGCACACTGACCACACAGACCCATTCTCTCACATGTGGGCCTACCAGCTTTCTCCCACTTGATTTGAAGCCGCTAGAATTATTGAGTATATATACGTCAGAAACATTGGCTCGTAAGACGTATTTATACGTCGAAAACAGTCAAAGGGTTAAGATGCCCATGGGAAATTATGCTTCATGTCAAAGGGAAAGAATTATTTCCACGTGATAATATTTGTACAGAAATGGGTGACATTCAGTGGTGGACCTACAGTTTTGGGGCCCTGAAGCTTGAACTGTTATGGGGGCCCCTTTGCAACACCTTCTCATACAATTGACCCAAAATTTTTAAGCAATGTGGACTAAAGTCACTTCTGGGGCCCCTCCAGGATTAGGGGCCCTCAAGCTTAAGCTTAATTAGTTTCATAGTATATCCTTCCCTGGTGACATTTGGTTATGCATGCAGAAAGCCAGTGGTTATGCAGAGCATTTCACACCCTGAAGAGTGGAAAATTACCATAGAAAACAAGGGCTCAAAGATGCAAATAAATGTATATATTGATTCATTTCCTGATTATTTTTCAGGTGGTGGCTGGAGAGTGGTGGAGGGTCTTGTAGAAGGACAGACTCAAGCAGATCAGTCAGAAGTGAGTGATACAGTCAGCTGGTGTCATCCTCTGGACATTCACCTCGCTACTCGCGGGATTCAAGGTATTACGTTTTATACAATACAATATTGCCGTATCCGTGCGCCTCTGGCAAGACAGTGATAGTGAGAATGATGGTGAAATTGTTTCTTTTTTGGGTCACCCTGCCTCAGTGAGAGACAGCCAACTTGTTAAAAATACAGTGCAATAAAGCTTTATTTCTTTTCTGTAGTATACAAAATGTTTTTCATTTACATACTTTTTTTTTTTTTAATAAGTCGGCTGTCTCTCACTGAGGCAGGGTGACCCACCGAGGCAGGGTGACCCACCGAGGCAGGGTGACCCACCGAGGCAGGGTGACCCACCGAGGCAGGGTGACCCACCGAGGCAGGGTGACCCACCGAGGCAGGGTGACCCACCAAGGCAGGGTGACCCAAAAAGAAAGAAAATCCCCAAAAAGAAAATACTTTCATTATCATTCAACACTTTCACCTCACTCACACATAATCACTGTTTTTGCAGAGGTGCTCAGAATACAACAGTTTAGAAGTACAGTGGACCCCCGCATAACGATCACCTCCGAATGCAACCAATTATGTAAGTGTATTTATGTAAGTGCGTTTGTACGTGTATGTTTGGGGGTCTGAAATGGACTAATCTACTTCACAATATTCCTTATGGGAACAAATTCGTTCAATACTGGCACCTGAACATACTTCTGGAGTGAAAAAATATCGTTAACCGGGGGTCCACTGTATATACGTATAAAGATACACAACGTATCCCTCCAAACTGCCAGTATCCTGAACCCGTCCTTTAAAGTGCAGGCACATACATACCTATGATAATGTATAATTGATAAATTACGCACAGTAAATCTTGAATTATCGCTTTTTCACTGATGGGAAGCACTTTACGGCTACTCTTTGGCTACAAAGAACTGCCGCCATCACTACTTTTGCACTCTGGTGCCATTATTAAACAAAATTTCTAGTTTTAGGCTACAGTAAAGTACAGATAACCAAAACCACAGATACGAATCCATGGATACGGTGGTCCTACTGTACTTTTTTCATAAGAAATATTAATGCTTAAATTATGTATGTAGAAATTTTAACTTAATACAGGACCCTCACCTAACGTTATGTACCAAGAAATCGTTAGGGAGTTTTTTACGTAGCCGAGGCAAAGGTTAGTTAAAATTTGTTAGCAATTATGTTTGCGATTTACTATCAACTGCAGTTTGTATACACACAGAAATAAATTTTGATTATTATGATTCTTTATTGAATTAAAAACACTGGATAATAAATTACCAACATTGAAAAATTATTTAATTACTCTTTAAGTGTAAAAATCTCTATATAGTAGAACCCCTGTATCCGTGGGTTCGGTTTCCATAGTTTTAGTTATCCATGATTTACTGTGGCTCAAAAATAACCCTTAATTTTACTTAACCCTTAAACTGTCCAAACGTAGATCTACGTTTTTTCAACATTTTTCAACAAACGTAGTGCTTCTTTTTCTTTTTTTTACATTTGAAAACGTGTAAAAAAAACATTGATCTACATTTTTTGTTATATGTATTTGAAAATATGTTAAAAAACGTACATCTACTTTTAGAGCGCTCCGCATGTGAACGTAGATCTGTTTGGACAGTTTAAGGGTTAATGACCCCAAAGTACAAAAGTAGTGACGGTGACAGATGTTCAAAGTCTAGGAGAAGCCGTAAAGTGCTTCCTATCAGTGAAAAAAATGATCGTAATTTATTAATTAAATTTATTAATTAAATTTATTAATGTGTGTAATTTATTAATTAAACTTTATCATTGGTATTTATGTAAACAAAAACAAGTCATATGTAGTGTACGCTACTATCCACTGTTTCGGGTATCCACTGTAGGTCTTGGAAGGTATCTCCTGGGGATACCAGGGGGGAAAATACTGTGCAGTACCTGGAGGTTACCTGGAGGTTATTCCGGGGATCAGCGCCCCCGCGGCCCGGTCCACGACCAGGCCTTTTTCTCTCAACATAAACATACCAAAAATATAATGTATTACTAATCTGTAACTCTGTGATCTCATCTCGGAGAAATTTTTAAAACTGAAGAGATTTTGCATTACATATCTCTTAAGAACTGTTACGTTTGATCTTATTTTCAACACAGTGGTCGTCTCCCACTGAGGCAGGTGATCTAAAAAATAAGAAATTACAGAAGTTTTTCTTTTTTTTTCAATTTAGTAATTTTTACAGGAGAAGGTGTTACTAGCATTTGCTCATGTATTTTGTTGCCTCTTATGGTACATTTATAGCGTACGGATGAAGGATTCTAACCCACTTTTCCATGTAATAGGTTGAAATATTATTAGAAGAAAAATGTAACGTTTGTACCATTGCTTGTCGGGATACATGAACATCTACTCTTAAAATTGAATGTTCTACCTTGACATAAGATCTGGACACTATTTGTTTTATTGATCTGTCTGGTATTGTATTTGTTTTATTTGACCTGTCTGGACACTGTATATGTTGCATTTGACCTGTCTGGACACTGTATTTGTTGCATTTGATCTGTCTGGACATTGTATTTGTTACATTTGACTTGCCTGGACACTATATTTGTTTTTTTCAACATGGAGATGTATGAACCATATTTGTTTTTGTTGACCTGTATGGGTCTAGGGGGTTGCCACATCTCTAGGTTATTTAGCTATTTACGTATTATCATCACTTACAATAGATTTGATGAAACATTTTTGATAAATCATCAACTCATGTGATTTTTTTTTCAGGATGGCCCAGAATTATGGTACAGGTGTACAGACAAGATGACCTCAGTCGCATCGATCTATGTGGTTACGGCATCATTCACATACCTACGAAAGCTGGACATCACACAGTAACTTGCCATACATGGAGACCAGTTGGTAAATATGGCTAGTTTGTTTGATATAAATAGTATAGGACTTCCTTGCTTTACACAAATATCCCATTCATAAGAGAAAGTAACTTATGACTACGTTTTGGCCCAACTTGGATGAGTACGGGACTTGTTGATGGTCCAGCTCAGACCAGAACACGCAGGTTATTTACGTATTGTTACGGTCATGATATTTTGACTGTCTTTTCTTCTCCCTTGCTTTATGTAGACTGGCTTTATGATAAGTTGCTATTATGTGATGTCTTATTTCTATTGGTAATTCTTTCTTCTTCTTTCAACACACCGGCAGTATCCCACCGAGGCAGGGTGACCCAAGAGGAAAAACGAAAGTTTCTCCTTTTACATTTAGTAATATATACAGGAGAAAGGGTTACTAGCCCCTTGCTCCTGACATTTTAGTCGCCTCTTACAACATGCATGGCTTACAGAGGAAGAATTCTGTTCCACTTCCCAATGGAGGTAAGAGGAAATAAACAAGAACAAGAACTAGAAAGAAAATAGAAGAAAGCCCAGAGGGGTGCGTGTATATATGTTTGTACATGTATGTGAAGTGTGACCTAAGTGTAAGTAGAAGTAGCAAGACATATCTGAAATCTTGCATGTTTATGAGACAAACAAAAGACACCAACAATCCTACCATCATGTAAAACAATTACAGGCTTTTGTTTTACACTCACTTGGCAGGATGGTAGTACCTCCCTGGGTGGTTGTTGTCTACCAACCTACTACCACAGGACGGTAGTACCTCCCTGGGTGGTTGTTTTCTACCAACCTACTACCACAGGACGGTAGTACCTCCCTGGGTGGTTGTTGTCTACCAACCTACTACCACAGGATGGTAGTACCTCCCTGGACAGTTGTTGTCTACCAACCTACTACCACAGGATGGTAGTACCTCCCTGGGTGGTTGTTGTCTACCAACCTACTACCACAGGATGGTAGTACCTCCCTGGGTGGTTGTTGTCTACCAACCTACTTCCACAGGATGGTAGTACCTCCCTGGGTGGTTGTTGTCTACCAACCTACTACCACAGGACTTTAGTAATTCCCTGGGTGGTTGTTGTCTACCAATCTACTGCCACAGGATGGTAGTACCTCCCTAGGTGGTTGTTGTCTACCAACCTACTACCACAGGACGGTAGTACCTCCCTGGGTGGTTGTTGTCTACCAACCTACTACCACAGGACGGTAGTACCTCCCTGGGTGGTTGTTGTCTACCAACCTACTACCACAGGACGGTAGTACCTCCCTGGGTGGTTGTTGTCTACCAACCTACTACCACAGGACGGTAGTACCTCCCTGGGTGGTTGTTGTCTACCAACCAACTACCACAGGACGGTAGTACCTCCCTGGGTGGTTGTTGTCTACCAACCTACTACCACAGGATGGTAGTACCTCCCTGGACAGTTGTTGTCTACCAACCTACTACCACAGGATGGTAGTACCTCCCTGGGTGGTTGTTGTCTACCAACCTACTACCACAGGATGGTAGTACCTCCCTGGGTGGTTGTTGTCTACCAACCTACTTCCACAGGATGGTAGTACCTCCCTGGGTGGTTGTTGTCTACCAACCTACTACCACAGGACTTTAGTAATTCCCTGGGTGGTTGTTGTCTACCAATCTACTGCCACAGGATGGTAGTACCTCCCTAGGTGGTTGTTGTCTACCAACCTACTACCACAGGACGGTAGTACCTCCCTGGGCGGCTGCTATCTACCAACCTACTACCTAGGATTGGTAAATCTGTACGTGCCAGTTACTGTCACTATATGTGATCGGTTTGCAAAGAATATTGAAGATTTTCATTATGTGATCCTAACAGTTTATTATGCTAAACATTTCTTTCAACCTGTATTGCTTCTCTCCTTGTCTATCATTACTTCATCTCATGTACCTAGCTTCTTCCTTAATATATCACTAATTATAATATTTTATTGAATTACTAAAAACAGTGGAACCTTGGTACGCAAACAGCTCCCTACTCAAACAAAGCTCAGCACTCGACCAAACACAACCTGCCAGAACTTCACTGTAAACTATTTCGTGTTTCTTCACATTTTTTGGTGTTTTTTTATTATTTGTATAAATAAGTCATCATGGGGCCTACGAAGATTAGTGATAACAGCCAACCAAACAGAAAATGGTTGGGAAGAGCTTGTTCGATACTCAAAGGGAGTGGCACTCAAACAGCCTTCTGGAATGAATTAAGGTCGCATACCAGCAGGCATGTGTGAGCGTGTTTGATAGGAGTGAATGGAGACAAATGGTTTTTAATACTTGATGTGCTGTTGGAGTGTGAGCAAAGTAACATTTATGAAGGGGTTCAGGGAAACCGGCAGGCCGGACTTGAGTCCTGGAGATGGGAAGTACAGTGCCTGCACTCTGAAGGAGGGGTGTTAATGTTGCAGTTTGAAAACTGTAGTGTAAAGCACCCTTCTGGCAAGACAGTGATGGAGTGAATGATGGTGAAAGTTTTTCTTTTTCGGGCCACCCTGCCTTGGTGGCCACCCTGCCTTGGTGGCCACCCTGCCTTGGTGGGCCACCCTGCCTTGGTGGCCACCCTGCCTTGGTGGCCACCCTGCCTTGGTGGGAATCGGCCAGTGTGATAATAAATAAAAAAAAAAAAAACAAGGTTACACTGTATTCTTATTCTCATATACAGGTGGTCCTTGACTTACACTGGGGTTACATTCTGACGAATCCTTTGTAAGTTGAAAATATCTTGAGTCAGATATGAATGTATGATAAATAAATAAGTAAATTGTTGAATAAAGAAATAATTACTGTAACTAAATACCAGTACTGAAAAGTAATTAAATGAATACAAGTTAGGGATTTTACTGCCTTCATGTTGGGTAATTATCTTAATTTTCATCTCCAAAGTAATTGAATGGTATAAAATACCAACAAGTGGAAAATTAGACACGTGCAACATCTGGGTATCTTTATTGTAGACGTTTCGCCATCCAGTGGCTTTATCAATACAAATTCAAGGACATAACTGGAAGACAGTAGAACTATATACAAAACATGAGGTAATCACTCCCTCAGTCTTGGGGTTGGTGAAGATCACCGTAGTCTTATCTGAAGCACAGACGAGGTTAGCTGGTGCATATATACTGGTGTCAGGTGAGGGCTGTGACAGTGTCACCTACGAGTGACAATGCCATTGGTAGGTCATACCAGTGACATTGACACTGGTAGATCATTCGGGTATGACCTACTTCCACTGGGATTCCCCAGTGGAAGTAGGTTATACCCAAGGGACAGGTCAGTAGTGGCATTTCTCAGAATGACCACGTCGGTAAGCAAATTCGTGGCTAAATGAGGATCATGCTATAATGGTAGTGAGTTTGTGTCAACCATCTTTGATATTGTTTTAATGTCACATTTACAACATTTATAACATTTCTGGTATATTTTTAAATGTTTATACAGTAGTGTACTGTATATTGTAATAAACAGAATAGAGGAAATAAATGGTATAAAATACCGACACAATGGCAATATAAACACAAATGCAGTATAATGTGATCCTTTATTGACTACGTTTCGCCCACACAGTGGGCTTTTTCAAGTCACAAACAGAACTACCTGGGGTGGAAGGAACGCGAGTATTTATAGTCAGGTTCAGAATGCTGAGGTCAGGTGAAGAATGCTGCATCTGATGATCTACCAGGTGGGGTTATAGAGTCTAAAAACTTGGGTAGCTTGGAAAGGAGATTGGATAAGTTTGTGAGCAGACCTTCTACAGTGTTCTTATGTGGGATAGCGATGAACAAGTTTCTTGGCAAGTGGTTCAGCTATGTTATAGAAGCCACTATTCTGGTTGAAGTTGTCGGATATAGAAATAAGTGATGATTCCAGGATTCTTCGGTATTGAGTGTTGTCTTCTGTGGCGATAAGTCTTGAGTTTCTGATCACATTATACTGCATTTGTGTTTATATTGCCAGAATAGAGGAAATCAGCACTAATATATACATTACTTAGGTATATGTACTGGTCAGAGAGCCCGTCGTAAGTCCGAGGTGTCGGACTGGCGCTAATCCCATACGGGTCATAGTTTTATTTAGAACAAAACCTTGTTAATAAAAGCTTACTCTTTTCTTCACTATTTATTTCAGTTAATTTTTATACCTGGTGGTAAAATTTACATTTATACCGGGTGGTAAAATAATATTTTTACTCTCAGGAACATTTGCGGAGGAATTAAGAAGGGCATTTTTAGGAGGCGGACCACAGCTACTCTCCACAGAGTTCATACATTCTGCACTCGAACGCTATAGGCTCCTCACAGTAGCGTCTGGTTCGGTGAGTAATTGGCGGAATGTGCAAGCCTTTTGTTATTTTTGTGTTGTAAAGCCTTTTGTGTGTGTGTGAGGTTTTTTGAACTGCAGTGTGGGTGAGTGTGAGTGTGGGTGAGTGTGAGTGTGGGTGAGTGTGAGTGTGGGTGAGTGTGAGTGTGGGTGAGTGTGAGTGTGGGTGAGTGTGAGTATGGGTGAGTGTGAGTGTGGGTGAGTGTGAGTGTGGGTGAGTGTGAGTGTGGGTGAGTGTGAGTATGGGTGAGTGTGAGTGTGGGTGAGTGTGAGTGTGGGTGAGTGTGAGTGTGGGTGAGTGTGAGTGTGGGTGAGTGTGAGTGTGGGTGAGTGTGATGTGGAGTGAGTGTGAGTGTGGGTGAGTGTGAGTGTGGGTGAGTGTGAGTGTGGGTGATGTGAGTGTGGGTGAGTGTGAGTGTGGGTGAGTGTGAGTGTGGGTGAGTGTGAGTGTGGAGTGAGTGTGAGTGTGGAGTGAGTGTGAGTGTGGAGTGAGTGTGAGTGTGAGTGTGGAGTGAGTGTGAGTGTGGAGTGAGTGTGAGTGTGGAGTGAGTGTGAGTGTGGAGTGAGTGTGTGTGGGTGAGTGTGAGTGTGGAGTGAGTGTGAGTGTGGAGTGAGTGTGAGTGTGGAGTGAGTGTGAGTGTGGAGTGAGTGTGAGTGTGAGTGTGGGGTGAGTGTGAGTGTGGAGTGAGTGTGTGTGGGTGAGTGTGAGTGTGGAGTGAGTGTGAGTGTGGAGTGAGTGTAAGTGTGGAGTGAGTGTGAGTGTGGGTGAGTGTGAGTGTGGAGTGAGTGTGAGTGTGGAGTGAGTGTGAGTGTGGAGTGAGTGTGAGTGTGAGTGTGGAGTGAGTGTGAGTGTGGAGTGAGTGTGAGTGTGGAGTGAGTGTGAGTGTGGAGTGAGTGTGTGTGGGTGAGTGTGAGTGTGGAGTGAGTGTGAGTGTGGAGTGAGTGTGAGTGTGGAGTGAGTGTGAGTGGGTGAGTGTGAGTGTGGAGTGAGTGTGAGTGTGGAGTGAGTGTGAGTGTGGAGTGAGTGTGAGTGTGAGTGTGGAGTGAGTGTGAGTGTGGAGTGAGTGTGAGTGTGGAGTGAGTGTGATGTGGAGTGAGTGGAGTGTGGGTGAGTGTGAGTGTGGAGTGAGTGTGAGTGTGGAGTGAGTGTGATGTGGAGTGGTGTGAGTGTGGAGTGAGTGTGAGTGTAGTGTGGAGTGAGTGTGAGTGTGGAGTGAGTGTGAGTGTGGAGTGAGGGGGGGTGATTTGTGGAGTGAGTGGGGAGTGGGGTGAGTGTGGAGTGAGGTGAGTGGAGTGAGTGTGAGTGAGTAGTGTGGTGGGGAGGGGTGTGAGTGTGGAGTGTGAGTGTGAGTGGAGTGTGGAGGGGTGAGTGTGGAGTGAGTGTGAGTGTGGAGGGGAGTGGTGTGAGTGTGAGTGTGGAGTGAGTGTGAGTGTGGAGTGAGTGGGAGGTGAGTGGGAGTGAGTGAGTGGGATGGTGTGGTTGATGTGGATGAGTGTGAGGTGGAGTGAGTGTGAGTGTGAGTGTGGAGTGAGTGATGATGAAAGTGTTTCTCCTTTTTCGAGGCCACTCTGCCTTGGTGGGAAATGATCGATATGTTGAAATATAATTATATGTATTTCTTTTTAACATTGGAATAAATTCTTTTGGAGTTCCTTTGGATATAAAGTTAGATGTACAGGTTCCTAATCTGATAACAAATCCATGGATATGGGGGTTCTACTGAATTGAGTTTAGATCATTCTTTAGTTCCAGACTAATCCCTCTTTCTCAAAAGGAACCAATGTATAGAATAATAAGAAAATATTATAACCTTTATATTATAATAATAAGGTAAAAGGACCCCAATGGAAATAAGTCACTCTGTCTGACTTTTTTGTGTTATCCCAGGTTCTCTACACATATGCTGCTATGTATGATAATTCTATGTAACTGTATTTGTGTATACCTGAATAAACTTACTTACTTACTAGTTAAACTAGTTAGCTGGACTTGAGTCCTGCAGGTGGGACGTACCGTGGCTGCATTTGAGCTGTCGTATCTGTGCGCCTCTGGCATGACAGTGATAGTGTGAATGACGATGAAAGTGTTTCTTTTTCTGGTCATCCTGCCTCAGTGGGAGATGGCCAGCATATTAAAAAAAAATTAAAATTTTCTACTTCAAATGATATTCAAATGAATTGTTTTTATATTTTTTTTCAGGTCCATTTTGAGTTAGGCATCATCCTGAGAAATTTTGAAAAATATGGTGTGATGTCTTAATAAAATTCTTTGATTAAAAGTGTATGATACTATTTTATGAACATTCAACCTTCCAGTATATGTAATATATCCAGTACAACAGAAAACATGTTATCCAGATATCTCTATTGGAGTTTCATATTGAGTGTTTTCTATATTGAACCTTTTTATAGTGAGAAGGAAATTTCCAGTCTGAAAAGAACTTACAGAGATGTGGAGAATGTTACGAGCACTCTCAGTCCTGTAAACGAAAGTTCTTCTGTAAATGGGAAAGAATATTCGTTGTCTGAAAGTGCTGTTGGTGTCGGTGACACAGTGCAGGAAGATCCATTGCAAGCTGATGTTAATGAGACGCTGATAATGCCTGGTAATGAAAGTTCGATTGATTATGAGTTTAACAGTAATAACACTCTGACTGAGATGCCAAATGAGACTACTACCCTGCCTACAACGGAGGTCCCCACCACCCCAAGCTCACCCTATGAAAACAATCTCATTGTCCGTGACTTTTGTCTTTGTGATCTTAAGGTGAGCAACTCAAACTGTCAATTGGAGTGTTCTCTGTAATATCATCTTTCACAAACTTCAAGAATTTTTTTTGGAGTAATCAGTATTAATTCTAAGTTCAATAATTATGCAAATGGAGACAGAAACTCAGAAGATTGATTGATGTGTATATTTCAACCCTCTTCTGGGATCCTCTTCAGATCAATCTCCTGAGTGTCTGTCCCCACGTAACTTATTATTGAACACTATAAGTGTTCATCACACTTCAATTATTAAATAGTTCTAATGTTGTGGTATACGGTATAATAAATCCTCGACTTACAAACACATTGGGGTCCTAAATTGTGTATAATATTCATAATACACTTTCGTTTTTCTTTTTGAGCCACCCTGCCTTGGTGGGATACGGCCGGTTTGTTGAAAGAAAGATTCATAGTACGGGAAGTTTTCAACTTACAAACACATTGGCAACCTACTGTATTGTGCATATTCTGAATGTGTTTGTAAGACGAGTATAGGTCGGCCATCGCTAATCCGGCAATCAGTTATCCGGTTCCATCAGTAATCTAGCACTAATTTCAGCTAGCATAATTTCAAATTTCATCATTATACTGACTCAAATCGTTATCCTTAGAAATTGTGCAGATGGTTGTAAATCCACAGCAGCAAGTCAGTGGAGGAGAAAGCAGTGATGAAAATGAGGAAGATATAGCAGAAAGAGTATTGATAGGTTAATTAAGTGTATTCTAAGCTAACCACTCTGTAATCCGGCAAACTCACTTATCCAGCACACTACAGGTCCCAATGATGCCGGATTAGTGATGGCCGACCTGTACTTACGTACTATTTAGATTAAAAGTCAACATTTGACCCAACTTCTTGTTGCTTTTTTAATTTTTCTATTTTATTCATGACTTGATGATGGTTCATGACTGATTGAGATGTTGAATAAAAGTTTCTTTAATTTAAATTGTGGGTTTTGCAGTTGTGGATGATGGTAGTCGTGATTTTGTTGATTTTGTGATTGCAGAAGATAATTTATAATTTTTTTTAGGTTGAATTCTGTGATATCAACTGTTGCTGCGATGAAGATTGCAACACTGAGGACCGCAGAGTATTCTCTCACTGCCAGATGCGGCCTCAGAACGTTTTAGGTGAGTGCTAATTTAAACCAGGGCTGTGGAGTTGGAGTCAGAGGTGGAGGCAGTTCTTGGGTTACTGGAGTCGTAGTTGGAGTCGTGGAGATGGAGTCGGGGTCCGAAGCAGTTCTTGGGTTACTGGAGTCATAGTTGGAGTTGGGGTCGGAAGCAATTCTTGGGTTATTGGTGTTGCATTTGGAGTCAGTAAAATGTAATCAAAGGAGTTGGAGTCAGAATCGGAGGTGTCATAAATAAAGGAGTCAGAGTCGAAGGTTTTATGTGCCGACTCCACAGCCCTGATTTAACCCTTAAACTGTCCAAACATAGATCTACGTTCACGTGTGTAGCGCATGTAAAAAAAAAAAGCATGCAAAAAAAAAAAAAAGGTAGATCTACGTTTGGAGCCCCCTGCACTTGGACGTAGATCTACGTTTGGAGCCCCCTGCACTTGGACGTAGATCTACGTTTGGAGCCCCCTGCACTTGGACGTAGATCTACGTTTGGACAGTTTAAAGGTTAAACCCAGACAGTTTTAGAGTTTTTACCATTAGAAAAGTACAATTACAGTGGTCCCCCGTTTTTCGTAGTTCCCGGCAATCGTAAAATTCGCCAATCATAGAGGTATTTTCATATAAACATGGACTCGCTTTTCATAGGTTGACTCGCGAGTCGTAGTTCGTCCGGGACGCGTACCCACAGTGTGAGCCAGGGTGGCAGCCAGTCTGGCATTGTTTACCAGTGAGCGAAGGTCCCCTCATGTGCTCCAGCGAAATATTTCATAATATTCCATTTATTTTAGTGCTTGCAAGTACTAAATAAGCTACCATGGCTCCAAAGAAAGCTCCTAGTGCCAAGCCTGTGGTAAAGAAGGTGAGAAATACGATTGAATTTAAGAAAACCATCATTGAACAATATGAAAGTGGTACAAGTGCGGCCGAACTGTCCAGGATGTATAAGAAACTCTACACAACCTTATGTTCCATAGTGGCCAAGAAAAATGAAATAAAGGATGCTGTTGTTGCAAAGGGAGTAACTATGCTGGCAAAAATGAGATCACCAGTACTGGAAGAGGTTGAGAAGTTATTATTGGTGTGGATAAATGAGAAACAATTAGCAGGAGATACTCTTATGACTTTGTTTATTTGTGAAAAGGCTAGGCAGTTGCATGAAGATTTGGTAAAGAAATTGCCTGCAAATAGTGGTGAAGTGAGTGAATTTAAGGTCAGCAAAGGCTGGTTTGAGAGATTTAAGAACCGTACTGGCATACACAGTGTGGTAAGGCATGGTGAGGCTGCCAGTTCGGATCACAAGGCGGCTGAAAAATATGTGCATGAATTCCAGGAGTACATAGAGGCTGAAGGACTGAAACCTGAACAAGTGTTCAATTGTGACGAAACAGGCCTCTTTTGGAAGAAAATGCCAAAGAGGACCTTCATTACACAAGAGGAAAAGGCAATGCCAGGACACAAGCCTATGAAAGACAGGCTGACGCTAATGTTCTGTGCTAATGCTAGTGGGGATTTCAAAGTGAAGCCTTTTACTAGTGTACCATTCTGAAAATCCCAGAGTGTTCAGGAAAAACAATGTTATGAAGAGTAAATTGTGTGTGTTTTGGAAATCTAATAGTAAGGCATGAGTCACGAGGGAAATTTTCGTCAAGTGGTTCAATGAAGTGTTTGGCCCTAGTGTGAAGGAGTATCTCCTGGAAAAGAAATTGGATCTCAAGTGCCTGCTAGTAATGGACAATGCACCTGCTCATCCTCCAAACTTGGATGATTTAAATTTTTTCGAGGAGTTTGGGTTCATCACAGTAAAGTTCTTGCCCCCAAATACCACTCCTCTCCTCCAACCCATGGACCAGCAGGTTATTGCAAACTTTAAAAAACTCTACACAAAAGCAATGTTTCACAGGTGCTTGACTGTGACCACAGACACTCACTTGACCCTAAGGGAATTTTGGAGAGAACACTTCAGCATCCTCCACTGCATAACCCTTATAGGTATGGCTTGGGAGGGAGTGACTACCAGGACTTTGAACTCTGCCTGGAGAAAATTGTGGCCAGATTGTGTCGACAAGAGGGATTTTGAAGAATTTGGGACTGACCCTAATGAGCCTGTCTGTTGTAAAATCAGTTGTGGCACTGGGGAGTTCCATGGGGTTGGATGTGAGTTTGGAGGATGTGGAAGAATTGGTGGAAGACCACAATGAAGAGCTCACCACTGAGGAGCTGCAAGAGCTTCAGCAGGAAGAGCAACACATTGCAGCTCAGAATCTTGCTGAAGAGGAGGAAGAGAGATGGAAGAAGGTGCCTTCTTCAGAAATTAAAGAGATTTTTACTATGTGGGGGTAAGATGGAAAGCTTTATGTAGAAACATCACCCTAACAAGGTTGTTGCAAGCCAGGTTGGCAACATGTACAGTGACAAAGTCTTGGGCCATTTTAGGGAGACAGGACTCCAGTGACTCTCAAGCTGGTCCTAGTGGCATTAAGAAACAGAGAAGAGAAGTAACCCCAGAAAAGCAATTGGTACCTGAGGTGTTGATGGAAGGGGATTCCCCTTCCAAACTATAAACAATCCACTCTCTCTCCTCCTCCAGTCTCCCATACACTAAGAAGAATCTCCAATAAAGGTAAGTGTTATGCTGTTAATGTTTCATTCATCATTTCCCATTGTATTGTTTATGTACTACATGTATATTTCATGTTAAAAATTTTTTTGTTTTAATACTTCTGGGTGTCAGGAACGGATTAATTGTATTTACATTATTTCTTATGGGGAAAATTGATTCGTAAATCGTAAATTTCGTTTATAGTAACGGCTCCAGGAACGGATTAATTACGAACAACGAGGGACCACTGTACATTTTAAAAGAGAAATATTAACATACAGCTAATATTTCTTTTACTATGTAAAACTTACAAAGATTTCATATTTAATATTAAAGTGAAGACCTAAATATTTTTGTTTTTGTATTTGCCAGTAAAATCCTCTGAAACGTGAAATAGATTGTTAGATTGTTGTTTGTTCAGTAAGTCATCTGTTTATCTTCTCCTTTGCTCCCTATCAGAGCTTTCAGCAACATAGAAAACATTACAGTGGAACCTCAAAAATTGAACTGCTCCCAACTCAACCAATTATGTAAGTGTATTTTTGTAAGATTGTGTATTTTTGAGGGTCTGAAATGGACTACTCTAATTTACATTATTCCTGATGGGAATAAATTCGTTCGGTAGCGACACTTGAACAGCCTTCTGGACTGAAGAAAGTTCTATATTTGAGGTTCCACTGTATTATCTTCTGTGTTTATTTTAACCCTTAAACGGTCCAAACAGATCGACGTTCAAATTCGCAGCTACAAAAGTAGATCTACTTTTTTTTACATATTTTCAAATATAACAAAAAAAATGTAGATAAAAGTTTTTTTACACGTTTTCACATGTAAAACAAAAAAAAAAGATCTACATTTTTTACATACTTTCAGATGTTGAAAAAACATATATATACGTTTGGACCATTTAAGGGTTAAGTGCTGTTTCAAACTGGAGGACTCGATAAAAAATGAACATTGATAGAAAACAGTAGTCTAGGCTGAAGGTGTTAGGGAGGTCTTGAAGCTGCACTAGGACCTTCATATCCGCGGATTCTGTATCTGCGGCTTCAGTTATCCGTGGTTTACTTTGGCACAAAAATAACAGTTAATTTTTCCTAATAATGGCACCAAAAGCACAAAAGTAGTGATGGTGGCGTTGTTCAAAGTCTAAGAGAAACCGTCAAGTGCTTCCCATCAGTGAAAAAGTGATAATTCTAGACTTACCTTGAATAATTTATCAATTATACTTTATCATAGGTATGTATGTAATTGAAAAATGGCTTAAATACAGTGTTCACTACTATCCATGGTAGGTCTTCGAATGTATCCCCTGCGGATGCAGGGGCACTACTGTATTGGTTCATCAAAGCCCATACATACGGTACACTGTATGTACAATATTTTTCAGGAGGGCCTGAACTTAACAATGAATCACATTCCAGGTTTTTAAACTTATAAATGAGTAAAGAAGAAAAAGTCACAATATCGTGACTGGAACAATACACAAATAAGCCACACATAGGAGAGAGCTTCTCTCAGTTTGCAGGCTATCTGTGTATTGTAAATGAGTTTGTGTAGAAAATAACAGAATAAAGGCTGGTTATGCTTCAGATGTGATGGTAACTATTGTACCACATCTCGTTCATTGCAAAACTTTTATGTTTAAATGTCCTATTTGTTAGTGTCGATGTGTGTAATTTGGGAGCATTTTGATTGGAGACCGGTTTAATTGAAACATTTATGAATAAATAAGGGTGGATGGGGGGCTTGAACCGAGTTTGTAACTTGACAGCCCAACGCTCTACCATCTAGGCTAACCCGGGCCTTTAAGAAGAAGGTTCGAAAGCAATACTTTTTTTTTCAACATGTCGGCACCCCACCGGGAAAGGGGATCCAAAAAGAAAGAAATACTCTCCCCAAATTTTAACACACACCCCTCCCTTGCAAAAGTGTCCAGATAGATAGTGTAGATGTCATTCTAAACACCAGTACCCAAACCCCCCTTTAAAGTGCGGGCATTTTACTTCTTACCCTCCAGGACTCGACCCAAACTAACAGTTTTCCCTGAACCCTTCACAAAATATTACCCTGCTCACACTCCAACAGCTCATCATCCCAAAAGAATTCTGTAAAGGGGCCCAACTGTAACCAATTGAACGCCTTCCCTGCCTCCTGCCCCCCCCTTCTTTTACTTTTTTAAATTAATTTTAGTTCAAACTGGTAACTTAAAGCATTTCTCATCCTAGATACACGCTCCGCTTCCAGAACCAGATTATCTTTAGTAATCACACGAGTACAAAATAAATACTTTCAGAATGGACCTTGGGATCGTAACGACAATCTACCAAACACACAACTTAATTTTACTGTGAAGGGTTGGGAGAATGTCTTTCCCAAAACAATATTTTTTTGGGACTCTACTCTGCAGATTATTTTATGAAAGTTCCCGCACCTCATTCCCCCCTCTCCTTATTTCACTATTTTCTAAAAAAAATTACCCCTATATTTTATACAATTAAAAAATTTTTAAAAATTATTTTTTTTTTTTCCCCCTCCTCTTTTATTTTTGTTCCCTTCCCCCCCAAACTTTGTTCCCCTTTTCCAAAAAGGGCAATAGACAAAAATAAAATATAATCTATTTTCTAGAGACTTAGTGAGCTTTTTTAAAAACAATTTAAAGCAGTTTAATTTTCCCCTATTCATTATACATATTTCTGTGCTGTTCCAGTCAGTATTGTGCGTCTTCTTATTCTTTATACAGTGGACCCCCGGTTAACGATATTTTTTCACTCCAGAAGTATGTTCAGGTGCCAGTATTGAACGAATTTGTTCCCTAAGGAATAGTGAAATAGATTATCCATTTTAGCCCCCCCAAACTACACAACAAACGCCCCTTTCATAAATACACTTACATAATTGGTCGCATTCAGAGGTGATCGTTATGCGGGGGTCCACTGTAGTTGAATAGTAATGGCTTTTCTCTGCATAGGGAGCAACATCAATAGATGAATATATGCAGCTGGAAAAGGGTAAACGGCATTATTCCTGGGAAGACACAGTCCAGCCTCTACAGTTTAATGAGGCTCCGTACTCTGTAGGCTCGGCTGTCTGGGCTGTGAGCGAGCGAGGAGTTCTCTTTAGTCTTGGTAAGTGATTAAAAAACACAAATTATTTATTTGTGTTCTTTTTTTATTGTAGTTGTTGTATTTGTGATTTGATGTGCAAATACTTGCATTTTTTTTTTTTTTCAACAAGTTGGCCGTCTCCCACTGAGGCATATGTCTCAAAAAAAAAGCAGACACAAAAATTATATAATCCCAAATTATTATTATTATTAATTATTATTATATTTTTTAACACATTAGCTATTACCCACCAAGGAAGGGTCACCTAAAAAGAAAAACAAAAGTCTTCATATTTTTTTTTTTTCAACAAGTCGGCCATCTCCCACCGAGGCAGGGTGACCCACCGAGGCAGGGTGACCCACCGAGGCAGGGTGACCCACCGAGGCAGGGTGACCCACCGAGGCAGGGTGACCCACCGAGGCAGGGTGACCCACCGAGGCAGGGTGACCCACCGAGGCAGGGTGACCCACCGAGGCAGGGTGACCACCGAGGCAGGGTGACCCACCTAGGCAGGGTGACCCACCGAGGCAGGGTGACCCACCGAGGCAGGGTGACCCACCGAGGCAGGGTGACCCACCGAGGCAGGGTGACCCACCGAGGCAGGGTGATCCAAAAAAGAAAGAAAATCCCCAAAAAGAAAATACTTTCATCATCATTCAACACTTTCACCACACTCACACATTATCACTGTTTTTGCAGAGGTGCTCAGAATACAACAGTTTAGAAGCATACACATATAAAGATACACAACATATCCCTCCAAACTGCCAATATCCCGAACCCGTCCTTTAAAGTGCAGGCAACATTATACTTCCCATTTGTACAGAAGGGGTTAGTAGCCCCTTGCTCCTGGCTATTATCATTATTATTATTTTTTTTAATGAACTAGCCATATCCCACCTTGGCTGGGTGACCTAAAAAGAAAAACAAAAGATTATTATTATTATAATACATAGTTGTCTCACTTTTGATTTTCAGTCTCCACTGCTAAAAATTACTACATTATTTTGTGTTGTATATAAATTTTACCAGCTTGAAGGGATTCATTAACCTTAAACGGTCCAAACAAATCGGCGTTAAAATTCGCAGCTACAAAAGTAGATCTACGTTTTTTTACATATTTTCAAATATAACAAAAAAAAATGTAGATAAAAGTTTTTTTTACTTTCAGATGTTGAAAAAACGTATATATACGTTTGGACCGTTTAAGGGTTAATACTGCTCTGCAACTTTTATTTTGGCTCCTTAAGAGTGAGAAATTTCTTTGAAAAACCGCCTTATTTAGCGTATTTTTCTTTAATTTGATTTCTGAAAAATAAAATTTATAGCTTCTGTAAATGAATTTTTAACCCGTAAACGGTCCAAACGTATATATATGTTTTTTCAACATTTTAAAGTATGTAAAAAAAAGTAGATTTTTTTTTTTTTTTACATTTGAAAATGTGTAAAAAACTTTGATCTATTTTTTTTTTGTTATATTTGAAAATATGTAAAAAAAACATAGATCTACTTTTGTAGCGCTACACATGTGAACGTAGATCTGCTGGGACCGTTTACGGGTTAAAGCTCACTTGCCGGGTTTCAAGACTCGACCCATTCCTTGATTTATCTGAATTTAGGATTTTTTTATATTTACTCATCGAAGGTATTTTTTATTTTGTCAGTCTGAAATGCACAGCATGCTAGTTACAGTGGTACCCTGAGTTTCAGCCATAAGTCGTTCCAGAAGGCTGTTCCAGTGCTGTTACCGAATGAATTTGTTCCCATAAGGAATAATGTAAATTAGATTAGTCCATTTCAGACCCCAAAAATACACTTACATAAGCACTTACAAAAATACACTTACATAATTGTTTGAGTTGGGAGCTGTACGAAACTCAGGGTACCACTGTACAGTGGACCCCCAGTTTACGATATTATTTCATTCCAGAAGTTTGTTCAGGTGCCATTACTGAATGAATTTGTTCCCATAAGGAATATTGTGAATTAGATTAGTCCATTTCAGACCCCCAAACATATACGTACAAACACACTTACATAAATACACTTACATAATTGTTCAAGTTGGGAGCCGTACGACACTCAGGGTACCACTTTACTTTCTTTTGTCCTAACAGTATTTTATCACATATTGACTACATTACCCATATACAGTGGACCCCCGGTTAACGATTTTAATCCATGCAAGAGGGGTAATTGTTATGCGAAATAATCGTTATGTGAATGAATTTTCCCCATAAGAAATAATGGAAATAAAATTAATCCGTGCAAGACACCCAAAAGTATGAAAAAAAAATTTTTTTACCACATGAAATGTTAATTTTAATACACACAAACTGAAAAAGGCATGCACACTTACATGACACTTACTTTTATTGAAGATCTGGTGATGATTGATGGGATGGGAGGAGGGGAGAGAGAGTGTTAGTGTTTAGAAGGGGAATCCCCTTCCATTAGGACTTGAGGTAGCAAGTCCTTTTCTGGGGTTACTTCCCTTCTTCTTTTAATGCCACTAGGGCCAGCTTCAGAGTCACTGGACTTTTTTCGCACAAGATATCTGTCCTAGGGGCCCCTGTACCTCTCGTTCCTTTATGACTTGCCAAAAGTTTTCACAACATTGTCAGTGTAAAAACCACACGGCTTGCAATAGCTGTGTGGGGGTGATTTTAAATCCATGAAGGTTTGCACTTCAAGCCACTTTGCCAGATTTCCTTAATCTTTGTAGTAGGCAACTTCTTCAATTTCTCTCCCCCCCTCCTCTGAACCAGTTTCCCCCAGGTCTGGCCTCTTGCTCTTGAAGTTAAATCTATCAGCTCATCAGTGGTTAGTTTTTTCCATTGTCCTCCTCCACCAACTTTTTCCACATCCTCCCCACAAACCCCTCCAACCCCAAGGACTTTCCCAAATGCCACAAGGGATTCCTCAACTGGCATAATCATCTCAGGGTTAGCCTCAAACCCTTCAAAATACCTTTTGTCTACACATTCTGGCCACAGTTTCTTCCAAGCAGAGTTCAAGGTCTTCTTAGTCACTCCCTCCCAAGCCTTACCTATAAGGTTTCCCACAATTGAGGATTTTAAAGTGATCTCTCCAAAACTCTCTTAGAGTCAGTTGAGTTTCTGAGGTCACTACAAAGCACCTTTCAAACAGAGCTTTTGTGTACAGTTTCTTGAAGTTGGAAATAACCTGCTGGTCCATGGGCTGCAGGAGAGGAGTGGTATTAGGGGGCAAAAACTTTCACCTTAATGAAGCTCATGTCCCCCTAAAGTCGCTCTGCCACGTCTGTAGGAAAGACCAGGGGGATTGTCTAACACCAGGAGGCACTTAAGTTCTAATTTTCTTTTCAGTTAGGTAATCTTTCACATTGGGGGCAAATGCATGGTGTAACCAGTTATAGAAAAATTCCCTAGTGACCCATGCCTTACTGTTTGCCCTCCACAGCACACAAAATTACCTTGAGGACATTCTTTTGCCTGAACGCTCTGGGAGTTTCAGAGTGATACACTAATAAAGGCTTCACTTTGGGAATCACCAGTAGCATTGGCACACATGAGAAGAGTAAGCCTGTCTTTCATAGGCTTATGTCCTGGGGGTGCCTTTTCCCCCTGAGTAATGTAGGTCCCCGCTGGCATTTTCTTCCAGAACAGGCCTGTTTCATCACAATTAAACACTTGTTCAGGTTTCAGTCCTTCACTGTCTATGTACTCTTTGAATTCCTGCACATATTTTTCAGCCGCTTTGTGGTCCGAACTGGCAGCCTCACCATGCCTTATCACACTATGGATGCCACTAAAGCTTCTTAAATCTCTCAAACCAACCTTTGCTGGCCTTAAATTCACTCACAAAACATCACTAGTTGCAGGCATTTTTTTAATTAAATCCTCATGCAACTTCCTAGCCTTTTCACATATGATCGCTTGAGAGACGCTATCTCCTGCTAGCTGTTTTTCATTTATCCACACCAATAAGAGTCTCTCAACATCTTCCATCACTTGCGATCCCTTTTTTTCGAAAACACAGTTAAACCTTTGGCAAGAACAGCTTCCTTGATTTCTTTTTGGGGCCCACAATAGTAGCGATGGTTGATTGGGGTTTCTTGTACAACTTGACTAGGTCGGCGATACGCACTCCACTTTCATACTTATCAATGATCTCTTTCTTCATTTCAATGGGAATTCTCACCCTTATTGGTGTACGGTTGGCACTAGAAGCTTTCTTGGGGCCCATGGTCACTTATTATCCAGAAACAGCACCGAAAACACTGTAATAATACGAAATATTCCGAGTGTATGCTTGGAAATTACCGCGGAGGCTGGCTGGTAAACAATGGCACGAGCGGCACATGTGAGGCTGGCTGAGGGCGCACATTGGACGCGTCTCGGACGAAAATCGGTGAGCGGGTTTTTAATCGGTATGCGCGGCAAAAATTTTGCGATTAAAGTAAGCGGTATGCGGAATAATCGCTATGTGATGCCATCGTTATGCGGGGGTCCACTGTACTGTAGAAGAGATATGAAAGTTTTTCTTTCTACATTTAGTAATGTATATAAGAGAAGGTGTTACTAGCACATTACACTCGGCATTTTAGTTACGGCTTATGACACTAGTGATTTACGGATGAAGGATTCTAACCTGCTTCCCAATTGAGTGAATTAGATAATATGATACAGTAATACAGTTCAATACATTACAATATATACAACCATGGGACTACATGATTTATCATGGGCAGACCAGCTTAAAAATTTTTTTTAAAAGGCTTATTAATTTCCAAGGCAAGTTTTGATGGTACTGTATACTACACATTTTTTTTATTTTCAGGGATTCCAGATTCTCTTTTTGGAAGTGAATGCGAAACACACGAATATTTACGTTTCCTCGAAGACATTCATTCTTCGTGTAATCGAGTCTTCCATAATGTTACTGATGTGTGTGAGAAGAATGTTGACTTCAGTGCCATTAAATATGTGTCTTTCTATGTAGTGGCAGATCCAAGTACTTTTAACCAGGTATGTTGTAGTAAAATGTGTACAGGAGGTTCTCAACTTACAGTGGGGTTATGTTCTGAAGAACCCATCAGAAGTTGACAATATCATAAGTCGAACATGAATACGATATGATAAATCAGTAAATAAAGAATAACTCTTAAAGAGGGGTGTTAATGTTGCAGTTTTATAACTGTAGTGTAAGCGCACCTCTGGCAATACAGTCATGGAGTGAATAATGATGAAAGTTTTTCTTTTTTGGGTCACCCTGCCTTGGTGGGAGACGGCTGATGTGTTAATAAAAAAACAAAAAAAATACAAATAAATTTTAACCCATAAACAGTCCAAACGTATATATACGTTTTTTTAACATTTGAAACTATGCAAAAAAAGTAGATCTTCTTTTTGTTTTTTTACATTTGAAAATGTGTAAAAAAACTTTGATCTACTGTTTTTTTGTTATATTTGAAAATATGTAAAAAAAACGTATATCTACTTTTGTAGCTCTACACATGTGAACGTAGATCTGCTTGGACCGTTTACGGGTTAATGGTCCAAGTCAGAACAAAAAAACATAAGCTTTTCTCTCCTATGTGTGACTTATTTGCGTATTGTTTTTAATGTTTACAGAGCTCCAGCATGTCCGTCACAACAGAAGCAGCGGAGTTCACATCGCTTGTACCACAAACATCCATCAGTCAACTAGGCGAATCTTCCACAAATGTATCGTCTATTGATGAGGAAGAACTACCCATTTTGGACGAATCCAAGAACCTCACTGTTGATGAGAAACGAACAAGAAAATTGATAGAAATTAGTTATATAAATAAGAAACTAGTTATAAATGCAGCCCCATCAAATGTGGCCTTAGATTCAAAATATTTGTCCGATGGGCAATTATTGCCAGTCAAAGTATTTTTGTGCTTGGTTGATGATAATGAAGAACGATGTACAGAAACAGACGTTAATAATATACCTCAGCCTGTTTATAAATCAGGTGTCTGCGAAAATGTGGCTTTAAGTATTAATTATGTGTTTATACACAATGGTACAGAGGGTATTTATCATGCACATGCCAGAATATACCTTACTACTGTAGCCAACACAATGACGTATCTTAAACAAGACTTTGATACCAGATTTATTTGGGCATCGGTCAAGAATAATACTGTATTTGAAAGAAGTGGACATCCTGGTTATATTATTGGAAGACCTATTCTTCTTGGAAAGCTGATTGATAATGTCACAGATGAGGGTAAGTGGCAGTATTGAACTCTGCTCTAAGAATATGTAATTATAAGATCATACTTGTGAAGGGATTCAGGGAAACCGGTTAGTCAGACTTGAGTCCTGGAGGTGGGAAGTACAATGTCTGCACTTTAAAGGAAGGGTTCGAGATATTGGCTGTTTGGAGTAACATCTAAACTGTCATATCTGGGTGCCTTTGCAAACATAAGAACATAAGAAAGGAGGAACACTGCAGCAGGCCTGTTGGCCCATACTAGGCAAGTCCTTTACAATCCTTCCCATTAACAAAATATTTGCCCAACCCAATTTGCAATGCTACCCAAAAAATAAGTTTTGATGATTCTATTTACTCATTATGCAAGAACAGTGTGATATCATGTGAATGATGGTGAAAGTGTTTCTTTTTTAGAACATAAGAATGGAGGAACACTGCAGAAGGCCTACTGGCCCATACAAGGCAGGTCCTTATCAAAATGACCCATACCCAACCTGCCCAAGAATTTACTCCCATATCCAATGACACCAATCAAACCCAGCCCCTCCTACTAAACCCAGCCCCTCCCACTAAACCCAGCCCCTCCCACTAAACCCAGCCCCTCCCACTAAACCCAGCCCCTCCCACTAAACCCAGCCCCTCCCACTAAACCCAGCCCTTCCCACTAAACCCAGCCCCTCCCACTTGGGTCACCCTGCCTTGGCAAATGATGACTGTTGAGATTAAAAAAATTATTATACATGAAACAGTTAATGAGATGCTGTATGTACGAGTTTGTGAATTATGGCCGATGTAAGACGACACATACAACATACTGTCTCTGAAATAATTTAATCACATTATTCACTGTCCACCAAGGTAGGGTGACTGAAGGAAGGAAACACATTCACCATCATTTATTCAGCAGCTGTCTTTCCAGTAATGTGCAGATATCAAAGTTCATATGAGCCTCTGAAGAGCAACGTCCACCATCCTTCAGAGTGCAGCCATTGTACTTCCCACCTCAGTTGTTATTATTATAATCAGAACAAAGTGCTAAACCCACAAGGGCTATACAGCGCTGACTTCCCACCTCAAGTAGTAGAGGACAAAATTCGAACACGGGCATTTTTATCGGAAGTGTTTCAGCCGAGGACCGGGCCATTTCCAATAAAAAGCCCCATGATTACATTTTGTGTCTTTCAAATTACTTGTTGGTATCACATACTATTTTTCACACTTCAGATCAACCATTTCCTCTGAATCCTTTCATAAAATACAGTGGACCCCCGCTTTATGATCAGCTCCCAATGCGACCAATTATGTAAGTGTATTTATGCAAGTGCGTTTGTACGTGTATGTTTGGGGGTCTGAAATGGACTAATCTACGTCACAATATTCCTTATGGGAACAAATTCGGTCAGTACTGGCACCTGAACATACTTCTGGAATGAAATAATATCGTAAACCGGGGTCCGCTGTATACTAGTATTATTATAATACAGTAGTGACCTGGTATCCGCTGTATCCGCTGGGATATGATCCAAGACCTACCATGGATACCTGCAACTGTGGATAGTAGCCGGCCTTATATATGTCATTTTTCATTTGCATACATACCTAGGATAAAGTGTAATTAATAAATTATGCACAATAAGTGGAGACTTATTATTTTTTCACTGATGGGGCGGCCCTGTATGACCCTTGTAGGTTTAGCGCTTCTTTTTGGTTATAATAATTCACTGATGGGAAGCACTTCAAGGCTTCTCTTAGACTTTGAACAGCCGTCACCATCACTACTTTTGTACTTTGGGGTCATATGCTAAATTAAGGGTTATTTTTGTGCCACAGTGAACTACGGATAACCGAAAACCACGGAAACCAAATCTGTGGATATGGACGTCCTACTGTATACAATCGGTTCCCACTTATTTCCTGATTTTCTTCATCTTATGTGTGTTAAGGATTAATGGACACATTTCAGTGCAGTATTATATAAATCTCTTAAATGAAATTATAAATTGAAGGAGGGATGTTAATGTTGTAGTTTTATAACTGTAAACACACCTCTGGCAAGACAGTGATGGAGTGAATGATGGTGAAAGTGTTTCTTCTTTTTTGGGGTCACTCTGGTGGGAAGTGGCCAATGTGTTAATAATAAAAATTACAAAAATAAATTGTTGTGTCCAGATAATGTAGTGATACTTAGAGCTTAGAGCTTCCCATGAATAATATTCTCAACATAACATAGAAATAGCTACATATGTATATTCTTCAAACATATCACCATTGAGAATGAGCAATAATTTTTTTTATTTTCATTAGAAGCACTAAACCCATGTGGGTCATTCAGTGCAAAACGTGCTTGAGGTTTAATCCTCCATCTGTTGAGCACAAGATAGAGGTGCTTCCTATATGCATTTTATATGCATGTAGAGAGCAATAAAATGCATTTTATATGGATTATGAACATGTTGAGATGTTGGGAGGGTTCCGTGGAGATAAGATGGTTGGAGATAAACACACTTGTTGGGTTGTAATCACTTATATTAGCAAAGTTGTGAGAAGGGAGCCCAGCCTGCCTGTAACTGTCTGTAGGTCTATTATACACAATACAAAAGGTCCCCAATGTGTTGGTACGTTGTGTATTAAGAATATTATATACAATTCCGGAGGTTCCCAGTGTGTTGGTACGTTGTATTAAGAATATTATACACAATTCAGGAGGTCCCCAATGTGTTGGTACGTTGTGTATTAAGAATATTATACACAATTCAGGAGGTTCCCAATGTGTTGGTAAGTGAAGGACTTACTGTACTCACTAACCAAATGTCCCTCTCTGTAACAGGTGAAGTGAAAGAAGCCATATACCTTGACACTGACCCAGCTCAGTGGCTGACCCTGCTTAACCCTGGAGAAGGCAAGTGTGGCTCTCGATCTCAGGTCACCTTTGGAGTGGACATGAGGACAGGCTGCCGTGTACTAGTGAAGGATGATGACCTCAGACACTGTGAAGTGCTACAGAATTATTTCCTGGAGCTTCTCCTTGGGCCTGTTCTCCGTGAAGCAAGTAAACTACGCATTGGAACCTATGGAGATTCTAGTGTAAACAATGGTGCTGACTGGATACCAATCTTAATACCAGAAGAACCTAGATCAGGAGCCTTCTCAAGTAAGTGCAGTACCTGCTTTCTCTTTAATTCTGAATGTTTGATTACATATCCAAAAGGGGACCCTTTACACAACAGCCCAGGGAGGTATTACCATCCTGCCAAGTGAGTGTAAAACGGAAGCCTGTAATTGTTTTACATGATGTTAGGATTGTTGGTGTCTTTTTTCTGTCTCATAAACATGCAAGATTTCAGTGTGTCTTCCTACTTCTTCTTACACTTAGGTCACACTACACATGCATATCTTCTTCCAACAAAACAGCCATATCCCACCAAGGCAGGGT
>NC_069494.1:15360198-15394433 GCF_026875155.1 Cherax quadricarinatus
GCCCACCAAGGCAGGGTGGCCACCAAGGCAGGGTGGCCCACCAAGGCAGGGTGGCCCACCAAGGCAGGGTGGCCACCAAGGCAGGGTGGCCCGAAAAAGAAAAAACTTTCACCATCATTCACTCCATCACTGTCTTGCCAGAAGGGTGCTTTACACTACAGTTTTTAAACTGCAACATTAACACCCTCCTTCAGAGTGCAGGCACTGTACTTCCCATCTCCAGGACTCAAGTCCGGCCTGCCGGTTTCCCTGAACCCCTTCATAAATGTTACTTTGCTCACACTCCAACAGCACGTCAAGTATTAAAAACCATTTGTCTCCATTCACTCCTATCAAACATGCTCACGCATGCCTGCTGGAAGTCCAAGCCCTCGCACACAAAACCTTTTTTTACCCACTCCCTCCAACCTTTCCTAGGCCAACCCCTACCCCGCCTTCCTTCCACTACAGACTGATACACTTTTTGAAGTCATTCTGTTTCGCTCCATTCTCTCTACATGTCTGAACCACCTCAACAACCCTTCCTCAGCCCTCTGGACAACAGTTTTGGTAATCCCGCACCTCCTCCTAACTTCCAAACTACGAATTCTCTGCATTATATTCACACCACACATTGCCCTCAGACATGACATCTCCACTGCCTCCAGCCTTCTCCTCGCTGCAACATTCATCACCCGGCTTCACCCCAAAAAAGAGCTTGGTAAAACTATACTCTCATACTTCCCCTCTTTGCCTCCAAGGACAAAGCTCTTTGTCTCCACAGACTCCTAATGCACCACTCACCCTTTTCCCCTCATCAATTCTATGATTCACCTCATCTTTCATAGACCCATCCGCTGACACGTCCACTCCCAAATATCTGAATACATTCACCTCCTCCATACTCTCCCTCCAATCTGATATCCAATCTTTCATCACCTAATCTTTTTGTTATCCTCATAACCTTACTCTTTCCTGTACTCACTTTCAATTTTCTTCTTTTGCACACCCTACCAAATTCATCCACCAATCTCTGCAACTTCTCTTCAGAATCTCCCAAGAGCACAGTGTCATCAGCAAAGAGCAACTGTGGCAACTCCCACTTTATGTTTGATTCTTTATCTTTTAACTCCACGCCTCTTGCCAAGACCCTCGCATTTACTTCTCTTACAACCCCATCTATAAATATATTAAACAACCACGGTGACATCACACATCCTTGTCTAAGGCCTACTTTTACTGGGAAATAATTTCCCTCTTTCCTACATACTCTAACTTGAGCCTCACTATCCTCGTAAAAACTCTTCACTGCTTTCAGTAACCTACCTCCTACACCATACACCTGCAACATCTGCCACATTGCCCCCCTATCCACCCTGTCATACGCCTTTTCCAAATCCATAAATGCCACAAAGACCTCTTTAGCCTTATCTAAATACTGTTCACTTATATGTTTCACTGTAAACACCTGGTCCACACACCCCCTACCTTTCCTAAAGCCTCCTTGTTCATCTGCTATCCTATTCTCCGTCTTACTCTTAATTCTTTCAATAATAACTCTACCATACACTTTACCAGGTATACTCAGCAGACTTATCCCCCTATAATTTTTGCACTCTCTTTTATCCCCTTTGCCTTTATACAAAGGAACTATGCATGCTCTCTGCCAGTCCCTAGGTACCTTACCCTCTTCCATACATTTATTAAATAATTGCACCAACCACTCCAAAACTATATCCCCACCTGCTTTTAACATTTCTATCTTCATCCCATCAATCCCGGCTGCCTTACCCCCTTTCATTTTACCTACTGCCTCACGAACTTCCCCCACACTCACAACTGGCTCTTCCTCACTCCTACAAGATGTTATTCCTCCTTGCCCTGTACACGAAAATCACAGTTTCCCTATCTTCATCAACATTTAACAATTCCTCAAAAATATTCCCTCCATCTTCCCAATACCTCTAACTCTCCATTTAATAACTCTCCTCTCCTATTTTTAACTGACAAATCCATTTGTTCTCTAGGCTTTCTTAACTTGTTAATCTCACTCCAAAACTTTTTCTTATTTTCAACAAAATTTGTTGATAACATCTCACCCACTCTCTCATTTGCTCTCTTTTTACATTGCTTCACCACTCTCTTAACCTCTCTCTTTTTCTCTCCATATACTCTTCCCTCCTTGCATCACTTCTACTTTGTAAAAACTTCTCATATGCTAACTTTTTCTCTCTTACTACTCTCTTTACATCATCATTCCACCAATCGCTCCTCTTCCTTCCCGCACCCACTTTCCTGTAACCACAAACTTCTGCTGAACACTCTAACACTACATTTTTAAACCTACCCCATACCTCTTCGACCCCATTGCCTATGCTCTCATTAGCCCATCTATCCTCTAATAGCTGTTTATATCTTACCCTAACTGCCTCCTCTTTTAGTTTATAAACCTTCACCTCTCTCTTCCCTGATGCTTCTATTCTCCTTGTATCCCATCTACCTTTTACTCTCAGTGTAGCTACAACTAGAAAGTGATCTGATATATCTGTGGCCCCTCTATAAACATGTACATCCTGAAGTCTACTAAACAGTCTTTTATCTACCAATACATAATCCAACAAACTACTGTCATATCGCCCTACATCATATCTTGTATACTTATTTATCCTCTTTTTCTTAAAATATGTATTACCTATAAACCCCTTTCTATACAAAGTTCAATCAAAGGGCTCCCATTATCATTTACACCTGGCACCCCAAACTTACCTACCACAACCTCTCTAAAAGTTTCTCCTACTTTAGCATTCAGGTCCCCTACCACAATTACTCTCTCACTTGGTTCAAAGGCTCCTATACATGCACTTAACATCTCCTCAAAATCTCTCTCTCTCCTCTGCATTCCTCTCTTCTCCAGATGCATACACGCTTATTATGACCCACTTCTCGCATCCAACCTTTACTTTAATCCACATAATTCTTGAATTTACACATTCATATTCTCTTTTCTCCTTCCATAACTGATCATTCAACATTACTGCTACCCCTTCCTTTGCTCTAACTCTCTCAGATACTCCAGATTTAATCCCATTTTATTTCCCCCCACTGAAACTCTCCTACCCCTTCAGCTTTGTTTCGCTTAGGGCCAGAACATCCAACTTCTTTTCATTCATAACATCAGCAATCATCTGTTTCTTGTCATCCACACTACATCCACGCACATTTAAGCATCCCAGTTTTATAAAGTTTTTCTTCTTCTCTTTTTTAGTAAATGTCTACAGGAGAAGGGGTTACTAGCCCATTGCTCCCGGCATTTTAGTCGCCTCATACGACATGCATGGCTTACGGAGGAAAGATTCTTTTCCACTTCCCCATGGACAATAGAAGAAATAAAAAAGAACAAGAGCTATTTAGAAAAAGGAGAAAAACCTAGATGTATGTATATATATATGCATGTGTGTGTCTGTGAAGTGTGACCAAAGTGTAAGTAGGAGTAGCAAGATATCCCTGTTATCTAGCGTGTTTATGTACTTATACAAATTCTTTTATATAACTACCTGTCAGTATTTATAAAATTTTTGTAAATTTATATTTTACAGGTCTGTCAGCATGTAAATTTTTTTAAAAAGCATCATCCATCTCCTACCGAGGCAGAATTACCCAGAAAATGAGGAAAATTTCTGTTTCTTCTCTTTGTTTAGTAATATATACAGGAGAAAGGGTTACTATCCCCTCGCTCCCGGCATTTTAGTCAACTCTTATGATACACATGACTTACGGAGGAAGGATTCTAACCTACTACCCTATGCATAAATTTTAATGTATTAGTATTATATTTTACAGGTAACATACATGGGAAAAGAAAGTGTTCTGACCTCATCCTGTCCGTACACCTTGAGATTGCCTACAGTCGTCAGGGATCCCTTGCTAATCCTCAGGCCAAGATTGTTGGTATTGTTCTTCGCTATGGAGAGCCACAAAGCATCACGTCAGCTTGTGGAAGTCAACACTGCCTTGGTACACATCTACGTCAGCAAACACAAGCTGTGGAACTGTCGTCATCAGTGTCATTTGTTGAAGTAACTCGTCCCCCAGAACCGGCGTATTCAAGACCTCCAACTCTGGACGTGAAGCTTCCACATAACTTTTTTTACCCATTTTTGCCATCATCAGCACTTGCAGTTTATGGAGAACCTCTGCTTGTTTGGATTCTGTTACAGTTTGTGTTGCTAATTCTTTACAAGTGATCTTCAGGTATACATATACAGTGGACCCCCTAGTTTACGATATTATTTCATTCCAGAAGTATGTTCAGGTGCCAGTACTGACCGAATTTGTTCCCATAAGGAATATTGTGAATTAGATTAGTCCATTTCAGACCCCCAAACATACACATACAAACTCACTTACATAAATACACTTACATAATTGGTCGCATTGGGAGCTGATCATAAACCGGGGTTCCACTCTATTGAATCATCATCTTGCTTGACACTATATTGGTGTTCCTCATCTTGTGATGGAATCACGTTCCAACAAACCCATCATAGTAAAAAATATCGTAAGTTGAATGTGAATATGATATGCTAAATAAGTAAATAAATAGCTGCCGTCACTGAAGAAGTAAACAAATAATAATTACCGTAACTAAATACCAATATCGCCGCCCTCATGCTGGGTAATTATCTTAAATTTCATCTTTAAACTAATTACTTTTGCATCATCGTAAAGTTGAAATATCATAGCCTGAACCATCATAATTCAAAGAGCACCTATAATTTTTTAAAATATTTTTTAACACATTGGTCATCTCCCACTGAGACAATGATCTCAAAAAGAAGAAACGCTTTTTCTTCTTTTTCTTTCTTCTTTTAACCCTTAAACGGTCCAAACAGATCGACGTTCAAATACGTACTGCTCCAAACGTAGATCTACGTTTTTTTTACATATTTTCAAACATAACAAAAAAACAAATGTAGATAAAAAATTTTTTTACACATTTTCAAATGAAAAAAAAAGATGATCTACATTTTTTAAATACAATGGACCCCCGCTTAACGATCACCTCCCAATGCGACCAATTATGTAAGTGTATTTATGTAAGTGCGTTAACCGGGGGTCCACTGTACTTTCAAATGTTGAAAAAACGTATATATACATTTGGACCATTTAAGGGTTAACAAACCGGCCGTATCCCACCGAGACTGGGTTGCCCACAAAGAAAAATGAAAGTTTCTCTTTAAATATAGTAATTTATACAGGAGAAGGAGTTACTAGTCCCTTGTTTCCGGCATTTTAGTCGCCTCTTATGACACACGACTTATGGAGGGACGACTCTAATCCACTTCCCCATGAAGTAATAATTTTTTTTTTTTTTTTTTTCAACAAGTCGGTCGTCTCCCACCGAGGCAGGGTGACCCAAAAAAAAAGAAAGAAAATCCCCAAAAAGAAAATACTTTCATCATCATTCAAAACTTTCACCACACTCACACATTATCACTGCTTTTGCAGAGGTGCTCAGAATATAACAGTTTAGAAGCATATACGTATAGAGATACACAACATATCCCTCCAAAAAAAAGCAAAAAAAAGCATTTATCTTACATTTAAAACATTCAGAGAATAGAAAATGGATTATTTTCTATAAGTATTCTGCCTGCCAGTGATTATTTTCCTGAATACAACAGTTAAAACTTATTAATTACTCTTAACAATTCTGCATGGTACTTAACTAAGAAATTAAGTACTTTACCTTTCATAACTCTAATGATTATATTCTTGTAAAGTAAAAGGACACAAGTGCAACTAATGTGACTTTTATTATAGCAACGTTTCACTCTCCAGAAGCTCCTGGAGAGCGAAACATTGCCATAACAAAATGTCACATTACAGTGGACCCCCGGTTAACGATATTTTTTCACTCCAGAAGTATGTTCAGGTGCCAGTACTGACCGAATTTGTTCCCATAAGGAATATTGTGAAGTAGATTAGTCCATTTCAGACCCCCAAACATACACGTACAAACGCACTTACATAAATACACTTGCATAATAGGTCGCATTCGGAGGTGATCATTATGCGGGGGTCCACTGTAGTTACACTTGTGTCCTTTTACTTTACATATTGTCGGAAATTCTACCAACTTTATTATGAGTATATTCTTATAAACCTTTAAAATGGGCTAGTAACCCCTTCTCCTGCATACATTACTAAAGTTAAAAAGAGAAACTTTCGTTTTTCTTTTTGGGCCACCCTGCCTGGGTGGGATACTGCCTTGGTGGGATACTGCCTTGGTGGGATACTGCCTTAGTGGGATACTGCTTTAGTGGGATACTGCCTTGGTGAGATACTGCCTCAGTGGGATACTGCTTCGGTGGGATACTGCCTTGGTGGGATACTGCCTTGGTGGAATACAGCCTCGGTGGGATACTGCCTCGGTGGGATACTGCCTTGGTGGGATACAGCCAGTTTGTTGAAACAAGAAACCTTTAAGATAAGTTTAGACATCAACTTGTAAATGTACTCTGACCAACAGTAGATGTGAGTGTAAACGTGTCCCTTGTACACGGTATGTATTGTTCCAGTCACAGTACCGTGACTGGAACAATACACAGATAATCTGCACATAGAGAGAAGCTTATGACGACAGTTCGGTCTGAGGTGAAGTATAGTAAGATTTTGCTTGGATTTTTAACCCTGGAGGGTTAGCCAGCCAGGATAACCCAGGAAAGTCAGTGCGTCATGGAGGACTGTCTCATGTTACCATTGAGGTCCTTACAGCTTGTCCCCCAGGATGCCACCCACACTAGTCTACTAACACCCATGTGCCTGTTTGCTTACTAGGTGAACAGTGACAGCAGGTGTAAGGTGACTAACACACAGGTACCTACTTACTGCTAGATGAACAGTGACAGCAGGTATAAGGTGACTAACACCCAGGTACCTACTTGCCTACTAGACGAACAGTGTAAGGAAACTGTGCCGGGAATCGAACCACTAACACTCAGTATGTGAGACTTGAAAACAGGAAAATTTGATTCAGCAAAACTTTAGATATTTTTGTAAAAATGTCAAAGAGATGAGATATCATAAGCTAAATACAGAACAAAAGATGAAAAGCTGTTATTGTCTATTGTCTTAACTATAGTTATAATTACCTGGTACATAAGATGCTATTTCTTAACCCTTTGAGGGTCGACAGGCCCTCTCCGAAACTCGTTCTCAGGGTCGGCCAAATTTAAAAAAAAAAAAAAATTATTTTCTCTTATGAAAAGATAGAGAATCTTTTCCCGATCATAAAGACACCAAAAGTTTGAAATTTGATAGAAAACTTACGGAATTATGCTCTCGCAAAGTTAGCGGTCTCGGCGATGTTTACGCATCGGCGATTTTGCCCACTTTGAGCCCCATTTTCGGCCAATTTCACTGTACTAGTCGACAAAAAACATGAATATTTCGCTAGAACTCCATTTTTTCTATCGAATGGATGCAAGAAACCACTCATTTATGAAATTCAACTATCCAGTACAGTGGTCAGAATTTAGCAATTTTGCCAATTTCACACAAATTTCAAAAGATGCCAATTTCGGAATAGGGTCCAGAATAAACAAGAAAGACATTCCTGGCCCACTAAAATGACATTTCCTCTAGTCATTAGTCATGTCTCAAGTCCCCTCTTATATTCTTTTGCTTTCCACTTTGAATTTTTATTTTCACAAAAAATATAAGATTTACTGTTATGCAGACTACTGCATTAGTGTAAAAAATGGTATAAATATTATTGGTGCACTTGTGAAAGAATATTAGACTCACCAGTTGACGTGTATTGCACGCTTGGCACGATTTGTTTACTTTTGAAGTTTGGTAAAAATCAAACATTTCTGCTACTTTGAGCTCAATTTCAAGGCACCTTTCTTTGTAAAACCAGTCAAAATCATCTCAATTTCTGTAATATGTATTCCATTCTATAAAATGAGACCAAGAAAACTAGAATACAACAATAAATACCATACGAAAATACACTGCAAAATCGCTGATTTATTAAAAAAAATGGTCAGTTTTTTTTTTCTTATTATGTACTGTGTGCTGCAGGATTTTTTTTAGACTGTGCACACTGACCACATAGACCCATTCTTTCATAAGAAGGCCTAACAGCTTTCTCCCACTAGATTTGAGGCCGCTAGAATTTATGAGTACTAGTACGTCAAAAACCCCTACGCGTAAAACGTACTAGTACGACGAAAACCCTCAAAGGGTTAAATACCAAAGTAAGGTGAATAACCATCATGTGCCTAATATACAATATATTTTTTTTTTTTTAGATATGCAAACATGACATGGTTTTCCTTCTCTCATAACATATTTATAATTCGCATAACTCTACATAATTCGCATAACTCTACATAATTCACATAACTCTACATAATTCGCATAACTCTACATAATTCGCATAACTCTACATAATTCACATAAGTCTACATTTATATATTAAACTTAGCTACGTTAAATTATAGAATAAGTCAGACGTAAACTTGTAATGTGTACGAGTTAGTTGATTCCGTCAAATTATTTTGTACAGTTGAACCCCCATATCCACGGATTCGGTTTCTGAGGTTTCAGTTATTCGTGGTTTACCGTGGCCAAAAACAAGTCTTAATTATGCCTAATTATGACCCCAGAGCACAAAGTAGTGATAATTGTTCAGAGTCTAAGAGAAGCCTTAAAGTGTTTCCCATCAGTAAAAAAGTGATATTCCTCCATAATGTATCAATTAAACTTTATCATAACTATATAATCAAAAAAACTTATACAGCATCTCCTCACTTAGCGACGTACTCATTTATCAACGCCTCGAACTTACGACGGGCTCTCTGACCAGTAATCATACCTAAATAATGTATATTAGAGCTGATTTCCTCTATTCTGTTTATTACAATATACAGTACACAACAGAATAAGCATTTAAAAATATACCATTAATGTTATTAATGGAGCAAAGGTGATATTAAAACAATATCAAAGATGGTTGACACAAACTCACTACCATTATAGTATGATAACAAAAAAAAAGGCACAATACCGTGACTGGAACAATACACAAATAACCTGCACATGGAAGAGAGGAGATTACGACTTTGTAAATGGTCCAAGTCGGACCGAAACATCGTCGTAAGCTCCTCTCTTCTATGTGCGGGTTATTCGTATTATAGTATGATCCTCACTTAGCCATGAATTCGTTTAACGACGTGGTCTGAGGAACACAACTCTGTCGTTAAGTGAGGAGCGGCTGTATGTGGGGTTCACTACTTTCCACGGTTGTAATTTTTAATTTTCAGGTAAATATTTTATAGTATGTATATGATATTTTTTGTACTTTTATTTATAGGCTAATTGTATTTTTTTTCTGAAGTAACTTTATGTACTGGGCGACTTTTGTTACCCAATGATTTTTAATAAAATCTAGTCACATATAAAGAATTGAACTCTACATGAGTTTTTTTTACCCATTTTAATCGGGATTATTATTATTATAATGGAAAGTAAATGCTACACTCACAATGGTTATATAACACCTGGGAAATAGGAGGTATACCTGGAGTATTCTGATGAATGATGAATGATTGATGGACTGAACACATCGACTCCAGGTTGAGGGACTGATTACCTCATTCTCCTCCTCTCCTTACGCCTTCCTCTTTGTATTGGACTGATGAGGCCGCTGTGTGGCGAAGCGTTTCCTGAATAAAGATTCCCATATGCTGCATAAGTGTTTCAATCTTCATACCTGGAGTATACCTGGTATTTACCTGGAGTATCCCTGGGGTATACCTGGAGGTTCTTTCAGGGGTTAAGGCCCCTGTGGCCCAGTCCATGACTTGTATTCCTTTTCTTGTATTCTTTTACTTGTACTCCTCTACTTGTATTCCTCCACCTGTACTTCTTTTTTCACTAACATATATATTTTCATTCTCCTTGGGGAAGTGGAACAGAATTCTTCCTCCATAAGTCAAGTGTCTCGTAAGGGCAACTAAAATTCTGGGAACGGGGCTAGTAACCCCTTAATAATAATAATAATAATAATAATAATAATAATAATAATATAATATCTTTATTTACTACCAGTACATGTACAAGGTATACAGACCATAGCTGACATCAATGACATACTACTATATAGAAAGCCCCTTGTTATGCTGAGTATTTTCCACAAATTAGGTCAGTTTTGTTCCAGGATGTGACCCACACCAGTCCACTAACACCCAGGATGTGACCCACACCAGTCCACTAACACCCAGGATGTGACCCACACCAGTCCACTAACACCCAGGATGTGACCCACACCAGTCCACTAACACCCAGGATGTGACCCACACCAGTCCACTAACACCAGGATGTGACCCACACCAGTCCACTAACACCCAGGATGTGACCCACACCAGTCCACTAACACCCAGGATGTGACCCACACCAGGCCACTAACACCCAGGATGCGACCCACACCAGTCCACTAACACCCAGGTACCCATTTTACTGATGGGTGAACACAGATAACCGGTGTACAGAAACAAGCCCAATGCTTCTGCCCTCACTGGGAATCGAACCCAGACCTTCACTGTGTGAAGCGAGAGCTTTGGCCACCAGGCCACGGGGCGCATTACTAAATTTAAAAGAAGGAACTCTCATTCTTTCCTTTTTGGCCGCCCCGCCTCAGTGGGATACCACCAGTGCGTTGAAAGAAAGAAATTAAAGTATATTTTTATATTCTCTCTGCCACAAGCACATGGAAAACAATATATTCTTAATCTCATAGTCTAATCCTCACAGCCATTAAATATATTAAATGTCTTTAAAATATGTTAATATGCTGGAAACCTCTTTACCGGTACCCCTCAAGGAAGGTTCCTTGATGTTGGTGAGGGGCTCTTGATTTAGGGAATTGGATCTGTGCTCCAGTTCCCCGAATTAAGCCTGAATGCCTTCCACATCCCCCCCCCAGGCGCTGTATAATCCTCCGGGTTTAGCGCTTCCCCCTTGATTATAATAATAATCTTTACCGGTAATCATGAGCCGAACTCTAATTCTTGAGACATATAAGCTCAATAAAAAATTTTCACTGAAATTCCTAAATTTAGTGCTAATGTGCTAGAAACCTCAGCCAACCTGTAATCCTTAAGACAGTTAAATTTGACGAAAGTTTTTATTATTAAAAACTATTTGATCCTGTACATATATACAATCAATTAATAACTGCCTTTAGTCTTATGATAGGCTTAAGTCTGCCGGAAATGCTCTGCATATGGAGTGATGTAGTGGAGGCAGGATCCATACATAGCTTTAAGAAGAGGTATGATAAATCTCATGAAGCAGGGAGAGAGTGACCTAGTAGCCACCAGTGAAGAGCTAGGGCCAGGAGGTGTAACTCGACCCCTACATAGTTAGGTAGGCGAGTATACTAAGGGACTTTCTGCATGTACATCTAAATGTCACTCGTCTCTGTACACACTCTACCATGATGAAATAGAAAATCTTTAATGTTTACTGCAGTGATGAATGGTTTGAAAAACCGACAAGTTGAAGATTGAGACACTTATGCAACATATGGGAATCTTTATTCAGGAAACGTTCAGTCCATCAATCTACAAGATTGATGGACTGAACACATCGACTCCAGGCTGAGGGACTGATTACCTCAAACTCCTCCTCTCCTTAAGATAAGTAAGATAAGAGATAAGATTTCGTTCGGATTTTTAACCCCGGAGGGTTAGCCACCCAGGATAACCCAAGAAAGTCAGTTCGTCATCGAGGACTGTCTAACTTATTTCCATTGGGTTCCTTAATCTTGTCCCCCAGGATGCGACCCACACCAGTCAACTAACACCCAGGTACCTATTTGCTGCTAGGTGAACAGGACAATAGGTGTAAGGAAACGTGTTGGAATTTCCACCCACCGGGAATCGAACCCGGGCCCTCCGTGTGTGAAGCGGGAGCTTTAGCCACCAGGCCACCGGGCCTTTCTACTTTGTATTGGACTGATGAAGCCACTGTGTGGCGAAACATTTCCTGAATAAAGATTCCCATATGTTGCATAAGTGTCTCAATGTTCAATCTTTACTGCACATATTTATGAAACTATAAATATTTTATGGTTAAAAAATATTTCAATGGAGACTCATTTATGTTTAATATTTCTACCCAATGCTCTTATATTGGCTGGTCCTCCCCATAAAGGTGAGAAATTAAGTCTTTCGTTAATAAGACTTGCGTCAAGAGACAGATCTCGCGCTCCAATGACTATTTTTTTAACGGTTTGAATTATTTCTGCTTCGTGAGATATTCTGGCAGCCAACCAGGCTTTGGTGTCATTTTGTCTGTTTAATTCTTCAGTAACATGGTCTGCCAGTCCCATTTCCAATGCTTCCTTTCCACTGAGGTTTCGACATGTTGTAAGAAGTTCGAGTGCTGAACGATACCCTAACAGTTTTACAAGTCTTGTTCCACCACCCCAACCTGTAACGACCCCCATACGACCTTGAACGAAACAAACTTCTCCTGTATTAGTGAATACACGATAATCTGTGACGGTTGTCAATTCAGCTCCGCCTCCCAGAGCTTTGCCATGCACAAGGCAAACTGTGACAAGAGGTAAGCAATATAACTCTGTTAGAGTCTTATGCATAAAAGTTGACATAAGTAAACCGTCTTCAGGATTGCCGATGGCTTTCACAGTTGTTAAATCTCCACCGGAACAGAAGGTATCTCCTTCAGCCTGTAGGATCACACCTTTTCCACACGACCAAGCCTTTAATTCTTCAACAATGTCAGCTAACTGTACCATCATCTGACCTGCCAAGAAGTACATGTGATTAATTTGCTTCCATAAATGTAAATAAATGGTTAGAAAACCAATAAGTTGATAAATGAGACATTTATGCAGCATTTGGGTATCATTATTTTGGACTTAAGAAGCCGCTGGCTGGCAAAAAGTTTCCAGAATAAAGACACCAAAATGTTGGACAACTGTCTCATTTATCAACTTTCATAAATGATTTAAAAGTTATACATATTTAACCCTTAAACGGTCCAAACAAATCGACGTTCAAATTCGCAGCTACAAAAGTAGATCTACTTTTTTTTACATATTTTCAAATATAACAAAAAAAAAAGTTGATAAAAGTTTTTTTACACGTTTTCAAATGTAAAACAAAAAAGATCTACATTTTTTTTACATACTCTCAGATGTTGAAAAAACGTATATATACGTTTGACGTTTAAGGTTATAGCTTACGTGAAAAGTAATGAAAGTAATTTTATAAATTAAAAATATTACACCATAAAAATGAGTTTGACGGCCTCCGAACTGCAGCGTCGGCACACCTCTGGCAAGACAGTGATGGAGTGAATAATGGTAAAAGTGTTTCTTTTTGGTGTCACCCTACCCCAGTGACCCCACAGAGGTCATAACTTCTCTCACAACTGTGAGATGGACGAGGGGAAAGGATGCCATTCTATTACTTTATTATTCATGACCAAGAAGGTTAATTACCTATTGTGTTTTTCACCAAGACTTCACGACTTAAAAATCATACTTTATATATTTGCTTTATCCTTAAAATGTTGGCGTCGATACAACTTTATTGTCTACAGTTTATATAATGCAGTTCCATGTAGTAAAAATATTAAGCAGAAAATAAAGCCACAAAGATCCTATGTGCATTTTGTGCGGACTAAAACTATTTTTTACACACTACAGTAAAACCTCATCTTACAACCTCATCTTACAACCACTACATTATAACCTCATCTTACAACCACTACATTATAACCTCATCTTACAACCTCATCTTACAACCAATACATTATAACCTCATCTTACAACCACTACATTATAACCTCATCTTACAACCTCATCTTACAACCACTACATTATAACCTCATCTTACAACCTCATCTTACAACCACTACATTATAACCTCATCTTACAACCTCATCTTACAACCACTACATTATAACCTCATCTTACAACCTCATTTACAACCACTACATTATAACCTATTACAACCTCATCTTACAACCACTACATTATAACCTCATCTTACAACCTCATCTTACAACCACTACATTATAACCTCATCTTACAACCACTACATTATAACTCATCTTACAACCACTACATTATAACCTCATCTTACAACCTCATTTTACAACCACTACATTATAACCTCATCTTACAACCACTACATTATAACCTCATCTTACAACCACTACATTATAAACTCATCTTACAACCACTACATTATAACCTCATCTTACAACCTCATTTTACAACCACTACATTATAACCTCATCTTACAACCACTACATTATAACCTCATCTTACAACCACTACATTATAACCTCATCTTACAACCTCATTTTACAACCACTACATTATAACCTCATCTTACAACCACTACATTATAACCTCATCTTACAACCTCATTTTACAACCACTACATTATAACCTCATCTTACAACCACTACATTATAAACTCATCTTACAACCACTACATTATAACCTCATCTTACAACCTCATTTTACAACCACTACATTATAACCTCATCTTACAACCACTACATTATAACCTCATCTTACAACCACTACATATAACCTCATCTTACAACCTCATTTTACAACCACTACATTATAACCTCATCTTACAACCACTACATTATAACCTCATCTTACAACCACTACATTATAACCTCATCTTACAACCTCATTTTACAACCATACATTATAACTCATCTTACAACCACTACATTATAACCTCATCTTACAACCTCATTTTACAACCATACATTATAACCTCATCTTACAACCACTACATTATAACCTCATCTTACAACCACTACATTATAAACTCATCTTACAACCACTACATTATAAACTCATCTTACAACCACTACATTATAACCTCATCTTACAACCTCATCTTACAACCTCATCTTACAACCACTACATTATAACCTCATCTTACAACCTCATGTTACAACCTCATCTTACAACCACATCGGGGGATCTGTTGAACTGTGTATAATAATGATATTATACACAATAATGATATACACAGCACAGGAGATTCTCAATGTATTTTTAAGTCGAAGACTTACTGTATTTTGCGGTTTATCAGACACATGTTTTTTTTCCCATAAAATGTCTCCAAAAACCAGCCTTCATCCTATAAACTGAAGGTCGGTGATGGGAGCTATAAGTTTGGGGTGTGGGGTGGGCTCTAGCTCCCAATTACGTCTGATACCGAGCCATTGAAACTAAAAGAAGTCTTATAAGCCGCGAAATACGGTACTTATATTTCATAATGCCAGCTGGCCCAGTGGATAATGCATCAGTCTAAAGTTTTACGACTTTCTGACCGCGGGTTCAAGCCCCACCCGTGGTATGGTTGGTTTCATTAAGCAGCATTCATTATTACACAAATAACCTTCACCTTCATGTGCTAATGTGACTCGTCAATGATCCAAGTCGGACCAAAACATCATAATATGTGCGGGTTATTTGTGTATTGCTCCAGTCCTGTCTGTAAGCATTAGCATTAGTCCGTCTGAAATGCTCAGGAATATTAGTGGTTTTCTTTGTATTTAACAATACAGTGGACCCCCGCTTTACGATCACCTCCCAATGCGACCAATTATGTAAGTGTATTTATGTAAGTGCATTTGTACGTGTATGTTTGGGGGTCTGAAATGGACTAATCTAATTCACAATATTCCTTATGGGAACAAATTCGGTCAGTACTGGCACCTGAACATACTTCTGGAGTGACAAAATATCGTTAACCGGGAGTCCACTGTATTTTGTTATGTGTAAATTACAAACTGTAACCTTTAAGAAATAAAATCTGAATTTGAAAAATATGAGTCACAAAGCCTTTTTTTTTTAACATTCATACCCGAAAGAGCATTTTTTTTCTGCTGGTGCAACAACGTGACGGTGGCGATGCCAGACGAGTCGTCCTTCACCAGGGAAACACGTCCCTCCCCCAGGGGTGCGAGTCGTCGTCGTGCCTCGGTGATAAGCGAGCTGCAGTGTCTACCCCGAACCTCAGAATAAACCTCCAGTCGTTGCAGAAAGTCGCGACTTCTCGAAAACATTCCTGGGTTTAGAAGGCACAATATTCAGCACTTCGTGACCTTTGTGGGTTTAGAGCTTAAGTTTTGATCGTAATAACAACAATAAGAGCAAAATATATGGCAAGCGAAGGAGACAAACAATGCAGGGGGGGGGATGGTAGACAATCAAGACTTAATCCAAAAATGGGGGAATTATTTCCCAGTTTCGAAAATCCTAAAATGGGGAAATTACATCCAATATCTATTATAAAAAATGGGGAGAATTATTCCTAATTTCTTATATCCAAAATGGGGGAATTACCTTCAATTACTATGATAAAAAAAATGGGGAGAAAATAAGATTAGAAATAAGTCAGTTTAGTTCCTACGTTTTTCAAGAAAAATAACCAATAAATTACACCTACTGAGACATTTATCAAGGCAACGTTTCGCCCACCTTAATAAATGTCCCATTAAGCTACACATGTGACCATTTACCTAATTATTATGGTTGTTAATGATAATATTTACTAAAAACTACATAAAAGGTTGACTTTGTTGTGGTTGTTAAGGGACACCAAAACTTGCTCCTTAGTCACCCTTTTTTTCCCCAGGAAAAACTTAATTAAAAGGCCAGCTTTATGAGGAATACAGAGACAGACAGTATAATAACCTATGTGACATGTCAAGATATCTTATTAATGAAAATAAGATACCAGATATACTAAGCAAATTTCCTAAATTTGCTTGTAACAGATAAGTGAACTATAGATATGTAGATATAAATTCATATGTATTCCTATTAACCCTTTTGGGCCTAGTTAAGATAAGATAAGATAAGATAAGATTTCGTTCGGATTTTTAACCCCGGAGGGTTAGCCACCCAGGATAACCCAAGAAAGTCAGTGCGTCATCGAGGACTGTCTAACTTATTTCCATTGGGGTCCTTAATCTTGTCCCCCAGGATGCAACCCACACCAGTCGACTAACACCCAGGTACCTATTTGCTGCTAGGTGAACAGGACAACAGGTGTAAGGAAACGTGTCGAATGTTTCCACCCGCCGGGAATCGAACCCGGGCCCTCCGTGTGTGAAGCGGGAACTTTAACCACCAGACCACCGGGTCCTAGGCCTTTTGTGTATCCATATGCTCTTGCGCTACCGTCCACAGGATGGATATGGGCGGCACAATAAACTAGCCACTTCGGTGGCAAAATCTAAAATCTAATCTTTATTGTGGTTGTTAAAGGTCACTAAAACTTACTTATTGAACCTCTTTTTTTCCAGGAAAATGTACTTAAAAGGATGTCTTTGTTGTGGTTGTTAAGGGACACTAACACTTAATGAACCCTTTTGTTCCCAGAGTAAAATATGACACCCAGATATTTTTTCTAATAGCTGTTGGATAATGAGAGCCTTCAAAATTAGGGATGGATACCTGGAGTTTACCTGGAGAGAGTTCTGGGGGTCAACGTCCCTGCGGCCCAGTCTGTGACCAGGCCTCCTGGTGGATCAGAGCCTGATCAACCAGGCTGTTGCTGCTGGCTGCACGCAAACTAACGTACGAGCCACAGCCTGGCTGATCAGGAACTGACTTTAGGTGCTTGTCCAGTGCCAGCTTGAAGACTGCCAGGGGTCTGTTGGTAATCCCCCTTATGTATGCTGGGAGGCAGTTGAACAGTCTCGGGCCCCTGACACTTATTGTATGGTCTCTTAACGTGCTAGTGACACCCCTGCTTTTCATTGGGGGGATGGTGCATCGTCTGCCAAGTCTTTTGCTTTCGTAGTGAGTGATTTTCGTGTGCAAGTTCGGTACTAGTCCCTCTAGGATTTTCCAGGTGTATATAATCATGTATCTCTCCCTCCTGCGTTCCAGGGAATACAGGTTTAGAAACCTCAAGCGCTCCCAGTAATTGAGGTGTTTTATCTCCGTTATGCGCGCCGTGAAGGTTCTCTGTACATTTTCTAGGTCAGCAATTTCACCTGCCTTCAAAGGTGCTGTTAGTGTGCAGCAATATTCCAGCCTAGATAGAACAAGTGACCTGAAGGTATACCCCAGGTACACACCATTCACACTTCAGGTATACTCCAGGTACACAACATTTACACTTCAGATATACTCCAGGTACACAACATTTACACTTCAGATATACCCCAGGTACACAACATTTACACTTCAGATATACTCCAGGTACACAACATTTACACTACAGATATACTCCAGGTACACAACATTTACACTTCTGATATACTCCAGGTACACAACATTTACACTACAGATATACTCCAGGTACACAACATTTACACTTCTGATATACTCCAGGTACACAACATTTACACTTCTGATATACTCCAGGTACACAACATTTACACTACAGATATACTCCAGGTACACAACATTTACACTTCAGATATACTCCAGGTACACAACATTTACACTTCAGATATACTCCAGTATTTTTATTGGTATATATTTCTCTTTTCATTTAATATAATATCGTCTATATTATTTAGTTATATACATAAAGGAAGTGTATTACGGAATTACATTATTATTGTTATAATTAAGAGGAAGAGCTAAACCCGGAAGATTATACAGCGCCTGGGGGGGGGAAGACATTCAGGCTTAATTCGAGGAACTGGAGCACAGATCCAATTCCCTAAATCAAGAGCCCCCCACCAACCTTCCCTGAGTTAGTTTAATATCTCTATGATGCACCACATACCCATCCTGTGGGTGGTAGTCACCACATACCCATCCTGTGGGTGGTAGTCACCACATACCCATCCTGTGGGTGGTAGTCACCACATACCCATCCTGTGGGTGGTAGTCACCACATACCCATCCTGTGGGTGGTAGTCACCACATACCCATCCTGTTGGCGGTAGTCACCACATACCCATCCTGTGGGCGGTAGTCACCACATACCCATCCTGGGGCGGTAGTCACCACATACCCATCCTGTGGGTGGTAGTCACCACATACCCATCCTGTGGGTGGTAGTCACCACATACCCATCCTGTGGGCGGTAGTCACCACATACCCATCCTGTGGGCGGTAGTCACCACATACCCATCCTGTGGGCGGTAGTCACCACATACCCATCCTGTGGGCGGTAGTCACCACATACCCATCCTGTGGGCGGTAGTCACCACATAGCCATCCTGTGGGCGGTAGTCACCCCATACCCATCCTGTGGGCGGTAGTCACCCCATACCCATCCTGTGGGCGGTAGTCACCACATACCCATCCTGTGGGCGGTAGTCACCCCATACCCATCCTGTGGGCGGTAGTCATCCCATACCCATCCTATGGGCGGTAGTCAAAAGATTACAAAGGTACATAATGGGTCCAGGGACTGGACCCCAAAGTTATGATAGCTGAACTAGTTACAGAGGTACTGAACTCCAGGTAGATCCGGTCACAGTCATGTTAAGTTACAGAGGTAATGAACTCCAGGTAGATCTGGTCACAATCATGGTAAGTTACAGAGGTAATGAACTCCAGGTAGATCTGGTCACAATCATGTTAAGTTACAGAGGTAATGAACTCCAGGTAGATCTGGTCACAATCATGGTAAGTTACAGAGGTAATGAACTCCAGGTAGATCTGGTCACAATCATGGTAAGTTACAGAGGTAATGAACTCCAGGTAGATCTGGTCACAGTCATGGCAAGTTACAGAGGTAATGAATCAGCCTCACTCCTATATGGGTACGGAATTACATTGGGAACTGCTGTGCTAACTATCGTAAGATAGTTGAGAGAGTCGGTGTGTGGGGAAGGTGTTCCGGGAACCATGTTGACGTCTGGTTGGAGGTGTTGCCTGAGTACCAGTCTATCTGACCTTGTAAATATCTGACCTTGTGAACATCTGACCATGTGAACATCTGCTCGATGTTCGTTTTGACTCGAGTTTTGGGTAACAGACGGTACCGTTGGTGAGACGGATTCTCTTACTCGCTACAGTAAGTACCAGTGATGGACAGAGTTAGTTCTAGACTTACAGATTTTGATATCTGCTGTTGTTGTGTGTTTTTCTGACGTTATGAAGTCAATTAGTGGATTTCACTATGGCTTCTACGTGTTGATGTCTCTAAGTCACCTTCTTGGGGGATTATCGTATTCGAGATCAGTGATTATTCTAGGACAGATGTACAATTTAGCCTTGTACTCGACTGAAACCCCTGGGGTATATGTGTACTCACCTAATTGTAGTTGCAGGGGTCGAGACTCAGCTCCTGGCCCCGCTTCTTCTCTGAATGTATATATATGATTAATTACGACTCGTGACAAGAATTAAATAATAATTACAGAGTGTACCACTAGAACACCTAGCATGGCTAGGCATTACAGAGTGTACCACTAGAACACCTAGCATGGCTAGGCATTTCGGGCATACTTAGTTTTATTCTTAATTGTAAAATATTACAAATTATGAGGTAAGTTGGTATTATGGCTAAGTGACTAAATACTAGTTTGTGAGTTTAGCAATGTGAATGCTTTTGTTTTGGCACTATACATAGTTTCAGTATTGGAGTATCACAGGATTCATTATTTTAAGACTGAGATTAATATTTCTGTTTATGGTCAAATGAGTGAGTGAGTGTAAGTGTGAACCACCAGGTGGTATTCGTGTAGTTAGTTGACGGGGTGTATCAGGGAGATAAGATGTTTTCTAATGGTAGTTTTGAAGGTGATGAATGTGTCTGCAGTTCTAGAGTTCTCAGGTAGGGTATTCCAGATTTTAGGGCCTTTGACATACATTGAATTTTTGTAAAGGTTTAGTCGGACACGGGGAATGTCGTAGAGATGTTTGTGTCTGGTGTTATGCCTGTGGATTTTGTCACAACTATCAAGAAAGCGTTTTAGGTCAAGGTTGATATTGGAATTTAAGGTCCTGTAGATGTAGATTGCACAGTAGTAAGTGTGGATGTACTGAACAGTGAGTAAGTTTAGATCTATGAAGAGTGGGGGGGGGTGTTGCCAGGGATGGGATTTAGTGATTATTCTTACTGCAGCTTTTTGTTGGGTTATTATTGGCTTTAGGTGTGTTGCTGCAGTTGATCCCCAAGCACAAATAGCATAGGTGAGGTATGGATAAATAAGTGAGTGGTATAGTGTGAGAAGGGCATTTTGCGGCACGTAGTATCGTATCTTGGAGTGGATCCCAACCGTTTTGGATACTTTTTTGGTTATGTGTTCGATATGGGTGCTGAAGTTCAGGTTGTTGTCGAGGTATAGGCCTAGGAATTTGCCCTCATTATGTCTGGTAATTATAGTGTTGTCGATCTTAATGTTAATTTGTGCATCTCCTGCTCTGCTACCAAACATAATATAGTAGGTTTTGTCAGTGTTAAGCGTAAGTTTATTGGCTGTCATCCAAGTTGATATTTTGAGCAGCTCCTCATTAACAATGGTGTTGAGGGTAGCAAGATTAGGGTGAGAGATGACATAAGTCGTGTCGTCAGCAAAGAGAATGGGGTTCAGGTGTTGGGATACGTTTGGAAAATCATTGATGTATATGAGGAAGAGCAGGGGACCAAGGACACTTCCCTGCGGAACTCCAGTATCAAGTGGCCGTGTTGTTGATGCTGTGTCTTTAATGGTGACATACTGATACCTATTAGTAAGGTAAGATCTGAAATATGCAAGCGCATGGCCTCTTATACCGTAATGGTCAAGTTTGTGGAGTAGGATGTCGTGGTCTACTGTGTCAAAAGCTTTTCTTAGGTCAATAAAAATTCCTAGTGGATATTCCTTATTTTCCAATGCTGTGTAAAGCAGATCTAGCATTTTTATGATTGCATCATTAGTGCTTTTATTTTTCCTGAATCCAAATTGGCAGGGGTTGAGTATGTTTTGTGACGTTATAAATGAATACAGTCTCCTGTGCACGAGTTTCTCAAAGATTTTGGATAGCAATGGTAAGTTAGATATTGGCCTATAGTTGTTTAAGTCTGTAGGGTCACCACCTTTATGTATTGGTGTAACCCTTGCCATCTTGAGTAGTTTCGGGAAGGTGCTAGTCTCTAGTGACTTGTTAAAAAGTAATGAAATAGCATGCGAAAGGACATGGGCCGCTCGCTTGTACAGTAATGGTGGGACATGAGACAGATTCCCCGAGTTATTTTTAAGTGACTTTATAATCTCGAGCAATGTCACCTAACTAAATATTTAAATATTGGACTATAAACTTATTACCTTAAGTAATATCGTACTCAAAAGTACCATTCTGTATATTTCAACGAGAGAGTACTCATGTTACTTTAAACCACGTTAAATTAATAATGTTAAATTATTATATTGTCGGATTATTGTCTCCTGGAGTTTACCTGGAGAGAGTTCCGTTGTCTCCTGGAGTTTACCTGGAGAGAGTTCCGTTGTCTCCTGGAGTTTACCTGGAGAGAGTTCCGTTGTCTCCTGGAGTTTACCTGGAGAGAGTTCCGTTGTCTCCTGGAGTTTACCTGGAGAGAGTTCCGTTGTCTCCTGGAGTTTACCTGGAGAGAGTTCCGTTGTCTGCTGGTTATAATTTGCAAAAAGCCTGTTAAGACGGTCTTTTTTTACTAAAGACAGCCAGTCCTGACCGTGATCTGGTGGCTGAAAGTCTCGTTTCACACGGCGAGGGGTCTGGGTTCGATTCCCAGCCAGGGTAGAAATATTGGTCGTGTTTCTTTGCACCTGTTGTCTATGTTCACCCATCAGTAAAATGGGTACCTGGGTGTTAGTGGACTGGTGTGAGTCACATCCTGGGTGTTAGTGGACTGGTGTGGGTGGCATCCTGGGTGTTAGTGGACTGGTGTGGGTCACATCCTGGGTGTTAGTGGACTGGTGTGAGTCACATCCTGGGTGTTAGTGGACTGGTGTGGGTCACATCCTGGGTGTTAGTGGACTGGTGTGGGTCACATCCTGGGTGTTAGTGGACTGGTGTGAGTCACATCCTGGGTGTTAGTGGACTGGTGTGAGTCACATCCTGGGTGTTAGTGGACTGGTGTGGGTGGCATCCTGGGTGTTAGTGGACTGGTGTGGGTCACATCCTGGGTGTTAGTGGACTGGTGTGAGTCACATCCTGGGTGTTAGTGGACTGGTGTGGGTCACATCCTGGGTGTTAGTGGACTGGTGTGGGTGGCATCCTGGGTGTTAGTGGACTGGTGTGAGTCACATCCTGGGTGTTAGTGGACTGGTGTGGGTGGCATCCTGGGTGTTAGTGGACTGGTGTGGGTCACATCCTGGGTGTTAGTGGACTGGTGTGGGTGGCATCCTGGGTGTTAGTGGACTGGTGTGGGTCACATCCTGGGTGTTAGTGGACTGGTGTGGGTCACATCCTGGGTGTTAGTGGACTGGTGTGGGTCACATCCTGGGTGTTAGTGGACTGGTGTGGGTCACATCCTGGGTGTTAGTGGACTGGTGTGGGTCACATCCTGGGTGTTAGTGGACTGGTGTGGGTCACATCCTGGGTGTTAGTGGACTGGTGTGGGTCACATCCTGGGTGTTAGTGGACTGGTGTGGGGTCACATCCTGGGTGTTAGTGGACTGGTGTGGGTCACATCCTGGGTGTTAGTGGACTGGTGTGGGTCACATCCTGGGTGTTAGTGGACTGGTGTGGGTCACATCCTGGGTGTTAGTGGACAGGTGTGGGTCACATCCTGGGTGTTAGTGGACTGGTGTGGGTCACATCCTGGGTGATAGTGTACTGGTGTGGGTCACATCCTGGGTGTTAGTGGACTGGTGTGGGTCACATCCTGGGTGTTAGTGGACTGGTGTGGGTCACATCCTGGGTGTTAGTGGACTGATGTGGGTCGCATCCTGGGTGTTAGTGGACTGGTGTGGGTCACATCCTGGGTGTTAGTGGACTGGTGTGGGTCACATCCTAGGTGTTAGTGGACTGGTGTGTGTCACATCCTGGGTGTTAGTGGACTGGTGTGTGTCACATCCTGGGTGTTAGTGGACTGGTGTGTGTCACATCCTGGGTGTTAGTGGACTGGTGTGGGTCACATCCTAGGTGTTAGTGGACTGGTGTGTGTCACATCCTGGGTGTTAGTGGACTAGTGTGGGTCGCATCCTGGGTGTTAGTGGACTGGTGTGGGTCACATCCTGGGTGTTAGTGGACTGGTGTGGGTCACATCCTGGGTGTTAGTGGACTGGTGTGGGTCACATCCTGGGTGTTAGTGGACTGGTGTGTGTCACATCCTGGGTGTTAGTGGACTGGTGTGTGTCACATCCTGGGTGTTAGTGGACTGGTGTGGGTCACATCCTAGGTGTTAGTGGACTGGTGTGTGTCACATCCTGGGTGTTAGTGGACTAGTGTGGGTCGCATCCTGGGTGTTAGTGGACTGGTGTGTGTCACATCCTGGGTGTTAGTGGACTGGTGTGGGTCACATCCTGGGTGTTAGTGGACTGGTGTGGGTCACATCCTGGGTGTTAGTGGACTGATGTGGGTCGCATCCTGGGTGTTAGTGGACTGGTGTGGGTCACATCCTGGGCGTTAGTGGACTGGTGTGGGTCACATCCTGGGTGTTAGTGGACTGGTGTGGGTCACATCCTGGGACAAAACTGACCTAATTTGCGGGAAATGCTCAGCATAACAAGCGACTTTCTATATAGTAGTATGTCACTGATGTCAGCTATGATCTGTATACCTTGTACATGTACTTGTATACCTTGTACATGTACTGGTATACCTTGTACATGTACTGGTATACCTTGTACATGTACTTGTATACCTTGTACATGTACTGGTATACCTTGTACATGTACTGGTATACCTTGTACATGTACTTGTATACCTTGTACATGTACTTGTATACCTTGTACATGTACTGGTATACCTTGTACATGTACTTGTATACCTTGTACATGTACTTGTATACCTTGTACATGTACTTGTATACCTTGTACATGTACTTGTATACCTTGTACATGTACTGGTATACCTTGTACATGTACTTGTATACCTTGTACTTGTATACCTTGTACATGTACTTGTATACCTTGTACATGTACTTGTATACCTTGTACATGTACTTGTATACCTTGTACATGTACTTGTATACCTTGTACATGTACTTGTATACCTTGTACATGTACTTGTATACCTTGTACATGTACTTGTATACCTTGTACATGTACTTGTATACCTTGTACATGTACTGGTATACCTTGTACATGTACTTGTATACCTTGTACATGTACTTGTATACCTTGTACATGTACTTGTATACCTTGTACATGTACTTGTATGCTTTGTACATGTACTTGTATACCTTGTACATGTACTTGTATACCTTGTACATGTACGGGTATACCTTGTACATGTACTGGTATACCTTGTACATGTACTGGTATTACCTTGTACATGTACTTGTATAACCTTGTACATGTACTTGTATACCTTGTACATGTACTTGTATACCTTGTACATGTACTTGTATACCTTGTACATGTACTTGTATACCTTGTACATGTACTGGTATACCTTGTACATGTACTTGTATACCTTGTACATGTACTTGTATACCTTGTACATGTACTTGTATACCTTGTACATGTACTTGTATACCTTGTACATGTACTTGTATACCTTGTACATGTACTTGTATACCTTATACATGTACTTGTATACCTTGTACATGTACTTGTATACCTTGTACATGTACTTGTATACCTTATACATGTACTTGTATACCTTATACATGTACTTGTATACCTTGTACATGTACTTGTATACCTTGTACATGTACTTGTATACCTTGTACATGTACTTGTATACCTTATACATGTACTTGTATACCTTATACATGTACTTGTATACCTTGTACATGTACTTGTATACCTTGTACATGTACTTGTATACCTTGTACATGTACTTGTATACCTTATACATGTACTTGTATACCTTGTACATGTACTTGTATACCTTATACATGTACTTGTATACCTTATACATGTACTTGTATACCTTGTACATGTACTTGTATACCTTGTACATGTACTTGTATACCTTGTACATGTACTTGTATACCTTGTACATGTACTTGTATACCTTGTACATGTACTTGTATACCTTGTACATGTACTTGTATACCTTGTACATGTACTTGTATACCTTGTACATGTACTGGTAGAAATAAAAAATTATTATTATTATTATTATTATTATTATTATTATTATTATTATTATTATTATTATTATTATTATTATTATTATTATGTACGTAAGGAAATTGATCCCAAACTTCCCAGAGTTCTCCACTCGCCTCTATTGTGTAACCCAGTAACACATATAACGTCTCTTTTGGTATACTCCAGGTATACTCCAGGTATACTCCAGGTATACTCCAGGTATACTCCAGGTATACTCCAGGTATACTCCAGGTATACACCAGGTATACACCATGTATACTCCAGGTATACTCCAGGTATACTCCAGGTATACTCCAGGTATACACCAGGTATACTCCAGGTATACTCCAGGTATACTCCAGGTATACTCCAGGTATACTCCAGGTAAACTCCAGGTATACACCAGGTATACTCCAGGTATACTCCAGGTATACTCCAGGTATACTCCAGGTATACTCCAGGTATACTCCAGGCATACACCAGGCATACTCCAGGTATACTCCAGGTATACTCCAGGTATACTCCAGGTATACACCAGGTATACACCAGTGTCATCTGCTTAGCTGGAAGCCTTCCATGCTGATAATCTGATAACACATCATCGGAAAGGCTTCAAACTTACCGTGTTTGAATTAAAATGTGGCTGTGTTTAGCCTAAATTTGTCATTTTATTGAAGGAATCTCATACAAATCATCAATACTAATATCTAACGGCATTTTAAACCTATGCCGCACTCTGCACTATTCCACTAGAGTACATTTACAAGGCTGGGGTTGTAGAATCCTGGGATACAATACATCTAGTATGTTCATTTAGGTACAGGTATACATAAGTATAATTATTATAGTAACAGTGATCGCGAGCAAGGGATAAATGATACAAAATAACCACAGGGGGAGTTAAATGATAGCTCCAGCACCTTCTTGTTGCAATCAACACATCGAGAACTTGCATTGTTGCAGAAATAGAGTAAAAATGCATAGTAATATATGTATAGATTACCTATCATTACCAAAAACGTCAAAGTGATTTAATTCCATTGTGGTCCTTGAATTGGTTCCATTGGGGTCATTGACTTATTCCATTAGGGTCCTTGACTTATTCCATTGGGGCCCTTGACTTATTCCATTGGGCCCTTGACTTATTCCATTGGGGCCCATGACTTATTCCATTGGGCCCTTGACTTATTCCATTGGGGCCCTTGACTTATTCCATTGGGGTCCTTGACTTATCTCCACTGGGGTCCTAGAATTGCTTCTGAGCTGAGAAGAGCCAGTCTTCCCTCAGGATGTGGGCACCTTTCTCAGCTATCATGAGAGTGGGAGCATTGGTGTTACCACTAATGATGCGAGGCATGATGGAAGCATCAACCACCCTCACTCCTGACACTCCACGTAGCCTGGTCAATGGAACAACAGTGTTAACCCTTGAGCTGTCCAAACGTAGATCTACGTTGACGTGCGTAGTGCTCCGAACATAGATCTATGTTGACGTGCATAGTGCTCCAAATGTAGATCTACGTTGATGTGCATAGTGCTCTGAACGTAGATCTACATTGACGTGCGTAGTGCTCCGAACATAGATCTATGTTGACGTGCATAGTGCTCCAAATGTAGATCTACGTTGATGTGCATAGTGCTCTGAACGTAGATCTACATTGACGTGCGTAGTGCTCCGAACGTAGATCTACGTTGACGTGCATAGTGCTCCGAACGTAGATCTACGTTGACGTGCATAGTGCTCCGAACGTACATCTACGTTGACGTGCGTAGTGCTCCGAACGTAGATCTACGTTGACGTGTGTAGTGCTCTGAACGTAGATCTACGTTGACGTGCGTAGTGCTCCGAACGTAGATCTACGTTGACGTGTGTAGTGCTCTGAACGTAGATCTACGTTGACGTGCGTAGTGCTCCGAACGTAGATCTACGTCCAATTTTACATGCTTTCAAATGGAGAAAATCAAGGTCGGAGCGCTAAGCACGTCAACGTAGATCTACATTTGGACAGTTTAAGGGTTTTAATAACCTAGTTAATACAGCAACAATGTTAATATTCTGTTCAATATAACAACATCCTGGTCACAACAAGAGGTCCTCACCTGAGCCTGTGGTCTACAACAGCCAGAAGGTCAGAAGATGGTCCCATCTTACATGTACCACAAGTATGGTACGCTGTAGTGGCCAAGTAGCGTGTGTAACAAGCCCAGTACGCATCTGAGTACGCTTCCTCGTGCTTACATCCACTCAGAACCTGTCAGAAATGCATGCTATGCGTCAGTGTTAAGTTTGCGTATTACGTTTCAAGTCTATCTACTATACGAGGGTAATTATGGCTGGTTGGTTGGTTAATGGGGTTTAAAGTCTATCTACTACACGAGGGTCATTAAGACTGGTTGGTTGATTAATAAGGTTTAAAGTCTATCTACTACACGAGGGTCGTTAAGAATGGTTGGTTGGTTAATGGAGTTTGAAGTCTATCTACTACACGAGGGTCATTAAGACTGGTTGGTTAGTTAATGGGGATTAAAGTCTATCTACTACACGAGGGTCATTATGACTGGTTGGTTAATAGTGGCTCCAGGGACTGTACCTCAACATTACAGAGGTACACAATGGCTCCAGGAACTGTACCTCAACATTACAGAGGTACACAATTGCTCCAGGGACTGGACCGCAAAGTTTTGACAGCTAAACAAGTTCCAGAACTAAGTTGAGATTATTTACCTTGTCATGGAACCTGGCAGAGAGGCCTTCACGGTAGGCTACAGTATTTCCCACCTTCAGTGCCAGTTTAATACCTGCAACACCAAGTCTTATCACTTGTCAGATACATATATATTAACACAGAAGTTGTAGGGACAGGCAAAAGTAGAAGAGTGTGTCAAGGAGCACTTAAATGATAGAAGATAGTGTTCCAGTGTGTCAAGGAGCACTTGAAAGACAGAAGACAGTGTTCCAGTGTGTCAAGAAGCACTTGAACGACAGAAGACAGTGTTCCAGTGTGTCAAGAAGCACTTGAAAGACAGAAGACAGTGTTCCAGTGTGTCAAGAAACACTTGATCGACAGAAGACAGTGTTCCAGTGTGTCAAGTAGCACTTGAACGACAGAAGACAGTGTTCCAGTGTGTCAAGAAGCACTTGAACGACAGAAGAGTGTTCCAGTGTGTCAAGAAACACTTGAACGACAGAAGACAGTGTTCCAGTGTGTCAAGGAGCGCTTGAAAGACAGAAGACAGTGTTCCAGTGTGTCAAGAAGCACTTGAAAGACAGAAGACAGTGTTCCAGTGTATCAAGAAGCACTTGAACGACAGAAGACAGTGTTCCAGTGTGTCAAGGAGCACTTGAAAGACAAAAGACAGTGTTCCAGTGTGTCAAGGAGCACTTGAAAGACAGAAGACAGTGTTCCAGTGTGTCAAGGAGCACTTGAATGACAAAAGACAGTGTTCCAGTGCGTCCAGGAGCACGTGAACGACAGAAAACAGTGTTCCAGTGTGTCCAGGAGTGATAATGTGACGGTAAAGACTTGTGCCCTGCTTTTAAAGTAGGAATTACATTATCTATCTTCCACATATTAGACACAACATCCATTTGAAGAGATAGATTGGAAATGGTAGCTAATGTTTCGCAAAGTTCCATTTTGCATTCCTTAAGAACCACTGAAAAAAACTCATCGGGGCCAGGAGATTTATTTTGCTTCAATCAGTCTTCTTATTTGATTACCATATCTCTAGTGACTGAGGTTAAAAGATCAAGAATCTAACACAAAGTGGGAGTTGTCGCAGTTGCTTTTTGCTGATGACACTGTGCTTTTGGCAGATTCTGAAGAGATGTTGCAGATATTGGTGGATCAGTTTAGTAGGGTATGTAATGTATCTTTTTCAGGCCCACTATAAAAATTAATTACTGGAATATTGTTAGTGTCTTCCTGTGTAAACACCCAGAAGAAATAATCTTTAAAAATCGAGCACATTTCGTTCTCTTTGTCAATAAGATGCCCAGAGTTAATTTTAAGGGACCTATCTTTTCTTTAATTTTTATTCTGTATAATTTTCGAATGAGGAAGGTATAAAATACCGACAATATGAAAGTTAAGACACATGTGCAACATCTGGATATCTCTATTGTAGACGTTTCGCCATCCAGTGGCTTTATCAATACAAATTCTAGGACATAATAGGAAGACAGTAGAACTATATACAAAAGATGAAGTAATCAGTCCCTCGGTCTTGGAGTTAGTGTTGACAGCATCGTGGTGGAGGAGAATCCCAAGCAACTTTAATGTCATAGTCCCGTTTAGTTTTTATGTTATGTAAATTCTTGGGTGTGAATGGCTGGTTTTGGTAAGGACCTGCCTTGTATGGGCCAGCAGGCCTTCTCAGTGGTCTTCCATTCATATGTTCTTAAGAGTAAGCACACTGCAGAAGGCCTACTGATCCATACTACTCAGTGTTCCTGCTTTCTGTGTGAAGCAAATTCTTGGATGACTTAACATAAGAATATAAGAAAGAAGGAACACTGCAGCAGGCCTACTGGCCTTATAATAACAATAATAATAATAATAATAATAATAATCTTTTGTTATACCAGTACATGTATAAGGTATATAAACCATAACTAACATCAGTGACATACTACTATATAGAAAGCCGCTTGTTATGGGCAAATACATGGCTGGTTCGTCCATTCTTAAGTACCTTTAACACTTTGTGTCATAAGTGGTTACAAACTGACCTCTGATCAAGGCTTCGACATCAGCTGGGTGGTTGAGGAAGTTCAGATTGATAAGTGGATGGTCACGGGGGTTAGATGATGCCAGGGTCAGAGTGCCACGACTCAGTGGTCTGTTCAACACTGGCGTCAGAGTGAAGCCTGGCACTCCCACAATGTCACCGTAGTAATCTTTGTACACCTGTACAACATAAAGATACCTTTGTACACGTGTACAGCAACAGTATACTTATAAATACCGTGTCATCATTATTCTTAAATCTGTTATCATCACAATCATTGATCATTATTATTAATATTACTTTTGTATACGAAGAGTTACACATACATAGAGCATCTTGGAATCTTGGTACAGAGGACATCTCCAGAACTTTGTTTACTAGTCACCCTTTCCTTGGGTATGACCCACATCCACTGGGGATTCCCACCTACCACTGTTTCCCATCTACCACTGTTTCCCACCTACCACTGCTTCCCACCTACCACTGCTTCCCACGTACCACTGTTTCCCACCTACCACTGCTTCCCACCTACCACTGCTTCCCACCTACCACTGCTTCCCACCTACCACTGCTTCCCACCTATCACTGTTTCCCACCTACCACTGCTTCCCACCTACCACTGCTCCCCACCTACCACTGCTTCCCACCTACCACTGCTTCCCACCTACCACTGCTTCCCACCTACCACTGCTTCCCACTACCACTAACACAACCTTCGCCTGCCACACCTCCACCACCCGTCGTCAGTATATAAGCACCAGGCTCCACGACCGTGCCTAACTTACTTCAAGATATATATATATTATATATATATATATATATATATATATATATTATATATATATATATATTATATATATATATATATATATATATATATATATATATATATATATGCTGATATTTGTAGATTTACCTCGTCTTTATAGCCGAAGATTTTAGGGTAGAATCTTCCACTATCTTGTGCTGGAGTGGCAGTGACCAGTGCCAACTGGACCTCTGGCCACAGTGGGTCACCCACTGGTGATGGTACGTAGGCTACACCCTCAGTGCCAGTGGGAGACGTCAGTGGACCTGCAGTGGGAGTATAGTTCCAAACACATACACAGAGATCAGGGAGAGAGGGGACCTAGTAGCGAAGAGGCGGGGCCAGGAGCTGTGACTCGACCCCTGCAACCACAACTAGGTGAGCACACACACACGTGTACATTGTTTACATGGTGGTGGTATTGTTTACATGGTGGTGGTATTGTTTACATGGTGGTGGTATTGTTTACATGGTGGTGGTATTGTTTACATGATGGTGGTATTGTTTACATGGTGGTGGTATTGTTTACATGATGGTGGTATTGTTTACATGGTGGTGGTATTGTTTACATGATGGTGGTATTGTTTACATGGTGGTGGTATTGTTTACATGATGGTGGTATTGTTTACATGATGGTGTTATTGTTTACATGATGGTGGTATTGTTTACATGATGGTGGTATTGTTTACATGGTGGTGGTATTGTTTACATGATGGTGGTATTATTTACATGGTGGTGGTATTGTTTACATGATGGTGGTATTGTTTACATGGTGGTGGTATTGTTTACATGGTGGTGGTATTGTTTACATGGTGGTGGTATTGTTTACATGGTGGTGGTATTGTTTACATGATGATGGTATTGTTTACACGGTGATGGTATTGTTTACATAGTGATGGTATTGTTTACATGGTGATGGTATTGTTTACATGGTGATGGTATTGTTTACATGGTGGTGGTATTGTTTACATGGTATTGTTTACATGGTGGTGGTATTGTTTACATGGTATTGTTTACATGGTGGTGGTATTGTTTACATGGTGATGGTATTGTTAACATGTGGGGTGGTATTGTTTACATGATGATGGTATTGTTTACACGGTGATGGTATTGTTTACATAGTGATGGTATTGTTTACATGGTGATGGTATTGTTTACATGGTGGTGGTATTGTTTACATGGTGGTGGTATTGTTTACATGGTGGTGGTATTGTTTACATGGTATTGTTTACATGGTGGTGGTATTGTTTACATGGTGGTGGTATTGTTTACATGGTGATGGTATTGTTTACATGGTGGTGGTATTGTTTACATGGTGGTGGTATTGTTTACATGGTGGTGGTATTGTTTACACGGTGATGGTATTGTTTACATGGTGATGGTATTGTTTACATGGTGGTGGTATTGTTTACACGGTGATGGTATTGTTTACATGGTGATGGTATTGTTTACATGGTGATGGTATTGTTTACATGGTGGTGGTATTGTTTACATGGTGGTGGTATTGTTTACATGGTGGTGGTATTGTTTACACGGTGATGGTATTGTTTACATGGTGATGGTATTGTTTACATGGTGGTGGTATTGTTTACATGGTGGTGGTATTGTTTACATGGTGATGGTATTGTTTACATGGTGATGGTATTGTTTACATGGTGATGGTATTGTTTACATGGTGATGGTATTGTTTACATGGTGATGGTATTGTTTACATGGTGATGGTATTGTTTACATGACGATGGTATTGTTTACATGGTGATGGTATTGTTTACATGGTATTGTTTACATGGTGATGGTATTGTTTACATGGTGATGGTATTGTTTACATGGTGATGGTATTGTTTACATGATGGTGGTATTGTTTACATGGTGATGGTATTGTTTACATGGTGATGGTATTGTTTACGTGGTGGTGGTATTGTTTACATGGTGATGGTATTGTTTACATGGTGATGGTATTGTTTACGTGGTGTTGTTCACATGGTATTGTTTACATGGTATTGTTTACATGGTATTGTTTACATGGTATTGTTTACATGGTTCTGGCCACGGCCGCTACTTACCTTCAGCGTTATGGACAAAGTCGTAGACGGTCTTCGGATTGAAGTAAGACAAGTAGTTGTTGGACGAGGTCTCCTTGGCCACGGTCCAGACCAGACCAAACACGGAGGGATGGTCCTGCAGGTTCTGACCAACTCCAGCAACGTCAGCCACGACAGGTATCTGTTGGTCAGGCACACTGGTACAGTACCTGTTGGTAACTCAGACTGGTATAGTACCTGTTGGTAACTCAGACTGGTACAGTACCTGTTGGTAACTCAGACTGGTACAGTACCTGTTGGTAACTCAGACTGGTACAGCACCTGTTGGTAACTCAGACTGGTACAGCACCTGTTGGTAACTCAGACTGGTACAGTACCTGTTGGCAACTCAGACTGGTACAGCACCTGTTGGTAACTCAGACGGGTACAGTACCTGTTGGTAACTCAGA
>NC_069494.1:15394933-15423042 GCF_026875155.1 Cherax quadricarinatus
TCGGGGAGGATTTGGGGTCCATCCGGGGGGACAAGATTAAGGACCAATGGAAAAAAGTTAAAGTCCCCGTGAGCACTGACTTCTTGGGTTTAACCCGGGTGGCTCCCCCGGGTTAAAAAAACCCCCGAAATTATCTTTTCTTATACTTTAGAGGAAAAGGTTTTTTTTTAGTTTCTATTAAAATTTTTAAAAAATCATAAAAACACTTAAATTCCTTTCATATTTTGCACTAGAATAGAATACCTTACCATTCCTCATTAAAACATCACAGTACTGGGTTTAGTATTTACAAATGGCTCTGAGTCACAAAATTAGTATAGGCACATGCACAGGGCGTTGCCTAAAAACTCTAAAACATTAATAGATTCTTATGATAGGGTTCACTTACAATAATTTTTCATACACTACAGAGGCTTGCTCCTTGGTCATCACTTTCTCTAAGAGCTTCTAACCCCCTTCTCCAACCGAGATAAGTCTTAGCAGTAAGTTCCGAAAATTCCGGATTTTCTAGGGAGGCAAATGTGGTTTAGAGGTGGATACTTCCCCCGACCCTTCCCGTCCAGAAGGATGAACTGAAAACTGTGAGGCTTTACCAGCCCCCTTTGTCCCCGGCCGGAACAGGGTTGGCACTCAAAACACTTTCTGGTGCTTGGCCAGGTCACCAGCAGGGTCAGCAGCTCAAAACACCTACTGGTGCTTGCCAGGTCCCAGCCAGGGTTGAGCAGCTCAAAACACCTACTGGTGCTTGGCCAGGTCACCAGCAGGGTTGAGCACTCAAAACACCTACTGGTGCTTGGCCAGGTCACCAGCAGGGGTTGAGCACTCAAACACTTTCTGGTGCTTGGCCAGGTCACCAGCAGGGGTTGAGCAGCTCAAAACACTACTGGTGTTGGCCAGGTCACCAGCAGGGGTTTGAGCAGCTCAAAACACCTACTGCTGCTTGCCAGGTCACCAGCAGGGGTGAGCAGCTCGAAAACCTACTGGTGCTTGGCCAGGTCACCACAGGGGTCGAGCAGCTCAAAACACTTACTGGTCTTGGCCAGGTCACCAGCAGGGGTTAGCACTCAAAACACCTACTGGTGCTTTGGGCCCGGTCACCAGCAGGGGTTGAGCAGCTCAAAACACCTACTGTGCTTGGCCAGGTCACCAGCAGGGGGCGAGCAGCTCAAAACACCTACTGGTCTTGGCCAGGTCACCACAGGGGTTGAGCAGCTCAAAACACTTACGGGGCTTGGCCAGGTCACCACAGGGGTCGAGCAGCTCAAAACCTAACTGGTGCTTGGCCCGGTCACCAGCAGGGTGAGCAGCTCAAAACCCTACTGGTGCTTGACCAGGTCACCAGCAGGGTTGAGCAGCTCAAAAAACCTCTGGTGCTTGGCCAGGGCACCAGCAGGGGGGAGCAGCTCAAAACACCTACTGGTGCTTGGCCAGGTCACCAGCAGGGGTCGAGCAGCTCAAAACACCTACTGATGCTTGGCCAGGTCACCAGCAGGGGTTGAGCAGCTCAAAAACACCTACTGGTGCTGGCCAGGTCACCAGCAGGGGTCGAGCAGCTCAAAACACCTACTGAGCTTGGCCCGGTCACCAGCAGGGGTTGAGCAGCTCAAACACCTACTGGTGCTTTGGGCCCGGTACCAAACACGGGGTGAGTAGCTCAAAACACCTCTGGTGCTTGCCAGGTCCCCCAGCAGGGGGTTTAGCAGCTCAAAACACCTACGGTGCTTGGCCAGGTCACCAGCAGGGTCCGAGCAGCTCAAAAAACCCTACTGGTGCTTGGCCAGGTCACCAGCAGGGTCGAGCAGCTCAAAACACCTACTGATTGCTTGGGCCAGGTCACCAGCAGGGTTGAGCAGCTCAAAACCTACTGGTGCTTGGCAGGTCACCAGCAGGGGTCGGCAGCTCAAAACACTACTGGGGCTTGGACCAGGCACCACAGGGGTTGAGCAGCTCAAAACACCTACTGGTGCTTGGCCAGGTCACCAGCAGGGGTCGAGCAGCTCAAAACACCTACTGGTGCTTGGCCAGGTCACCAGCAGGGGTTCGAGCAGCTCAAAACACCTTTCTGTGCTTGGCCAGGTCACCAGCAGGGTTGAGGGAGCTCAAAACACCTACTGGTGCTTGGCCAGGTCAAACCCCAGGGGTTGAAACCTCCAAACACCTACTGGTGCTTTGGGCCAGGGGCACCAGCAGGGGGTTTAGCAGCTCAAAACACTTACTGGTGCTTGGCCAGGTCACAAGCAGGGGTTGAGCAGCTCAAAACACTTACTGGTGCTTGGCCAGGTCACCAGCAGGGTGAGCAGCTCAAAACACTTACTTGCTTGGCCCGGTCACCAGCAGGGGTTGAGCAGCTCAAAACACCTACTGGTGCTTGCCAGGTCCACCAGCAGGGGTTGAGCAGCTCAAAACACCTACTGTGCTTGGCCAGGTCACCAAGGGTTGAGCAGCCCAAAAAACTTACTGGGGCCTTTAAACCCGGCACCAGCAGGGGTTTTTTTTTGCGCTCAAAAACCAAACCCACTTGGGGTTTTTTCTTTGGGCCCCACCAGCAGGGGTTTTTGTTTTTTTCATGCTCAAAACACCTATGGTGCTTGGCCCCCGGGGAAACCCGCAAATTTTACACAAATTTTAAACCCCACCTACCTAAATACCAAAGCTTTAGTAAAACGACCAGATAATTTTTTATAAAGTCGAGAAAAACCATTTTAAACTACTAATGGAATTTTCTCCGAATATAAAATTTAAATGAAATTTGCAAAAATAACTGTAAAAGAAAACCCTTGTTTATAAAAACAGTACTTATTTAAAGAACAAAATTTAAATTTTAAATTCAAATTCAAATTTTAAAAAATTTATTCTCCCATAAGGTTTTCAATGCTGAGTTTACAGAAAATTTTGGGTTTTTGTGTGGTTTTTTCATGTTGTAAAAATTTTGGGGGACAGAGTGAACCCCTAGAACACCAAGGATGGTTAGGATTACAAGTGTACCCCTAGAACACCTAGCATGGCTGGTATTAAAAGATTTACCACTAGAACACTTTGCAAGGCTAGGCATTACAGGTTTTAAACCCCTAGAACACCCAGGGGATGGTTTTGGTATTACAGAGTTTACCACTTAAAAACACCTTGCATGGCTAGGCCCTTACAGAGTGTACCACTAGAACACCTTTGCATTGGGGTAGGGATTACGAGGGGTGTACCACCCAAACCCCTTTAACATGGCTAGGGCCCTTACAGAGTGTACCACTAAACCCCCAGCATGGGGTAGGCTTTCAGAAATTTTACCCTAGAACGCTTGCATGGCTGGTATTTCAGAGTTTTAACCCCAAAAACCCCCTTCCCCCTGGCTAAATTAAAACAGAGGGGTACCACTAGAAAAACCTAGCATTTGGGTAGGCTTTTCAGGGGTTTTAAACCCTAAACACCTGCATTGCTAGGGGATTACAAAAGTGTACCACAAAAACGCTTAAACATGGCTAGGCATTACAGGTGACCACTAGAACACTTAGGGAAAGCTAGGGCCCTTACAGAGTGTACCCTAGAAAACCTAGCATGGCTAGGATTACAGAGTTAACCCCTAGAAAAACCAAACATTGGGGAGGCATTACAGATGGGGGAAAAACTAAAAACACTTTGCTGGCTAGGATTTACAGAGTGTACCACTGAAAAACCTAGCCCTGGCAAAGGGATTTTCAGAGTGTACCCCCTAAACCCCCTAGCATGGCTAGGGCAAATTTCCCGAGTGTACCAAATAGAACACCCAGCATGGGTAGGCAAATTTCCCGAATGTTCCAACTAGAACGCCTTTTGCAAAGGTAGGCAATTTTTTGGGGGATACTTAGTTCTATTTCTTTTTTTGTAAAAAAATTTTCAAATTTTTGAGGGTTTAAATTGGTATTATGGGGTAAAGTGACTAAATACTAATTTATAAAAATTTTGCAATGTTTAAAACTTTTTGTTTTTGGGACAGTAAAAAAGTTTCCCTATTGGACATCAAAAGGAAATTTATTATTTTTAAGACTGAAATTAATTTTCTGTTTTTGGCAATTTTTTTGAGTGAGTGTAAGTGTGAACCCCCAGGTGGTATTCGTATAAAGTTGACGGGGGGGTATCAGGGTATAAGAAGGGTTTTTTAATGGGAGTTTTTAAGGTGATTTAATGTGTCCGGAAATTCTAAGTTCTCAGGTAGGGGGTTCCAATTTTAGGGCCCTTTTACATAACATTGAATTTTTGTAAAAGGTTTTTCGGACAGAGGGGAAAAACGTAGAGATGTTTTTTTCTGGGGGTTATGCCGTGGGTTTTTTAGTCACAACTATCAAAAAAAAGCGTTTTTTTTGGGCAAGGTTTTAATTAGAGTTTAAGGGGCCCCGTAATGTAGAAATTTCACAGTAGTAAGGGGTGGAATTTTAAAGAACAGGGGTAAGTTTTTGATCTAAGAAGAAATGGGGGGTGGGGGGTGGGTTTCCAGGGGTGGGAATTTTTGTGATTATTCTTTTCTGCACTTTTTGTTGGGGATTATTGGGGTTTAGGGTGTTTTTGCTTCAGCTTTATCCCCCAAAAAACAAATTTGAAAAAGGTTTAGGGATGGAAAAAATAAGTGGGGTGGTTTTAGTGTGAGAAGGGCCCTTTTTTCCCGGGACGTAGTTCCCTATCTTTGGGGGGGGGATCCCAACCGTTTTGGATACCCCTTTTTTTTGGCTATATGCTGGAAAAAAAATTTGGGGGAACATGGGTTTGGGGGGTGGTAAAAGGGGGTTTGTGTAGTAGTTGTAGTTTGTGGGGGTAGGGGGTGGTAAATGGGAGGGGGGGTGTAGTGGGGGTGGTGGTTTGGGGGGGAAAAAGGGGGGTTTGTTTGGTTGGGGGGGGTGGTGGTGGTATGGTGGGGGGGGGGTGGTTTTAGGGGGGGTGGAGGTGGTATTTTGGGTTGGTTTTTTGTGGTGGGGTGTTGGGGGTGGGTTTTGGGAGTAGTAGTGTAGTGGTTTGGGGGTAGTAAAAAGTGGGTTGGTTAAATTTGTAAGTAGAGTAGTAGTAGTAGAAATTTTGTAGTACAGTAGTATTTTGTTTGGGAGTAGTATTTGTGGGAAAAAGTAGTGGGGTTTAGTAGTTAGTAGAAGTAGTAGTAGTGGGTGGTGGTTAGAAATAGTATTAGTAGTAAATTTTTGGGGGAATAAATAGTGGGTTTTGGGAGTAGTTTGTAAATAGTAGTATAGTTGAATTTAAATATAATATATTTGTATAGTAGTAGTAAATAGTAGGGTAGTAATTAAATGGGGTTTTGTAGTTTTTAAGTAGTAGTAGTAGTTTGTATTAGTAGTAGTTTGGTGGGGGGTGGTTTGGGGTATGGTTGGGGAGTAGTAGTAGTAGTAGGTTTTTAGTACTAGTAGTATGGAGTAATAGTAGAAATAGTTTGTTAAATAGTAGTATTTGTATAAGGTTTGTAAGTAGTAGTTTGGGGGTAAGTATGGTAGTTTGTAGTAGTAGAGTAGTAATAGTAGTTTGTAGTAGTAGTAGAATGGAAGTAGTAGTAAGTTGTGTAGAGTGGTTTGTAATAGTTTTTAGTAGTAAGTATTTGAAGTAGTTTGTAGTACTAGTAGTAGTAGTAGAAGTAAAAGTAAAGTTGAAAAGTAGTAGTGGTGGTTTAAATAGTAAATAGGAGTAGTAGTTTATAGTAGTAGAAATTTGTACTAACTTAAGTGTAGAAATTTGAGCGAAGAGATAGTAGTAGGGGTGGGGTGGGGTAGTGGTGGTGGGAAGGGGGTTGGGCCCTTTTAAACCCCAAAACCCCGCAAACCCTTTAAACCAACAAAACCCAAAAAAACGTTTATTTTAAATTTTGGTTAAAAATTTAAGGGCACCCGGGGCTCCAGAAGGGAACAAAACCTACCAAAAACATTTACAAAGTCATTTAAAACCTGCTGGTATAAGTGGTAAAAACATATTATTACCCATGGGAAAACGGTTGGGGTATGGGAAAAATAACAAACACACACACCAACACCCCACACAAAAAAACCAAAACAAACACACACAACACACACCCACACCCAAACCCCACACACCCCCACACACCCCACAACAACACACACACACAAAACACACACCACACAACACACACCCCACACACACACACACACACACAAAAACACACACACACACAACACACACACCACACACACACAACCCCAAAACACACAAAAACACACACACACCCCAACACACACACCACACACACAACACCCAACACATACACACACACACACACACACACACACACACACACACAACACACACAAAACACACACACACACACACACACACACAAAACACACACACACACAAACACACACACACACACAAAACACACACAAACACACACAAACACACACAAACACACACCCCACACACACCAACACAAAAAAACACACACAAAACACACCAAACACACACACACACACAAAAAACACCACAACAAAACACACAAACCCCACACACAAAACACACACAACAAAAACCCCAAAACAACACAAAACACAACAACCCCACAAACAAAACAACACACACAAAACAAAAACACACACACAACACCCACACAACACACACAACAACACAACACCACACACACCCCAACACACAACAAAAAAACACAAAAACACCCCAAAAAACACACACAACAAAAAACACACACCCCACCACACACCACACACACAAAATTTACACACAAAACACACAACACACACACACACACACACCAAAACACACCCCCCCCCACACAACACACACACAAAAACCCCAAAACACACCACCCAACACACACCAACACAACACACACACAAAACACAAAAACACACAACACACACCAACCACACACACACACAAACAACACAAAACACACACACAAAACAACAAAACACACCAACACACACACCCCACAAACAAACCCCACACACAAAAAACAACACACACACAACACACACACAACACACACACACCCCAAACCCCACACACACACCCCAAAAACCCCAACCCCCCACACACACAACCACACAACCACACCAACACCAAAACACAACACAAACACACAAAACACACACAACACACACGAAACACACACACAAACAAACACACAAAACACAACAAAACCCCACACACCAAAAAAACACACACCCCCACAAAAAACATCACACACACAAAACACACAACACACAAAACACACACACCACCACACACACACACAACCAAAACACACCAAAAACCACACAACACCACACAACAACACACAACAACACACACACAACAACAACAGACACACAAAACCAAAACACCCCAAAAACAAAACAAAACCCACACACACACAACCCCACCACCCAAAAACCCCCACACCCAACACACACACACAACAACAAAAAACCCCACACACAACCCCACAAAACACACAAAAACGAAAACACACACACAACACAACACACACAAAAACAACACACACAACACACACACACAACACAAACAACAAACACACAACACAAAAAACACACACAACACACCCACCAAAACACACACACACACAACACACACACACACACAACACACACAAAAACCCCACACACAAACACACAACAACACCCCAAAAAAACAACACAAAAAACACAACACCAACAACCCCAAACACACAACACACACACAACACACACCAAACCACAACAACACCCAAATTCAACACACACACAAACCACCACAAAACACACAACACACAACACACAAAAACACACACACACCAACACAAAAAACAAAACACACACACATCACACAACCCCCACAAAACACACACAACACACACACAAAACACAACAAACACACAAAACCACACACCACACACCCACAAATTTTCCCCCCAATAAACCAACAACCCCAACCACAAAAACCCACTCCCCCCCCCCCCCCCCCACAACCACCCCCCCCACCCCCCCCCCCCCCCCCCCCCCAAATTTTTCTAAAGGAAATTTTTAAACTCGGATTTTCCAAATTTTATTTTCTTTTTTTTAGTTTTTTTTTTATTAATTTTATTTTTTTTTATTGTTTTTTTTTTTTTTTTTATTTTTTTTTTTTTTAAATTTTTTACATTAAAGTTTTTTATATTATTTTTATATTATTATTATTAAATTTTATTATTATTATTATTATTATTATTATTATTATTATTATTAAATTTTTATTATTATTATTTTTTATTATTATTAAATTTTTATTTTTTTATTAAATTAAATTATTTTTTTATTATTTTTATTATTTTTATAAATTTTTATTTTTTAAAATTATTGGGATTATTATTATTATTATTATTAATTTTTAAATTTTTTAATTTTTATTAATTTTTATTATTATTATTTTTTATTATAAATTTATTAAATTTTTAAATTTTTTTTATTATTTTTTTAATTTATTATTATTATTATTTTTTATTATTATTAATTTTTAAAATTATTTTTTATTATTATTAATATTTTTATTAATTTTTAATTTTTATTTTTTAAAAATTATTATTATTTTAAATTTTATTAATTTTTAATTTTTAAATTTTTATTATTTTTTTTATATTAAATTTTTATTATTATTATTATTATTAAAAATTTTTATTAAATTTAATTTTTTATTTTATTAATATTATTTTTTAATAAATTTTAAGTTTAAAATTTTTTTAATTTTTATAATTAATTTTTATTATGTAATTATTAAAATTTTATTTTTAATTTTTATTAAAATTTAAAATTATTAAAAATTATTTTTTTAAAAATTATTAAAAATTTAAACTTTTTAAATATTAAAAATTTTAAAAAGTTTAAACGCTTAAATGTTTTTCCAAAATTTTTCCAAAAATTTTTAAAGTTTTAAACGTTAAAATGGGAAATGTTTCAAAAATTTAAAAATTTAAAATTTAAAAAATTTTTACCCTGTTTCACTGTTTCAAAATGTTTCACAATTTTCCCAATGTTTCACAATTTTTTCACAAGTTTTAAAAATTTTTCACAATGTTTTACAATGTTTCACAATGTTTCACAGTGTTTCACAATGTTTTCAACAATGTTTCACAATGTTTCACAATGTTCACAATGTTTCACAGTGTTTCACAATGTTTCAACAATGTTTCACAATGTTTCACAATGTTTCACAATGTTTCACAATGTTTCACAATGTTTCACAATGTTTCACAGTGTTTCACAATGTTTCAACAATGTTTCACAATGTTTCACAATGTTTCACAATGTTTCACAGTGTTTCACAATGTTTCAACAATGTTTCACAATGTTTCACAGTGTTTCACAATGTTTCAACAATGTTTCACAATGTTTCACAATGTTTCACAATGTTTCACAATGTTTCACAATGTTTCACAGTGTTTCACAATGTTTCAACAATGTTTCACAATGTTTCACAATGTTTCACAATGTTTCACAGTGTTTCACAATGTTTCAACAATGTTTCACAATGTTTCACAATGTTTCACAATGTTTCACAGTGTTTCACAATGTTTCACAACGCTTCAACAATATTTCACAATGTTTCACAATGTTTCACAATGTTTCACAATGTTTCACAACGCTTCAACAATATTTCACAATGTTTCCACAATGTTTCACAATGTTTCACAATGTTTCACAACGCTTCAACAATGTTTCACAATGTTTCACAATGTTTCACAACGCTTCAACAATATTTCACAATGTTTCACAATGTTTCACAATGTTTCACAATGTTTCACAATGTTTCACAACGCTTCAACAATATTTCACAATGTTTCACAATGTTTCACAATGTTTCACAATGTTTCACAACGCTTCAACAATATTTCACAATGTTTCACAATGTTTCACAATGTTTCACAGTGTTTCACAATGTTTCACAATGTTTCACAATGTTTCACAATGTTTCACAGTGTTTCACAATGTTTCACAATGTTTCAACTAATGTTTCACATGTTTCACAATGTTTCACAATGTTTCACAATGTTTCACAGTGTTTCACAATGTTTCACAATGTTTCACAATGTTTCACAGTGTTTCACAATGTTTCACAACGCTTCAACAATATTTCACAATGTTTCACAATGTTTCACAATGTTTCACAACGCTTCAACAATATTTCACAATGTTTCACAATGTTTCACAACGCTTCAACAATATTTCACAATGTTTCACAATGTTTCACAATGTTTCACAACGCTTCAACAATATTTCACAATGTTTCACAATGTTTCACAATGTTTCACAATGTTTCACAACGCTTCAACAATGTTTCACAATGTTTCACAATGTTTCACACGCTTCAACAATATTTCACAATGTTTCACAATGTTTCACAATGTTTCACAATGTTTCACAATGTTTCACAACGCTTCAACAATATTTCACAATGTTTCACAATGTTTCACAATGTTTCACAATGTTTCACAACGCTTCAACAATATTTCACAATGTTTCACAATGTTTCACAATGTTTCACAGTGTTTCACAATGTTTCACAATGTTTCACAATGTTTCAATGTTTCACAATGTTTCACAATGTTTCACAATGTTTCACAGTGTTTCACAATGTTTCACAATGTTTCACAGTGTTTCACAATGTTTCACAATGTTTCACAATGTTTCACAATGTTTCACAATGTTTCAACAATGTTTCACAATGTTTCACAATGTTTCACAATGTTTCACAATGTTTCACAATGTTTCAACAATGTTTCACAATGTTTCACAATGTTTCAACAATGTTTCACAATGTTTCACAATGTTTCAACAATGTTTCACAATGTTTCAACAATGTTTCACAATGTTTCACAATGTTTCAGATGTTTCAACAATGTTTCACAATGTTCACAATGTTTTCACAATGCTTCAACAATGTTTCACAATGTTTCACAATGTTTCACAATGTTTCACAATGTTTCAACAATGTTTCACAATGTTTCACAATGTTTCACAATGCTTCAACAATGTTTCACAATGTTTCACAATGTTTCACAATGTTTCACAATGTTTCACAATGCTTCAACAATGTTTCACAATGTTTCACAATGTTTCACAATGTTTCACAATGTTTCACAATGTTTCACAATGTTTTCACAATGTTTCACAATGCTTCAACAATGTTTCACAATGTTTCACAATGTTTCACAATGTTTCACAATGTTTCAACAATGTTTCACAATGTTTCACAATGTTTCACAATGTTTCACAATGTTTCAACAATGTTTCACAATGTTTCACAATGTTTCACAATGTTTCACAATGTTTCAACAATGTTTCACAATGTTTCACAATGTTTCACAATGTTTCACAATGTTTCAAACAATGTTTCACAATGTTTCACAATTGTTTCACAATGTTTCACAATGTTTCACAATGTTTCACAATGTTTCACAATGTTTCACAATGTTTCACAATGTTTCAACAATGTTTCACAATGTTTCACAATGTTTCACAATGTTTCAACAATGTTTCACAATGTTTCACAATGTTTCACAATGTTTCACAATGTTTCAACAATGTTTCACAATGTTTCACAATGTTTCACAATGTTTCACAATGTTTCAACAATGTTTCACAATGTTTCACAATGTTTCACAATGTTTCAACAATGTTTCACAATGTTTCACAATGTTTCACAATGTTTCACAATGTTTCACAATGTTTCAACAATGTTTCACATATGTTTCACAATGTTTCACAATGTTTCACAATGTTTCACAATGTTTCAACAATGTTTCACAATGTTTCACAATGTTTCACAATGTTTCAACAATGTTTCACAATGTTTCACAATGTTTCACAATGTTTCACAATGTTTCACAATGTTTCAACAATGTTTCACAATGTTTCACAATGTTTCACAATGTTTCAACAATGTTTCACAATGTTTCACAATGTTTCACAATGTTTCACAATGTTTCACAATGTTTCAACAATCAAGGTAAATATTTGGATATTTCATATGGAGTTTTAATTAAGGTTTTCGCTTCTCAATTTAGGAAAATACAAGAGAGCGTTTTAGCCTTGTATTGTGTTGCTTGTGTTGCTAGCAGACTGTGTGTGTGTTGCTTGTGTTGCTAGCAGACTGTTTGTGTTGCTTGTGTTGCTAGCAGACTGTGTGTGTTGCTTGTGTTGCTAGCAGACTGTGTGTGTTGCTTGTGTTGCTAGCAGACTGTGTGTGTGTTGCTTGTGTTACTAGCAGACTGTGTGTGTTGCTTGTGTTGCTAGCAGACTGTGTGTGTTGCTTGTGTTGCTAGCAGACTGTGTGTGTTGCTTGTGTTGCTAGAAGACTGTGTGTTGCTTGTGTTGCTAGCAGACTGTGTGTGTGTTGCTTGTGTTGCTAGCAGACTGTGTGTGTTGCTTGTGTTGCTAGCAGACTGTGTGTGTGTTGCTTGTGTTGCTAGCAGACTGTGTGTGTGTTGCTTGTGTTGCTAGCAGACTGTGTGTGTGTTGCTTGTGTTGCTAACAGACTGTGTGTGTTGCTTGTGTTGCTAGCAGACTGTGTGTGTGTTGCTAGCAGACTGTGTGTATGTTGCTTGTGTTGCTAGCAGACTGTGTGTGTGTTGCTTGTGTTGCTAACAGACTGTGTGTGTTGCTTGTGTTGCTAGCAGACTGTGTGTGTGTTGCTAGCAGACTGTGTGTATGTTGCTTGTGTTGCTAGCAGACTGTGTGTGTGTTGCTTGTGTTGCTAGCAGACTGTGTGTGTGTTGCTTGTGTTGCTAGCAGACTGTGTGTGTGTTGCTAGCAGACTGTGCGTATGTTGCTTGTGTTGCTAGCAGACTGTGTGTGTTGCTTGTGTTGATAGCAGACTGTGTGTGTTGCTTGTGTTGCTAGCAGACTATATGTGTTGCTTGTGTTGCTAGCAGACTGTGTGTGTGTTGCTTGTGTTGCTAGCAGGCTGTGTGTGTTGCTTGTGTTGCTAGCAGACTGTGTGTGTTGCTTGTGTTGATAGCGACTGTGTGTTTGCTTGTGTTGCTAGCAGGACTGTGTGTGTTGCTTGTGTTGCTAGCAGACTGTGTGTGTTGCTTGTGTTGCTAGCAGACTGTGTGTGTGTTGCTTGTGTTGCTAGCAGGCTGTGTGTGTTGCTTGTGTTGCTAGCAGACTGTGTGTGTTGCTTGTGTTGCTAGCAGACTGTGTGTGTTGCTTGTGTTGCTAGCAGACTGTGTGTGTGTTGCTTGTGTTGCTAGCAGGCTGTGTGTGTTGCTTGTGTTGCTAGCAGACTGTGTGTGTTGCTTGTGTTGCTAGCAGGTTGTGTGTGTTGCTTGTGTTGCTAGCAGACTGCGTGTGTGTTGCTTGTGTTGCTAGCAGACTGTGTGTGTGTTGCCTGTGTTGCTAGCAGACTGTGTGTGTGTTGCTAGCAGACTGTGTGTATGTTGCCTGTGTTGCTAGCAGACTGTGTGTGTGTTGCTTGTGTTGCTAGCAGACTGTGTGTGTGTTGCTTGGTTGCTAGCAGACTGTGTGTGTTGCTTGTGTTGCTAGCAGACTGTGTGTGTTGCTTGTGTTGCTAGCAGACTGTGTATTGCTTGTGTTGCTAGCAGACTGTGTGTGTGTTGCTTGTGTTGCTAGCAGACTGTGTGTGTTGCTTGTGTTGCTAGCAGACTGTGTGTGTGTTGCTTGTGTTGCTAGCAGACTGTGTGTGTGTTGCTAGCAGACTATGTGTGTTGCTTGTGTTGCTAGCAGACTGTGTGTGTTGCTTGTGTTGGTAGCAGACTTTGTGTGTGTTGCTTGTGTTGCTAGCAGACTGTGTGTGTGTTGCTTGTGTTGCTAGCAGACTCTGTGTGTTGCTTGTGTTGCTTGCGTTGCTAGCATACTGTGTGTGTTGCTTGTGTTGCTAGCAGACTGTGTGTGTGTGTTGCTTGTGTTGCTAGCAGAATGTGTGTGTTGCTTGTGTTTCTAGCAGACTGTGTGTTGCTTGTGTTGCTAGCAGGCTGTGTGTGTTGCATGTGTTTCTAGCAGACTGTGTGTGTTGCTTGTGTTGCTAGCAGACTGTGTGTGTGTTGCTTGTGCTGCTAGCAGACTGTGTGTGTTGCTTGTGTTGCTAGCAGACTGTGTGTGTGTGTTGCTTGTGTTGCTAGCAGAATGTGTGTGTTGCTTGTGTTTCTAGCAGACTGTGTGTTGCTTGTGTTGCTAGCAGGCTGTGTGTGTTGCATGTGTTTCTAGCAGACTGTGTGTGTTGCTTGTTTTGCTAGCAGACTGTGTGTGTGTGTGTTGCTTGTGTTGCTAGCAGACTGTGTGTGTTGCTTGTGTTGCTAGCAGACTGTGTGTGTGTGTTGCTTGTGTTGCTAGCAGAATGTGTGTGTTGCTTGTGTTTCTAGCAGACTGTGTGTTGCTTGTGTTTGCTAGCAGGCTGTGTGTGTGCATGTGTTTCTAGCAGACTGTGTGTGTTGCTTGTTTTGCTAGCAGACTGTGTGTGTGTTGCTTGTGTTGCTAGCAGACTGTGTGTGTTGCTTGTGTTGCTAGCAGACTGTGTGTGTGTTGCTTGTGTTGCTAGCAGACTGTGTGTGTTGCTTGTGTTGCTAGCAGACTGTGTGTGTGTGTTGCTTGTGTTGCTAGCAGAATGTGTGTGTTGCTTGTGTTTCTAGCAGACTGTGTGTTGCTTGTGTTGCTAGCAGGCTGTGTGTGTTGCATGTGTTTCTAGCAGACTGTGTGTGTTGCTTGTTTTGCTAGCAGACTGTGTGTTTGTGTTGCTTGTGTTGCTAGCAGACTGTGTGTGTGTTGCTTGTGTTGCTAGCAGACTGTGTGTGTTGCTTGTGTTGCTAGCAGACTGTGTGTGTTGCTTGTGCTGCTAGCAGACTGTGTGCGTTGCTTGTGTTGCTAGTTTCGTAGGGGTTCTTAAATGGAGATATCGAGGGTTGAAGGTAGAAACACTTTTTGGATGGTAACATATATTGTCAGACTGTGATGATGGGAAATGGAGCCCAGCCTCTGCCTGTCCTAGCCTGGATGTCTAACGCCGACTGAGGCCTAGGCAGAGGTACGAACGTACACATGCGCATCCCATGACGTCACACAAAGTCACAGGCCTAAAAGGGATCTCCTATCTAAAGCACATGGATGATACTCTATGCTATGCTATATAACACAGGGATCAGCAACTATGCTGACAGCTCGGTCATGTTACGTATGTCGTCTCGACATACACTACTATCTATAGGCTGAACAGGCAGGTGGTTCTGGGCTGATTCTATACAATAACAAATTCATATATATATAACTTAGAACTAATGGATGGTAAGATAAGATAAGATAAGATTTCGTTCGGATTTTTAACCCCGGAGGGTTAGCCACCCAGGATAACCCAAGAAAGTCAGTGCGTCATCGAGGACTGTCTAACTTATTTCCATTGGGGTCCTTAATCTTGTCCCCCAGGATGCAACCCACACCAGTCGACTAACACCCAGGTACCTATTTGCTGCTAGGTGAACAGGACAATAGGTGTAAGGAAACGTGTCGGAATTTCCACCCGCCGGGAATCGAACCCGGGCCCTCCGTGTGTGAAGCGGGTATCATAATGGATGTTAACAAAATGAGTTTAAACGTAATGGTTTTTAACGTAATGCATTACAAACTATAAGAACAAATCATTGTACAATATGGATGGAATTGATCGATCGATCTGTATTCATGCACTCTACGGATTCTGAGGAAGAATAAATATATATATACAAGGTGAACTTAACAGCAAAGGCATCTGGTGCGCACTCCGATCATTACTGTCAAATTCTCAGAATACTGAGGGAACGTGAATACGAAAAAAAAATTTCTGAAAAAATTAATCAGTTAATAACAAACAGTTGACAATTTACTTCATCTGGGACATCTAGTTATACAGACTATGTACATTTAAACCCAATTCTGCGAGGGTGAGGTTTACATATGCAGAATGGTTATCATCTCTGGGAGGATCGAATTCCTCTGCAATGGCTAACACATGCCTTGACTGAGGGAGATCTGAACGAGTATCTACAAAAGATACTTGTGGGTTTCTCATTACTTGTCGAGTACGCAAGGAGTAACGACATTCAGGTTGGTTATCTGACTGAGTATCTGAGGTAGAGAGTACTGAGTCAAGAGGATTTTCAGCATCTGTCACATTAGTCTGGGTAGCAATATCATCAACATCGCATACTAATTTTATATGATCTAAATGCGATTCTTTGTACTTACCAGTACTAATTTCTCTAACCTTATACTTATTGCCAGAGATATGTTCTACAACTCGATAAGGTCCGACAAACTTTTGATCGAGCTTAGGCATTTCGGATGTTTTGTTGAAATTTGTCAGCATTACTCTTGAACCTACTTTGACTTTTGATGGCTTAGCATGGCTATTAGTTACTCTAGTAAATTCTGCTGTTGATTTATGAAGTGTTTCACGGATTCTTCTAAAAACACTTTGAGCTATGCTGGTACGAGTTGCTACGAAATCATCAGGGTTGTAATTAGGTTTCGGAGTGGAATATAACAACTCATAGGGTAAACGCTTGTCTACACCATACAATGCATAATGTGAGTTCACCTATGGAAGCATTGTAAGCAGAATTTATGGCACATTGGACATCTGGTATGACTTCATCCCAAGTTTCACTATTGGGGTTGATAGTGGCTCTCAGGACATCAAGTACTTTCATATTGGTTCTTTCGACTAACCCATTGCTGGCAGGATGATGAGGAACAATGGCGGATTTAGAGATCTTGTATAAAGTACACAAATTTTCAAGAATCTCATTACAGAATTCACCTCCATTATCTGTTACTAAGGACTTAGGGGTGGCATGCCTGCAGATAATGCGTTCTTTAAACGCTTTAGCTACTGTCTGCAGTCTTATCCGCAATAGGAACTAACTCACAATATCTGGTGAAATGGTCTACCATAACACACAGATGTTTGTTGCCTTGGAGGGAACATTTAAAATTGGTTAACAAGTCAAGGGCAACTCTTTCCCATGGTTCGCTAGTGGTTGGGTACACTTGGATTGGATTAGGACCATTGACATTTCCTTTATGCTGCATACAGACACTACATTTCTTAACATACTCGAAAATTTCGGTTGCCATACGTATTTCATTCTGGCTTGTTTCACAGAACGATCCATACCAGGGTGTGCAACACCTGGTGCATCATGAACTAGCTGCAGAGCTACGTTCACTAGTGACTGTGGAATTACTAACTGGTACACTCTTCTACTTGGAGTACCCAACTCGGCTGTTTGATACAGTAATTCCTGGCTCATTACAAAGTCCACTGATGGTGCTGGTGGGCTATTCACATCAGAATAAGATCTCCTGGAGCAGGAATCGAATACACACCAACCACATATGATCTGTTCTTTGGGCATTTTTGACATCCTCGACAGTAAATGGAGTATCGCAGTAACTACACTAACGTGTCGCCGATAAAGCATCTGCGACTACATTTGGGACTTGCGCAGGTAAATGTTCAAAGGTGGGGATTGAACTCTTTGGATAGTCCAAGGTTCCATCTGGCCTAACCTTCCTGAGGTTTTTGTTTTCTGGAATAAAAGGTATTAGTGGGAGCACTGGTCTGTCAAGACATGAACAGAGTACTGATAAATAATGCTCGGAAGTGCTTTAAGGACCATACTATTGCTAAGCTTCTTGCTCAGTTACGTATAATTACATTCAGCCCTCATAAGGACTCGGCTCGCAAATGCAACTTGCGTTGTACTGCCATCAGTCTTCTGAGCTAGTACGGCACCTATGCCTATAGAACTAGCACAGTTGTCAGATAGAAGGGCTTAGAAAAATCTGGGAATTTCAAAATTGGAGGGCAGATGTTAACTTTTCTTTAGAGTTTGGAATCTCTTTCCTGACGAGATCCAAACGATAAGGAGCAATCTTCTTAAGCGAATTCAGTTTAGCGGAGCCTGCCTATTGAAAAAAATTTTGCAATAAAGACCTGTAGAAACCTACTAAGACCCACAAAGGACTTTGGACATCAGCAGTGTTTGGGAGTTTGGAAAATTTAGGTACTGGCAGTTACTTTACTTTGGCGTCAGTCGTAACCCCTCTAGGATGACATACGTGACCCAGAAAGATAATTTCTGATGTGAAAAATTGACATTTTGACAGTTTGATTCTTTAATTGGCTTCTTCAGCTTGCCAAGTACTATATCAAGTCTTTTCAGATGTGTATCCACAATCTTCGGACATGAAGACGAATACATCATCTATTACAACCATAAGTGCTTTAACCTATAAGACCTCTAAAAGATATTGGTCATGAGTCTAGAGAACGTGAAGGAGAGGAAACAAATGCCAAAAGCCATTCGTAGGAAATGATAATGACCTGTGGGGAGTGGAGAATGAGTTAACTCTTGGCTGTCCTCGTGAAGATGGACTTGCAAATCCCTTGTTAACAAATCAGGGTCGAGAAGAATTGTTATCTCCGATATTACGTAAAAGAGGTCACCTAGTAACAGGAAGTGGGAAGCGATCTGGAATGGTTTTTCCGCATTTTAACTTCCTAAAGTCCCATTCAACCGGCGCCAAGTGCCGTCCTTCTTAGGCACTAGATCAAGTGTGCATTCCAGGGTGAATTGCTATGTGCAATAACTCATCAACTGAACATCTGATTGTCAATTCCTCTGCGACAGCAAACTTGGAAATGAGCATTCTGTACGGCAGGTATATAGATAGGTCTAGTACCAGGTTCAAGTGGAATACGATGGGACAATAAGTTCGTTATACCCATCTTCTCACCTGGTAAGGCAATGGCGTTACGACGTTTGTTCAACAGCGTCAACAAGCGCTGGACTTCATCTGGGAAATCAGTGGGAGCTAAGTCTTTCTCCTCAACTGGTGGGATGGATTGATCCAGTGGAGTGGATGAGGTCTCCACTGTTGAAACAGCACTGACCCACTGGTCAGGTGGCACGTCATCCTGTACTTGAACAGGGTAAGGATAGTGAACTAGGTCAACGAGGTTGGTATTTGCTCTGAGACGAACACTGTGACCCGAAGTGTTAGCAAGGAGTAAATGGATCTTACTGTCTCTTACAACGTGTAAGGAAGGTTCAACGAATAAACCCTTGACCTTGCATGAATCACTGTCAACTAGGACGTTATCACCATCTGGAACATTAGGAACAACAACAGACACTCTAGTGAGAGCACTAGCCGCAACAGAGACGTCTTTCTGCAGACGGCATGTGACATCAATAAGAGATGGCATTACTAGTTTCAAGTAATCGTTTTCCGACAAGGCGTCCCCTTAGGAGAAACTACTACTTGTACTAGCAGACATTGCAGGGATAGGCAGAACACTCAAAGCAGTCTGAGCATCCTCGGACACTTGAGGCAATACACTATCTTGCATATCTGAAGGTGTAGGTGGAACACAGATGGGAGTGACAGAGTTACCAGTGCCTGACCACTTGGATACGCTACTGGAGAATGCATTGGCTTGTAAGGACTTAATGCGTACATCATACTCTGCAGCAGCATGACAGATTTCTGATCCAAGCTGGTAACCCCAGAATGGAACGATCAAGTCGTCAATTTGGGCATGCCATTGGTACGGGTCGAGCACAATGCGTAAGTCTCGCATGGAAGCAAATCCCAGTAGAAGGTCACCAGGGAAAGTAATCTGGTCGACAACAAGGAAAACAGCAGTAAAGTCTCTTCCTTGGATAGTAAAGGTGAGCAAAGTCTGACCTCGGACTCGCAGAAGGGAACCAGCTACTCCACTAAGGGAGGTTACAGTAGTTGGTTCAACGAGGAGGACACGTCGTAACTGCTTCTCTTTAAACAAGCTAGACCTGATGATATTAACTTGCGCACCAGAGTCCATGAACCCATGAACGGGCGCATTATGGACAGAAGCTTGTACTAAAGGACCAATCGTTTTGTTAGGAGTTATATGCAAACAGAAAGGTGGGTTGTCATCGGAGAAGGCATTTTCTACTTCATCCCCAAATTCCTCTATGTCGAGACGTGTGAAGCAACATCAACGGCGGGGTTGTTTTTCTCAAGGCGGGCTAAGAAAGGGAATTTTGGACTGGATGGTGTACTCTTTTTCACCTACTACTGTCACGACTGGACGAGTAACTTGGGTGCTCGGATTCCCCCGAATTGGAAGAAGAGCCTGGTTCTGGTTTGTTTTGTAACCACGACGTTGTTTCCTCTCCGGTCTCGGTTGGAAACGGCCACGGAAAGATCTAGAGTACTGCAGGTTTTAAGAGCATTGCACCAGATGTGCATGTCCATGAATTCTATGATAAGTACAGTAGGGGAAAATCTACTGGGGTCATCATAGTACAGCTTCATAGGGTGACTATCATGACAATTAATAGCAATAGTCCAAGGTAACCAAATTGTGCAAATTCTTTGACTGTGGATACTGTACAACTACGGGGGCTTCGGGAATGATGGCTCTTAACATTTTCTTTGGATGATGGGCACGGGTTAAGGGTTGGGGGTTTTGGTAATAAAAACAAACTAGAGGGGGGACGGAGTAGACAAAGTGGTTGGCAAGATTTCGATAAGGAAGGGGTTTCCCCGGGGCCAAATTTTGTACATGTTAGAGCTGCAAGCGGTCCCATATAGATCTAGCGGACTTGAATTTTACACTACCTAAGTCGGTGGGGATTATTTTTAATAACTTTTAATGCGGGGTAATTTGGCAAACCCATCAGGCTGGTTTTTCGTTATCTTTAAGGTACTTTAATTTTTACCTGCTTTAACGAATGAGGACATTAGGTTATTAAACGAAGACAAACTCATCTTATACTCTTCTGGTCTCGAGCTGTGCAAACTAATTCTTTGAAAACAAAAAACGATCGGTTTCTCGCCCCGGGTTAAAGAAAAATTACAAATTTAACTGTTCAAAATCTTCCCACCGGTTAGATTTTGGGAAGTCCTTATACAATTTAAAGTTAAAAACATGTAGGCGCTGGAGAAGGGGCTAGACTCTCCTTTCCGATCTATTAAAAACTCTCAGAGGAAACCATTACTGGGCATTAGCTCGGGCCTAACTGCGGTAAACCAACCTTAAAGGGTTTGTCTGGGTTATCATTAAACAATGGCTAGCATCTAGGGATATGACTAAAATTAACGGGCTAAAGTCTGATAGTCTATCGTTTTGAAAAGGATTTACTCGAATTTTGGGTGACCATTAAGGTTGACTAGCACAGTGCGAGGCATCGTTTTGAGAAACTTTTAACAGTTTGAAAAAATGTAAAACAAGAATTTAGAAAACAAAAAAAACATAGCTGGGGAATACACAACCAGTGAACAAAAAGGGGGGGAAAAAAAAATGCTTAACGATTCGCAAAGAATTTAAAAAAATTTGACGGGTCACATAGAAGTAAAGAAACCACAAAAGAAAAATATTCAATTAAAAAACAACACTTTAAAAATTTAAAGAGAATTTGTACTTTCTCACTTTAATTTGCTAAACTTTTATTTTTAAATTGAAAAATGGCAGAGTATTTGTCTTTACTTCACGCAATAGGGAAACCACAATAAAATGAAAAAAGGGGACTCAATAAAATTTGTCAAAAAAAAACAAACTGGGACACAATTCCTGGAAAAAAAAAAATGGCACAGACAAATAAAATATTATTACAAAACAAGCATAAGAAACAAAACTGAAATAAACTGTAGCAATATTGCAAAAAAACAATTTTAAAAAAAGTTTTTGCACAACACTCATAAAACTCTGCAAGAAAAACTTTAAGGGAAACAAAATATTTTACAAGAATTAATGCAAAATGAGTCAATTGCCATAAAAAATTATTACACAACAAGGAAAGAAATATATCAGGAATGAATGAGTGAACATTTTTAATCTTAACTGCACCAAGCAACCTTAACTCCCACTCAAGCAACACTTAACTGCCTCAAGAAACACTAACGCATCAAGCAACACTTACTGCACCAAGCAACATTTAACTGCACTAAAGCAAACTTAACTGCACTAAAGAAACAATTAACTGCACTCAAAACATTAACGCACTAAAGCAACACTTAACGCACTCAAGCAACACTTAACTGCACTAAGCAACACTTAATCACTCAAGCAACACTTAATGCCCCAAAAGCAACACTTAACTGCCTCAAGCAAACTTAATTTGCACTCAACAATATTTAACTGCACTCAAGAAAACACTTAACTCACTAAACAACACTTAACGCACCCAAGCACACTTAACTGCATCAAGCAACATTAACTGACTCAAAAACATTTAAAACTGCCCCAAAGCAACACTTAACTGCACTCAAGCAACACTTATGCACCAAGAAAACTCTTAACTGCACTCAAGAAATTTAACCACTAAGAAACACTTAACGCACTCAACAACTCTTAACTGCCCAAGCAACACTTAACGCACTCAAGAAACACTAACTGCCCCAAAGAAACACTAACTGCATCAAGAAACTCTTAACGCACTAAGCAACAATAACTGCACTAAAGAACACTTAATTGCACCAAGAAAACACTTAACTGCACTCAAGCAACATTTAACTGCACCAAAAGCAACATTAAAACGCACTCAAGCAACACTTAAATCACTCAACCAATATTTTAAACTGACTCAAGCAACACTTAACTGCACTCAAGCAACACTTAACTGCACCAAGCAACATTTTAATGCACTAAGCAAACTTAACTGCCTCAAGCAACACTTAACTGCCTCAAGCAACCTTAAACTGCACTCAAGCAACACTTAACGCCCAAGCAACTTTTAAAACGCACTAAAGCAACATTTTAACGCATAAAAGCAAACTTAAGCACAAAAAGAACTCTTAACTCCCAAGCAACACTTAACGCACTCAAGCAACATTTAAACTGCACTCAAGCAACATTTAAAAACTGCACTCAAGCAACACTTAACTGCATCAAGCAACACTTAACTGCACTCAAGCAACACTTAACTGCACTCAACAACCAACTGCACTAAAAGCAACCTTAACTGAAAATCAAGCAACACTTAACTGCACTCAAGCAACACTAACTGCACCAAGCAACATTTACAGTGATGCAAAACACAACACTTCATGATGCAAAACCAACACAAAAGTGATGAAAAACACAACACTTTACGTGATGCAGAACACAACACTTACAGTGATGCAGAACACAACACTTACAGTGATCAGAACACAACACTTACAGTGATGCAAACCAAACTTACAGTGATGCAAAACACAACATTAATTTGCAAAACACAACATTACAGTGATGCAGAACACACACTTACAGTGATGCAAACAAAAACACTTACAGGATCAGAACAAACACTTACAGGATGCAGAACACAAATTTCGTGATGAAAACACAACATTTACAGTGTGCAGAACAAAACACTTACAGGATGCAAAACAACACTTACAGTGATGCAGAAACAACATACAGTGACAGAACACAACACTTACAGTGATCAGAACACAACTTAATATGCAGAACACTTACAGTGAGCAGAACCAACACTTACAGTGATGCAGAACAAAACCCTTACAGTAAAGCAAAACAAAAACACTTACAGGAGCAAAAACAAAACATTTAAGTGATGCAAAACAAAACACTTACAGTGATGCAAAACACAACATTACAGGATGCAGAACACTTCGTGGGCAGAACACAACATTACAGTGATGCAAAACACACATTTTACAGGTTTCAGAACAAAACTTACAGGATGCAAACACAACATTACAGTATGCAGAACACAACACTTACAGTGATACAGAACACAACACTTACAGTGTACAGAACACAACCTTACATGATACAAAACAACACTTACAGTGATGCGAACACAAAAATTACAGGAGCAGAACCAACATTTCAGTGATGCGAAAAAAACACTTACATGATGCAGAACACAACATTACAGTGATGCAGAACACAACATTTACAGTGATGCAGAACAAAACACTTACAGTGATGCGAACACAAACTTCAGTGAACGAACAAACATTTACAGTGATAAAAGAACAAAACTTACGTTTAAAGAAAACAACACTTACGGGATGCAAAGAACACAACATTTACAGTGATCAGAAACAAACATTTACAGTGATGCGAACACAACACTTACAGTGATGCAGAACAAAACACTTCCCAGTGATGCAAAACAAAACACTTACAGGATGCAGAAACACAACATTTTACAGTGATGCAGAAAAAAACACTTACAGGATGCAGAACCAACATTTAAAGTTGCAGAACACAACATTACAGATCAGAACACAACACTTACATGATGCAGAACACAACACTTAAACAGTATGCAGAACACAACACTTACAGGGGTTGCAAAACACAACCTTTACTTGATGCGAACACAACATTTACAGTGATGCAAACAAAAACACTTCAGTGATGCAGAACACAACACTTACAGTGATGCAAACACAACACTTACAGTGATGCAGAACACAACACACAGGATGCAGAACACAACATTACAGTATCAGAACCAACACTTACAGGAGCAAACAACACTTACTGTTGCGAAAACAACACTTACAGTAGCAGAAAAAAACCTTACAGTGATGCGAACAAAACCCTTTTACAGTGTGCAGAAACAACACTTACAGTGATGCGAACACAACACTTACAGTGATGCGAACACAACACTTACATGATGCAGAACAAAAACACTTACAGGAATGCAAAACAACATTACAGTGAGCAGAACACAACAATTACAGGATCAGAACAAAAACATTTACAGTGATGCAGAACACAACACTTACGGGTTTTTCAGAACAAAAAACACTTACAGTAAGCAAACAAAACCTACAGTGATCAAACACAACATTCAGGATGCAAAAACACAAAACACTTACAGTGATGCAGAAAAAAACAACACTTACATGAGCAGAACACAACATTCGTGATGCAAACACAACACTTACAGGATGCAAAAACACAAACTTAAGTGATGCAGAACACAACACTTACAGTGATGCAGAACACAACATTACAGTGATGCAGAACACAACACTTACAGGTTACGAAACAACACTTCAGTATGCAGAAACAACACTTACAGTGATAAGAACACAACATTACAGTGATGCAGAACACAACATTTACAGTGTTACAGAAAAAAACATTTACAGGATGCAGAAACAAACTTACATGATCAGAACAAAACACTTACATGATGCAAAAACCAACACTTACGTGATACGAAACAACACTTCAGGATGCAAAACACAACACTTACAGGTTACAGAAACAACACTTAAGTGATCAGAACACAACACTTCAGTGTTACAGAACACAACACTTACAGTGATGCGAACACAACATTTCAGTGATGCAAACACAACACTTACAGTGATACAGAACACAACACTTACAGTGATACAAACACAAAAATTACATGATGCAGAACACAACATTTACAGTAAAATGCGAACACAACACTTACAGGATCAAACACTTACATGAGGGAACACAACACTTACATGATACGAACACAACATTACAGTGTCAGAACCAAACTTACATGATGCAGAACAAACACTTAAGTGTGCAGAACCAACACTTACGTGAGCAGAACACAACACTTACAGTGATACGAAAAACAACACTTACGGGATACAGAACACAACATTACAGTGAGCAGAACACAACACTTACATGAACAGAACACAACACTTACGGATGCAAACACAACACTTACAGTGATCAGAACACAACCTTACAGTGATACAGAACACAACACTTACATGTACAGAAAACAACACTTACAGTGAGCAGAACAAAACCTTACATGATGCAGAACACAACACTTACAGGTAAGAACACAACACTTACTGGCAGAACACAACACTTACAGTGAGCGAACCAACATTAAGGATACAGAACACAACATTTAAAACAGTGAACAAAAACACAACACTTACAGTATACAGAACAAAAACCTTACGTATCAGAACAAAACATTTACAGGATGCAGAAAAAAACACTTACAGTGAGCGAACACAACACTTACATGATGCAGAAACAACCTTACAGGAGCAGAAACAACACTTACATGAGCAGAACACAACATTTACAGTGATGCAGAAACAACACTTACAGTGATGCAGAACAAAAACACACAGGTTAAAAACACAACATTTTACATGATGAGAACACAACACTTACGGGAAACAGAACCAACACTACAGTGAGCAGAACAAACACATCAACATAAACACAATACCAGAATTTCGCAATAAATTTGATTGTGAAAAATTTAGAAAAAAATTATTTCTTGTTTGCAAAAAAATAATGGACTATTGTCGTGGAAATAAGAAAAATTTAGACATGGCTAAAGAAAAGAATATAACACAAAAAATTCAACACACGGGAACAAAACAAGAATACACAAAGCGGGGAAAAAAAAAATATATATATAACTAGACAACATGATTGTGAAGCGGGCACAGTTAAAAAAATTACTAATTACTATGAATCACTGAGGCACTAGGTGTTCGAAGTTAAAACACAAGCTATATGCTTAGTTAAGATAAGATAAAAAAAGATTGTTCGGATTTTTAACCCGGGGGGTTAGCCACCCAGGATAACCCAAGAAAGCAGTCGTCATCGAGGGCTGTCAACTTATTTCCTTGTGGTCCTTAATCTTGTCCCCCAGGGGGGGGCGACCCACCCCCCGACTAACCCCTACCTATTTTCTCTAGGTGAACAGGACAATAGGGGTAAGGGAAAAAGCGGAATTTTCCCCCCCCGGGAAACGAACCCCGGGGCCCCCCCGGGGGTGAAGCGGGAGCTTTAGCCCCCAACCACCGGGCCACCGGGGGCCCCACAACAAGGGAAAAAAACTATACTTTCTTTCAATGATAAAAAAAAACACAACACAAAGGGGCAAAATAACACAAAAATTAACACGAAAAGGAGATTACAAATTTAAAGCAATATTAAAAGAAAAACACGAAACTGACAGAACACGAAGTCACTAAAAAAATCACTGGAACACAAAAGAAATGTCTCAACACCCAAAATTCTCATGAAAAAAAATTTTTAATTTTCGTGAACGCTTGGTGTAGAAGAAGGAGATGGTAGTGGAGAGTAGAGATTGTTTATGTCGTCTTGCGCGTCCTCTGCACATGTGATCGTAGAAAAGCCTTTTCATCGACGACAAAACACCAGGGGGGCTTTCAACGGTGGCGCAAAACACATTCTAGCTCTTGACCCCCCATGTGGTCCTTAAAAAAATGGTCTACCAAAACCCCTTTTAGTGCGCCAAAACACAGTGAAGTGGGGGGTTTGGGGTAAACAGGGGTAAACCCGGGGGGGTGGGAGACACACGTGGTAAATGGGGTGGTTGGGCCCTTATGAATGGCATAAACCTCATGAGGACAGCCAAAAACTGCCCCGAAGATATTTTTAAGCTGGCTAGCTTTTAAAAACACCCCCGAAATACCAAAACACCACAAGGAGAAAAAAAGACTCAAATGGTTGGAGCTTAATCAAAAGCGATGAAACTACCACTGGCTTGCTTGATATGGGAAGACACCTGGGTTATTCAGCTGGGTTATTTAACCCTTCACACGAATAGCTTAAACTCACACGATAGCACAGCAGAGGTGGAACTGGCTTGGGAGGCAAAGGAACTGGATGGGGTAGCAGGCTAGACGGCCCCCACCACAGACTGGAAAAACGGCTTTTTTTGCAAAATCGGGGGCAACCCCTCGGGAGGTGCAAATAACAGATAAACACAAAAACAAAAAGACTGACCAGGAAGGTGTAAAGCTGGTAGGAGCTGGGCGGGGGAACTGGCTGAGAAGTGGCTGGGGTTAACCTTCTCGGTAGGCCTACTCACAAAAAAGGCAGGCTCGGTCGGGGAAATTTTTTTTCCCGAAATTGCTGTAATTGTCAGAATTACAGCCCCCGTTTCCACCATTTTTTTTCAGGCTTTTTAAATGGGGAATCGAGGTTGGTAGAAACCTTGTTGGATGGTAACATAAATGTCAACTGTGGATGGGAAATGGGGGCCCCCCCCTCCTGTCCAGCCTGGATGTCTAACGCCGACTGAGGGGGAGGGAAGGTACGAATACACATGCGCTCCCATGACGTCACACAAAGTCACAGGCCTAAAAGGGATCCCC
>NC_069494.1:15423542-15443542 GCF_026875155.1 Cherax quadricarinatus
GATGGGGGGGGGGGAGGGGGGGGGGGGGGGAGAAAAAGTACAATTTTTAAGAGTAAAATAAACTGGAACCCTAGAACAGATTAGGGAGATGGGGGTTACTAAAAGTATTATCCAGAGGGCTGAGGAGGGGTTATTGAGGTGATGTTGAGGAGGGGTTGTTGAGGTGGTTAAGACGTTTAGAAAAATGTACCTATGAAGGGTACGTATAAAGTATACCTTGGTTACATGGGCATTAAGAACGACGTGAAGGTTGGGAGAGTTGAGTGCCGCAGGTTTGAGAAAGGCATCAGCTGTTGACCATCTCCTTCCATTCTTGGCTGTAACGTCTATTATAGAGAAACCTGCAACGCAGTAATAGTAATAATAATAATAATAATAATAATAATAATAATAATAGAGAGCTAATTATTGTTATATGCCTGTAAACTGCCACCAGCGTATATATCTTTGTATATACTGGTATATTCACTGGATGGTTAGTTAATGGGGTTTGAAGTCTATCTACTACATGAGGGTCATTAAGGCTGGTTGGTTGGTTAATGGGGTTTAAAGTCTATCTACTACATGAGGGTCATTAAGACTGGTTGGTTGGTTAATGGGGTTTAAAGTCTATCTACTACACGAGGGTAATTAAGACTAGTTGGTTGGTTAATGGGGTTTAAAGTCTATCTACTACACGAGGGTCATTAAGACTGGTTGGTTGGTTAATGGGGTTTAAAGTCTATCTACTACACGAGGGTCATTAAGACAGGTTGGTTGGTTAATGGGGTTTAAAGTCTATCTACTACACGAGGGTCATTAAGACTGGTTGGTTGGTTAATGGGGTTTAAAGTCTATCTACTACACGAGGGTCATTAAGGCTGGTTGGTTGGTTAATGGGGTTTAAAGTCTATCTACTACACGAGGGTCATTAAGACTGGTTGGTTGGTTAATGGGGTTTAAAGTCTATCTACTACACGAGGGTCATTAAGGCTGGTTGGTTGGTTAATGCGGTTTAAAGTCTATCTACTACACGAGGGTCATTAAGACTGGTTGGTTGGTTAATGGGTTTTTATAAAGTCTATCTACTAAACGAGGGCATTAAGACTTGGTTGGTTGGTTAATTGGTGTTTAAAGTCTATTTCTACTACACCAGGGTCATTAAGGCTGCAGGTCACCTGTACACACCGTCAAGAATACTTTAAATACCTAAAATACTGATTAATGTAAACTACCAGTGTATATACACTGAGATATACACCTCTCAGTGTATATACACTGAGATATACACCTCTCAGTGTATATACACTGAGATATACACCTCTCAGTGTATATACACTGAGATATACACCTCTCAGTGTATATACACTGAGATATACACCTCTCAGTGTATATACACTGAGATATACACCTCTCAGTGTATATACACTGAGATAGACACCTCTCAGTGTATATACACTGAGATATACACCTCTCAGTGCATATACACTGAGATATACACCTCTCAGTGTATATACACTGAGATATACACCTCCCAAGTGTATATACACTGAGATATAAAACCTCTCAGTGTATATACACTGAGATAGGACAACCTCTCAGTGTATATACACTGAGATATACACCTCTCAGTGCATATACACTAAGATATACACCTCTCAGTGTATATACACTGAGATATACACATCTCAGAGAGACATATAAACAACCGAACAATCTCAAACACTTACCAATCTGTTCTGGTCCATTGGGGTCAGACTCAGCATAACCCAGCTCCCGTCCAGCCTTCAGGAAGGTTTCAGCTATTGACGAATTCCATCTCTTGTTCTCTATGGTCTGTGGCCCACCATACCCATGGTACCCCTCTGAAGAAATAAAAATAGCCTTGGACTATTTATCTAGAAAGCAATTATTTATATTAGAGAAGCACTGCAAACGCCAGAAATATATATACACTTGTACACTCACCTGCTTCCTGGCTTACTCCTCCTCTGTAGTCTTCAGACTTCTTGAAGAATGGGAGCAGATCATCGTAGCCCCAACCTGGGTTACCCATCTCTTCCCACTGGTCGAAATCTCTCCTGTTGCCACGAATATAGATCATTGAGTTGATGGATGACGATCCACCGGCTCCGAAGCCTCGAGGGTATGGTACCGACTGTCAAGAAATTTTATAAGCATCTGTATGTCTGTTGTAACTTGGTGTTGCTCCTGATGAAGGATGTATTCAGGAAGCGAAAGGCCTCGAACTGTGTTTGTATCTTATGTGGTTTAGTGTCATTGTTTGGGAATCTGTTTTGCACACACACACACACAAACACACACTCACACACACAGCAAGAAGGGGACACAGCAAGAAGGGGACACAGCAAGAAGGGGACACAGCAAGAAGGGGACACATCAAGAAGGGGACACAGCAAGAAGGGGTCACAGCAAGAAGGGGACACAGCAAGAAGGGGACACAGCAAGAAGGGGACACAACAAGAAGGGGACACAGCAAGAAGGGGACACAACAGGAAGGGGACACAGCAAGAAGGGGACACAGCAAGAAGGGGACACAGCAAGAAGGGGACACAGCAAGAAGGGGACACAGCAACAAGGGGACACAGCAACAAGGGGACACAACAAGAAGGGGACACAGCAACAAGGGGACACAACAAGTGGCCACAACAACAAGGGGACACAACAACAAGGGGACACAGCAACAAGGGGACACAGCAACAAGGGGACACAGCAACAAGGGGACACAGCAAACAAGGGGACACAACAACAAGGGCCCACAACAAAAAGGGGGACACCAACAACAAGGGGACACAGCAACAAGGGGACACAGCAAACAAGGGGACACAGCAACAATGGGACACAACTGAAGTTGAGACTCAGATGAGCAGCAGCAAGGGATGTTGGGGAGTATTTCTTCAGCCACAGAGTGTCAGGAAGTGGAACAATCTGAAAGTGAGTAGGGAAGGCAGGAACCCATACAAGCTTTAAAGAAAAAGGTATGACAGCACATGGAGCAGGGAGAGAGTGCAACGAAAGTAGGCCCCCAGTAAAGAGGCGAGCCAGGATCTTTGACTCAAAAACCCTCAACGTAACAGTAAGAGTACCTGGGTGTTGGGGAAACAGGTGGGTACATCCAGGTACAAAATTAACCTAAGCTTGGGAAATGCTTACAAACGGGAAACCCTTCAAATATAGTATGCCCAAGGGTGTGAGCATGGTCTGAAATAAGTTGTACCATGAGGAAAATATTATTAATACGCCCAAGTTTCCAGATCCCCAAGAGCCATCATCACAGTCAAAAAGAAGGAAATATAAGAGGAATTTTCAAGAAACTGAACGAAATAGCTGACACAAGATTTTAAATAATTCCTGTTGAAAGCTCGAAACCCTTTCGAAAAAAACGGAAGAGCCTTTTAAGTGTCAAAAAAATATCGGAAAAGAAACAGTGGGTAATATTAATTGTCTCACTTATCCTTGTAGCTTTGAAGTATGTTGCTGTGGCTGTGAGGGGTATTTCCCAGTTGCGCACTCGGGAAAGAGGAGTTGAGTGCGGACTCTCTCTTTTGCTGGCTGCTTGTTTCCCAGTTTCCCAGCAGAAGGACTCCAGTTGGTCTCCTCCGCCAACCTGGAACCAGACGCTTCCAGCGGTACCACCCCGCCACGTCAAGTGAATTAAGTGCAGTGAAGCTTCTGCTTTGAGCTCTTTATTTTAAACTCTGTGAAGAGCTTTATCAATCAATTTTTCACGCGTGTAGAGCTTTATCAAGTCATGTTTCACTCTGTGTAAGCTTATCAAGTCATGTTTCACTCTGTGAAGAGTTTTATCAAGTAAAGTTTCACTCTGTGTAAGAGCTTTATAAAGTCATTTTATACTCTGTGAAGACTTTATAAAGTCATGTTTACTTGTGTAAAGCTTTTATCAGGTTATGTTTCACTCTGTGTAGAGCTTTATAAGTCATTTTTCCTCTGTGTAGGCTTTATCAAGTCATGTTTCACTCTGTGTTGGGGCTTTCATAAAGGGTTATTTTTAACTCTGTGTGAGCTTTATCAAGTCATGTTTCCACCTGATAGAGCTTATCAAGTCATGTTTCACTCTGTGTTGAGCTTTTCAAGTAGTTTCACTCTGTGTAGAGCTTTATAAAGTCATGTTTCATCTGTGTAGAGCTTTATAAAGTCATGTTTCACTCGTGAGAGGCTTTATCAAGTCATGTTTCACTCTGGTGTAGAGCTTTATCAAGTCATGTTTCACTCTGTGTGAGCTTTAAACAAGTCTGTTCACTCTGTGTAGAGCTTTATCAAGTCATGTTTCACTCTGTGTAGAGCTTCATCAAATCATGTTTCACTCTGTGTAGAGCTTTATCAAGTTATGTTTCACTCTGTGTAGAGCTTCATCAAGTCATGTTTCACTCTGTGTAGAGCTTTATCATGTTTCACTCTGTGTAGAGCTTTATCAAGTCATGTTTCACTCTGTATAGAGCTTTATCAAGTCATGTTTCACTCTGTGTAGAGCTTTATCAAGTCATGTTTCACTCTGTGTTGAGCTTTATCAAGTCATGTTTCACTCTGGTAGAGCTTTATCAAGTCATGTTTCACTCGTGTAAGGCTTTATCAAGTCATGTTTCACTCTGTGTAGAGCTTTATCAAGTCATGTTTCACTCTGGTAGAGCTTTATCAAGTCATGTTTCACTCTGTGTAGAGCTTTATCAAGTCATGTTTCACTCTGTGTAGAGCTTTATCAAGTTATGTTTCACTCTGTGTAGAGCTTTATCAAGTCATGTTTCACTCTGTGTAGAGCTCCATCAAGTCATGTTTCACTCTGTGTAGAGCTTCATCAAGTCATGTTTCACTGTGTAGAGCTTTATCAAGTTATGTTTCACTCTGTGTAGAGCTTTATCAAGTCATGTTTCACTCTGTGTAGAGCTTCATCAAGTCATGTTTCACTCTGTGTAGAGCTTCATCAAGTCATGTTTCATCGTGTAGAGCTTCATCAAGTCATGTTTCACTCTGTGTAGAGCTTTATCAAGTCATGTTTCACTCTGTGTAGAGCTTCATCAAGTCATGTTTCACTCTGTGTAGAGCTTTATAAATGTTTCACTCTGTGTAGAGCTTTATCAGTCTTGTTTCACTCTGTGTAGACTCATCAAGTCATGTTTCACTCTGTGTAGAGCTTCATCAAGTCATGTTTCACTCTGTGTAGAGCTTCATCAAGTCATGTTTCACTCTGTGAACCTTTATCAAGTCATGTTTCACTCTGTGTAGAGCTTCATCAAGTATGTTTCACTCTGTTTTAGAGCTTTAATCAAGTCATGTTTCACTCTGTGTAGAGCTTTATCAAGTCATGTTTCACTCTGTGTAGACCTTTATCAAGTCATGTTTCACTCTGTGTAGAGCTTCATCAAGTCATTTTTCACTCTTTTTAGGCTTTATCAAGTCTGTTTCACTCTGTGTAGAGCTTCATCAAGTCATGTTTCACTCTTGTGTAGAGTTTTATAAGTCATGTTTCACTTTTGTGTAGAGCTTCATCAAGTCATGTTTCACTCTGTGTAGAGCTTTATCAAGTCATGTTTCACTCTGTGTAGAGCTTCATCAAGTCATGTTTCACTCTGTGTAGAGCTTTATCAAGTCATGTTTCACTCTGTGTAGAGCTTTATCAAGTCATGTTTCACTCTGTGTAGAGCTTTATCAAGTCATGTTTCACTCTGTGTAGAGCTTCATCAAGTCATTTTCCCACTCTGTGTAGAGCTTTATCAAGTCATGTTTCACTCTGTGTAGAGCTTCATCAAGTCATGTTTCACTCTTTTGTAGAGCTTTATAAAAGTCATGTTTCACTCTGTTTTAGAGCTTTATAAAGTCATGTTTCACTCTGTGTAGACCTTTATCAAGTCATGTTTCACTCTGTGTAGAGCTTTATCAAGTCATGTTTCACTCTGTGTAGAGCTTTATCAAGTCATGTTTCATCTCTGGTAGAGCTTCATCAAGTCATGTTTCACTCTGTGTAGAGCTTATAAATTTCTTTGTTTCACTCTGGGTAGAGCTTCATCAAGTCATGTTTCACTCTGTGTAGAGCTTTATCAAGTCATTTTTTCACTCTGTGTAGAGCTTTATAAAGTCATGTTTCACTCTGTGTAGAGCTTCATCAAGTCATGTTTCACTCTGTGTAGAGCTTTTCAAGTCATGTTTCACTCTGTTGAGCTTTATCAAGTCATGTTTCACTCTGTGTAGAGTTTTCATCAAGTCAGTTCTTTGACACAATCTTCACTCTGTGTAGAGCTTTATCAAGTCATGTTTCACTCTGTGTAAGAGCCTTTCATCAAGTCAGTTTCACTCTGTGTAGAGCTTTATAAATAGTTTCACTCTGTGTAGAGCTTTATCAATCATTTTTTCACTCTGTGTGTAGAGCTTTATCAAGTCATGTTTCACTCTGTGTAGAGCTTTAAAAGTCATGTTTCACTCGTGTTGAGTTATCAAGTCATGTTTCACTCTGGTGGGAGCTTACAATTTATGTTTCACTCTGTGTGAGCTTTATCAAGTCTGTTTCACTCTGTGTAGAGCGTTATAAATTTATGTTTTCACTCTGTGTAAGGTTATCAAGTTATGTTTCACTCTGTGTAGAGCTTTATCAAGTCATGTTTCACTCTGTGTAGAGCTTCATCAAGTCATGTTTCACTCTGTGTAGAGCTTTATCAAGTCATTGTTTAAACTCTGTGTAGAGCTCCATCAAGTTCATGTTTTCACTCTTTTGTAGAGCGTTATCAATTTAAATGTTTCATTTCTGTGTAGAGCTTTATCAAGTCATGTTTCACTCTGTGTAGAGCTCCATCAAGTCATGTTTCACTCTGTGTAGAGCGTTATCAAGTTATGTTTCACTCTGTGTAGAGCTTTATCAAGTCATGTTTCACTCTGTGTAGAGCGTTATCAAGTTATGTTTCACTCTGTGTAGAGCTTTATCAAGTCATGTTTCACTCTGTGTAGAGCTTTATCAAGTCATGTTTCACTCTGTGTAGAGCTTTATCAAGTCATTTTTCACTCTGTGTAGAGCTTTATCAACTCATGTTTCATCTTTTGTAGAGTTCATCAAGTCATGTTTCTCTGTGTAAGCTTTAATCAAGTTTGTTTCACTCTGTGTAAGCTTCATTCAAGTCATGTTTTACTCTGTGTAGGCTTTATCAAGTCATGTTTCACTCTGTGTAGAGCTTTATCAAGTCATGTTTCACTCTGTGTAGAGCTTTATCAAGTTATGTTTCACTCTGTGTAGAGCTTTATCAAGTTATGTTTCACTCTGTGTAGAGCTTTATCAAGTCATGTTTCACTCTGTGTAGAGCTTTATCAAGTCATGTTTCACTCTGTGTAGAGCTTTATCAAGTCATGTTTCACTCTGTGTAGAGCTTTATCTACTTATAAAAGCGAAGAGCTTTTTTTAAAAACCTGTCTGTCGTAATGGGTCGTTCCAGTTCCTGGATGAAGAGCTTTCGTACCAGCATCAAAGCTCACCTATGATGAAGTCGTACTCTGGAGCCAGGTCGTGGAGGCGGTCATAGTGGTCGTCTCCTACCTCCCTCAGGAGAGCTGTGACCAGTAGTCGTAGCAAGGTGGTAGGAATGACACCTAAAGCCCTGGTGGGTCGTCCCATCTTTAATGCTTGACGTGGTCGTCTTGGGTCGTTCTCTGGGCCGATGTCTGCAATAAGACAATATTTAGATTTATTAATCTGAGGTACTGACCACCTACTATCATGACTGAGGTACTGACCACCTACTATCATGACTGAGGTACAGACCACCTATATCATGACTTTAGGGAATGACCACCTACTATCATGACTGAGGTACTGACACACTACTATCATGACTGAGGTACTGACCACCCCTATCATGATGAGGTACTGACCACCCACTATCTGACTGAGGTACTGACCACCTACTATCATGACTGAGGTACTGACCACCTACTATCATGACTGAGGGACTGACCACCTACTATCATGACTGAGGTACTGACCACCTACTATCATGACTGAGGTACTGACCACCTACTATCATGACTGAGGTACGACCATCCTTTCTATCAATGACTGAGGTACTGAAACCCCCTACTATCATGACTGAGGTTACTGAACCCCTACTATCATGACTGAGGTACGACCACCACTATCATGACGAGGTACTGACCACTACTATCATGACTGAGGTACTGACCACCTACTTCATGACTGGGTACTGACCATCACTATCATGACTGAGGTACTGACCACCTACTATCATGACTGAGGTACTGACCACCTACTATCATGACTAGGGGGTACTTTACCACCTACTATCATGACTGAGGTACTGACCCCACTACCCATCATGGGCTGGGGGTGCTGACCCCCACTATCATGACTGAGGTACTGACCACCTACTATCATGACTGAGGTACTGACCACCTACTATCATGACTGAGGACTGACCACCTACTATCATGACTGAGGGGCTGACCACCTACTATCATGACTGAGGTGCTGACCAAACCCACTATCATGACTGAGGTACTGACCACCTACTATCATGACTGAGGTAAATGACCACCTACTATCAAAGACTGAGGTACTGACCACCTACTATCATGACTGAGGTTTCTGACCACCTACTATCATGACTGAGGTACTGACACCTACTATCATGACTGAAGGTACTGAAACCACCTACTATCATGACTGAGGTACTGACCACCTACTATCTACTGTGGTACTGACCACCTACTATCATGACTGAGGTACTGACCACCCCACTATCATGACTGAGGTACTGACCATCTACTATCATGACTGAGGTACTGACCACCTACTATCATGACTGAGGACTGACCACCCCCTATCATGACTGAGGTACTGACCACCTACTATCCCTGACTGAGGTACTGACCACCTACTAAACATGACTGAGGTACTGACCACCTACTATCATGACTGAGGTTACTGACCACCTACCCATCATGACTGAGGTACTGACCCCCTACTATCATGATGAGGTACTGACCCCCCTACTATCATGACTGAGGTACTGACCACCTACTATCATGACTGAGGTACTGACCACCTACTATCATGACTGAGGTACTGACCACCCACTATCATGACTGAGGTACTGACCACCTACTATCATGACTGAGGTACTGACCACCTACTATCATGACTGAGGTAATGACCACCTACTATCATGACTTTAGGTACTGACCATCTCTATCATGACTGAGGTACTGACCACCTACTATCATGACTGAGGTACTGACCACCTACTATCATGACTGAGGTACTGACCACCTACTATCATGACTGAGGTACTGACCACCTACTATCATGACTGAGGTACTGACCACCTACTCATGACTGAGGTATGACCACCTACTATCATGACTGAGGTACTTTACCACCTACTATCATGCTGAGGTACTGACCATCTACTATCATGACTGAGGTACTGACCACCTACTATCATGACTGAGGTACTGACCACCTACTATCATGACTGAGGTACTGACCACCTACTATCATGACTGAGGTACTGACCACCTACTATCATGACTGAGGTACTGACCACCTACTATCATGATAGGTACTGAAACCACCTACTATCATGACTGGGTACTGACCAGCTACTATCATGACTGAGGTACTGACCACCTACTATCATGACTGAGGTACTGACCACCTACTATCATGACTGAGGTACTGACCACCCTACTATCATGACGAGGTACTGACCACCTACTATCATGACTGAGGTACTGACCACCTACTATCATGACTGAGGTACTGACCATCCCACTATCATGACTGAGGTACTGACCAAAACCCACATATGACTGAGGTACTGACCACCTACTATCATGACTGAGGTACTGACCCCCTACTATCATGATGAGGGTACTGACCACCTACTATCATGACCCGAGGGAAATGACCACCTACTATCATTACTGAGGTACTGACCACCTTTCTATCATGACTGAGGTAAATGACCATTTTACTATCATGACTGAGGTTTCTTGAACCTCACCTACTATCATGACTGAGGTAAATGACCATCTACTATCATGACGGGAACTGCCACCTACTATCATGCTGAGGTACTGACCACCTACTACATGATGAGGGACTGGACCCCCTACTATATTGACTGAGGTACTGACCACTTTCTATCATGACTGAGGGACTGAACCCCTACTATCATGACTGAGGTACTGACCACCTACTATGATGACTGAGGTACTGACCACCTACTATCATGACTGAGGTTTCTGACCACCTACTACATGACTGAGGTACCTGACCAACCCACTATCATGACGAGGGACTGCCATCTACTATCATGACTGAGGTACTGACACCTACTATCATGCTGAGGTACTGACCCAAACCCCCTATCAAGACTGAGGTACTGACCACCTACTATCATGACTGAGGTACTGACCACCTACTTCATCAAATGAGGTAACTGACCACCTACTATCATGACTGAGGTACTGACCACCTATATCATGACTGAGGGACTGACCATCTACTATCATGACTGAGGTACTGACCACCTACTATCATCACTGAGGGACTGACCACCTACTGTCATCACTGAGGGACTGACCACCTACTATCATCACTGAGGGACTGACCACCTACTGTCATCACTGAGGGACTGACCACCTACTATCATGACTGAGGGACTGACCACCTACTGTCATCACTGAGGGACTGACCACCTACTATCATGACTGAGGTACTGACCACCTACATCATGACGAGGACTGACCACCTACTATCATGACTGAGGGACTGACCACCTACTATCAGACTGAGGTACTGACCGCCTACTATCATGACTGAGGTACTGACCACCTACTATCATGATGAGGTTCCCGACCACCTACTATCATGACTGAGGTACTGACACCTACTATCATGACTGAGGTACTGACCACCTATATCATGACAGAGGGACTGACCAAACCTACTATCATGACTGAGGTACTGACCCCTACTATCATGACTGAGGTACTGACCACCTACTATCTTGACTGAGGTACTGACCACCTACATCATGACTGAGGGACTGACCCCTACAATCAGACTGAGGTACTGACCACCTACTATCATGACTGAGGTGCTGACCACCCACTATCATGACTGAGGTATGACCACCTACTATCATGCTGAGTACTGCCCTACTATTTATGACTGAGGTACTGACCACCTACTATCATGACTGAGGTACTGACCCACCTACTATCATGACTGAGGTACTGACCACCTACTCTATCATACTGACGAAGGTACTGACCACCTACTATCAGACTGACGGTACTGACCACCTACTATCATGACTGAGGTACTGACCCTACTATCATGACGAGGTATCGCCACCTACTATTATGACTGAGGTACTGACCACCTACTATCATGACTGAGGGACTGACCACCTACTATCATGACTGAGGGACTGACCACATACTATCATGACTGAGGTACTGAGCACGTACTATCACGACTGAGGTACTCACCACCTACTATCATGACTGAGGTACTGACCACCTACTATTCATGACTGAGGTACTGACCACCTACTATTTATGACCCGAGGTACTGACCACCTACTATCATGACTGAGGACTGACCACCTACTATCTTGACTGAGGGAGTGACCACCTACTATCATGACTGAGGGACTGACCACCTACTATCATGACTGAGGTACTGACCACCTACTATCATGACTGAGGTACTGACCACCTACTATCATGACGAGGACTGACAAACCCACTATCATGACTGAGGTACTGACCACCTACTATCATGACTGAGGACTGACCACTACTTCATGACTGAGGTACTGAAAACCCTACTATCATGACTGAGGTCTGACCACCTACTATCATGACTGAGGGACTGACCACCTACTATCATGACGAGGTACTGACCACCTACTATCATGACTGAGGTACTGACCACCTACTATCATGACTGAGGTACTGACCACCTACTATCATGACTGAGGTACTGACCACCTACTATCATGACTGAGGTACTGGACCACCTACTATCATGACTGAGGAATGACCACCTACTATCATGACTGAGGTACGACCACCTACTATCATGACTAGGGACTGACCACCCACTATCATGGACTGAGGTTTCTGACCACCTACTATCAAACTGAGGTACTGACCACCTATTACAGACTGAGGTACTGACCACCTACTATCATGGACTGAGGTACTGACCACCTACTATCATGACTGAGGTACTGACCCCCCTACTATCATGAAATAGGGACCACCTACTAAACATGACTGAGGGACTGACCACCTACTATCATGACTTTAGGATGACCACCTACTATTCATGACTGAGGGAGTGACCACCTACTATCATGATGAGGTACTGAACACCTTCTATCATGACTGAGTACTGACCACCTACTATCATGACTGAGGTTTCTGACCACCTACTATCATGACTGAGGTACTTTACCACCTACTATCATGACTGAGGTACTGACCACCTACTATCATGACTGAGGTACTGACCACCTACTATCATGACTGAGGTACTGACCACCTACTATCATGACTGAGGTATGACCACCTACTATCATGACTGAGGTACTGACCACCTACTATCATACTGAGGGACTGACCCCCTACTATCATGATGAGGGGATGACCACCTACTATCATGACTGAGGTACTGCCACCTACTATCATGATGAGGTACTGACCACCTACTATCTGACTGAGGTACTGACCACCTACTATCAAAGACTGAGGACTGACCCCCTACTATCATGACTGAGGGACTGACCACCTACTATCATGACTGAGGTACTGACCACTATATTTATGACTGGGTACTGACCACCTACTATCATGACTGAGGATGACCACCTACTATCATGACTGAGGGACTGACCCCCTACTATCATGACTGAGGTACTGACCACCTACTATCATGACTGGGGGTACTGACCACCTTCTATCATGGAAATGAGGACTGACACCTACTAACATGACTGAGGTACTGACCACCTTCTATCATGACTGAGGGACTGACCACCCACTATCATGACTGAGGTACTGACCACCTACTATCATGACTGAGGTACTGGGCCCCCTACTATCATGACTGAGGTACTGACCACCTACTACATGACTGAGGTACTGACCACCTACTATTTTATGACTGAGGTACTGAAACCCCCTACTTTCATGACTGAGGACTGACCACCTACTATCATGACTGAGGTACTGACCACCTACTATCATGACTGAGGTACTGACCACCTACTATCATGACTGAGGTACTGACCACCTACTATCATGACTGAGGGAGTGACCACGAGTAAAGTTGACACCTCAGATAGTGGATGTAATTCCCTTCTAGATGATGGTATCCCCAGCTACTGGATGGTATTCCCTTTTAGTGGACGTACCCCCTACTGGTGGTATTCCCTTCTAGTGGATGGTATCCCCAGCTACTGAATGGTATTCCCATAGGTTGAGAGACCAGATGCTGTGTGTCGCTCTCAGAATGTACTTTGATCTAAGGATATCCGTCTTGAGGATGTCAGGTGAGACAAGTCTTTAACTGATAGCCATCCGCAGATAGTCACAATACTGACCTTGCATTATTACTATTGCTACTACTAGTATTATTAATACTATTAATAATACTATTGCTATTGGGTACTACGCTGCCCACTGTTGTACCACTGAGGCCCTTTTACTGTTACTACTACTATCCCCAAAGACTACTGTTACTACTACTATCCACTACACTACTGTTACTACTACTATCACTACGACTACTGTTACTACTACACTACGACTACTGGTTACTACTATCACTACGACTACTGTTACTCTACTATCACTAAAGACTACTGGTTACTACTACTATCACTACGACTACGTTACTACTACTATCACTCGACTGTTACTACTACTGTTACTATTACTACACTACTGTTTCTGCAGTATTACTCGACTAACCCTTACTACTACTATTACTAACGACAAATGTTACTGCTAGTTATACTACGGACTACGTTACTACTACTATTACTACGACTACTGTACTACTACTACTTTCTACTACTACTACTACTACTTTTCTACTACTACTACTACTACTTACTACTTCTATGACTACTGTAAAACTATACTACACTACTGTTACTACTACTAAATTACTACCGACTACTGTTCTACTACTATTACTACACTACTGTTCTACTATTTACTACGACTACTGTTACTACTACTATACTACCGAAATTATGTTACTACTACTTTACTATCACTACTGTTACTACTACTATTACTACGGACACTGTTACTACCCAACTATTACTACGAATACGTTACTACGACTATTACTAACACTACCCGTTACTACTACTATTACTACGACTACTGTTACTACTACTATTACTACGACTACTGTTACTACTACTATTACTACGACTACTGTTACTACTACTATTACTACGACTACTGTTACTACTACTATTACTACGACTACTTTTTACACCCACTCATTAAATACGACTACTGTTTACTATTTCTAAATTTCTACGACTACTGTTACTACTACTATTACTACGACTACTGTTACTACTAGTATTCCCCTCAAGGAAGGTTCCTTGATGTTGGTGAGGGGCTCTTGATTTAGGGAATTGGATCTGTGCTCCAGTTCCCCGAATTAAGCCTGAATGCCTTCCACATCCCCCCCCCAGGCGCTGTATAATCCTCCGGGTTTAGCGCTTCCCCCTTGATTATAATAATAATAACTACTAGTATTACTAAGACTACTGTTACTACTACTATTACTAAGACTACTGTTACTACTACTATTACTGCTACTCATGTACTACTACTATTATTCGACTACTGTTACTCATTACTATAAATGGTTACTGACTTTTACTACTACTATTACTGAAATACGTTACTACTAAATATTACTGCTCTACTGTTACTACCCACTATTACTGGTACTACTTTTACTACTATTACCACGACTACTGTTACTACATAACTATTTCTGGTACTACTGTTACTACTACTATTACTGCTACTACTGTACTACTTTCTATTACTGGTACCTAAATTTACTACTATTACTACGACTACGTTACTACTACTATTACTGCTACTACTGTTTACTACTACTATTACTGACTACGTTACTACTACTATACTGGTACTACTTTTACCCACTATTACTACGACTACTTTACTACTAAATATTTCTGTACTAAATGTTACTAAATCTACTACTATAGTAATAGTAAACAAAAATAATAATAATATTTAATGACTGGGCAACCCCCCAAAAACTTGTTGCCAAAACATTTGGTATTTAGGGTAAATTTTAGGTACGTGACTACGACCCCGCACTGCGAGGTGACAGACCCCGCACTGCGAGGGGACTACACCCCGGGACTGGCGGATGACAACCCTGGACTAGGGTTTTAATACATATTATATTTTAAAAGTAATTATTTTTCCGCAGGTTTAAAATAATATATTCGGTATGAATTAATATATATTAAGGGTTGGGATCCGTAATGTCCAGTGGGCAAAATTGTTTGCTTTTTTCTCTGGGATTTATGTCCAGATAAAGCTGGAGGTCTTCACAAAATACCTGCTTGAACGATCCCAATGAATTTTGCTACATTGTGGAAAAACGAAGGGTAAACGTCATCGATTTTGTAAAATAAGCTTAATTTGCTTATTTTTGGGTTTTTGCTTATTTTTGGGTTTTTTTGCTATTTTTGGGTTATTTTTGCTTTTTTTGGGTTATTTTGGCTTATTTTGGGTTATTTGCTTATTTTTGGGTTATTTTTTGCTTATTTTGGTTATTTTTGCTATTTTTGGGTTTTTTTGCTTTTTTTTGCTTATTTTGCTTTATTTTTTTGCTTATTTTGCTATTCTTCTTGCTTATTTTGTTATTTCTTGCTTATTTTGCTTATTTTTTTGCTTATTTTGGCTTATTTTTTGTTTTTTTGCTTATTTTCTTGCCCCATTTTGCTTATTTCTTGCTTATTTTGCTTATTTTTCTTCCTATTTTGCTTATTTCTTCCTATTTTGCTTATTTTCTTGCTTATTTTCTTTTTTCTTCCTTATTTTCTTATTTTCTTGCTATTTTGCTTATTTTAGATATGTGGATAAAGACTAGTCTTGGGCTACCCCAGATTAAACCCGGGTGGACTGTTTACCACAGTGGTATAACAGTGTATAACAGTGGTTATAACGTGTATAACAGTGGTATTAAACATGGGGTTGACCAGTGGCCTGGTTTGGCAACACTCTGGCTTACACCGGTTTGGGCCGGTTCGATTCCCTTTCTGGTTTGAAACATTTTTCGACTGTTTCCTTGCAGTTGTCCTGTTCACCCGCAGCAAGTATACCTGGGTGTAGTGTACTGGGGTGTGGGTGGCATTCTGGGTGTTAGTGATGTGTGTGGGTGGCATCCTGGTGTTAGTGACTGGTGTTTGGGTGCATCCTGGGTTTAAATGGACTGGGGTGTGGTGGCATCCTGGTGTTAGTGGATGGTGTTGGTGGCCAATCTGCGTTTTTAATTTGGGCTGTGTGTCGGGTTGATCCTGGTGTTAGTGGACTGGTGGGGGTCTCCGGGTTTAAGTGACCCGGTGTTGGGTGACATCCTGGGTGTTAGTGGACTGTGTGGGTGGCATCCTGGGTGTTAGTGGGCTGTGTGGGTGACATCCTGGGTGTTTGTGGACTGGGGTGGTGCTCCCGGTGTTAGTGGACTGGTGTGGGTGGCATCCTGGGTTTATGACTGGTGTGGGTGACATCTGGGGGTTTAGTGGGCTGGTGTGGTGGCATCCCCGGGGTTAGTGGACTGGGGTGGGTGGCACCTGGGTGTTGTGGACTGGTGTGTGGGTGGCATCCTGGTGTTATGGACTGGGTTTGTTGGTGGCATCCTGGGGTTAGTGACTGGTGTGTGGCAAAACCTGGGTGTTAGTGGACTGGGGTGGGTGGGATCCTGGGGGGTTAGTGACTGGTTGGTGGCCATCTGGGGGGCAAGCTGGACCACAATGAAACAGACAGTCCCGATGACACTGCTTTCTTGGGTTACCTGGTGTAACCCCCAGAGTTTAAAAAAAACCCAAGAAATCTTATATTTGTGTGTATGGGTTTGAGAGAGCCGGTAGGCCACCATGATTATTATTTCTGTAGGCTGAATGTGATAGGCGTTAATCCACAGAAGAAAATTAAGTGGGAATATCCTAAGCTGGAGAAATGGGTAAGGAATGGGTGAGGAATGAGTAAGGAATGGTAACTAATGGCTAAGAAATGGGTTTAAAGGGATGGTGAGGGAAAGGTAGGATGGGAACTAAATGGCTAAGAAATGGTAAGAATGGGGAGGAATTAGGAATTGGGAACTAATGGCTAAGAAATGGTTTAAAGGGAAAGGGTTAGAATGAGGTAAGGAATGGGTAACTAATGGCTAAGAAATGGGTAAGGTATGGGTGAGGAATGAGTAAGGAATGGGTAACAAATGGCTAAGAAATGGGTAAGGAATGGGTGAGGAATGAGTAAGAAACGGGTAACTAATGGCTAAGAAATGGGTAAGGAAGGGGTGAGGAATGGTATATGGGTACGTGGCAACCATGGGCAGGTGGGCAGCGTCTTGCAAGGTGCTCACTTTGCAAGGAGACCGGTGCCACACAGTGATGATGTTGCTATCCTGAGGTCTGGTCTCAGACTGACCCGCGGGGGCGCTGACCCCCGTAAACCTCTCCAGGTAAACTCCAGGTAAAACCAGTGTTTACAACACTACCTGACCTTCCAATGTCAGATGTTGAAGAAACTCTGTGTTTAGTAGGTAAGACAAGTGATGGCAGTGGAAATGAATGTAAAGTGAATACGTAAACATCCCAGTTGTTCTCCCAAGAGAAAAGAGATCTGACACATCGATCTCAGACTGTCAGAGCAAGTACATGAACTTCTAGCATCGATCTCAGACTGTCAGAGCAAGTACATGAACTTCTAGCATCGATCTCAGACTGTCAGAGCAAGTACATGAACTTCTAGCGGCGATCTCAGACTGTCAGAGCAAGACATGAACCCTTCTAGCAGCGATCTCAGGCTGTCAGAGCAAGTACATGAACTTCTAGCGGCGATCTCAGACTGTCAGAGCAAGTACATGAACTTCTAGCAGCGATCTCAGACTGTCAGAGCAAGTACATGAACTTCTAACATCGATCTCAGACGTCAGAGCAAGTACAAGAAAATCTAACATCGATCTCAGACTGTCCCGATCAAGTACATGAACTTCTAAACAATCGAAACTCAGACTGTCAGAGCAAGTACATGGGACTTCTAGCAGCGATCTCAGACTGTCAAGCAAGTACATGAACTTCTAGCAGCGATCTCAGACTGTCAGAGCAAGTACATAAACCTCTAGCAGCGATCTCAGGCTGTCAGAGCAAGTACATAAACCTCTAGCATCGATCTCAGACTGTCAGAGCAAGTACATGAACTTCTAGCATCGATCTCAGGCTGTCAGAGCAAGTACATGAACTTCTAGTATCGATCTCAGACTGTCAGAGCAAGTACATAAACCTCTAGCAGCGATCTCAGGCTGTCAGAGCAAGTACATAAACCTCTAGCATCGATCTCAGACTGTCAGAGCAAGTACATGAACTTCTAGCATCGATCTCAGACTGTCAGAGCAAGTACATGAACTTCTAGCATCGATCTCAGACTGTCAGAACAAGCAACTGACCTCCAAGCATCGATCTCAGACTGTCAGAACAAGCATCTGACCTCCAAGCATCGATCTCAGACTGTCAGAACAAGCAACTGACCTCCTAGCATCGATCTCAGACTGTCAGAACAAGCATCTAACCTCCCAGCATCGATCTCAGACTGTCAGAACAAGCATCTGACCTCCTAGCATCGATCTCAGACTGTCAGAACAAGCATCTAACCTCCCAGCATCGATCTCAGACTGTCAGAACAAGCATCTAACCTCCCAGCATCGATCTCAGACTGTCAGAACAAGCATCTAACCTCCAGCATCGATCTCAGACTGTCAGAACAAGCATCTGACCTCCAAGCATCGATCTCAGACTGTCAGAACAAGCATCTGACCTCCCACATCCGATCTCAGACTGTCAGAACAAGCAACTGACCTCCAGCATCGATCTCAGACTGTCAGAACAAGCATCTGACCTCCCAGCATCGATCTCAGACTGTCAGAACAAGCATCTGACCTCCAAGCATCGATCTCAGACTGTCAGAACAAGCATCTGACCTCCCAGCATCGATCTCAGACTGTCAGAACAAGCAACTGACCTCCCAGCAATCGATCTCAGACTTCAGAACAAGCATCTGACCTCCCGCATCGATCTCAGACTGTCAGAACAAGCATCTGACCTCCCAGCATCGATCTCAGACTGTCAGAACAAGCATCTGACCTCCCAGCATCGATCTCAGACTGTCAGAACAAGCAACTGACCTCCCAGCATCGATCTCAGACTGTCAGAACAAGCAACTGACCTCCCAGCATCGATCTCAGACTGTCAGAACAAGCATCTGACCTCCCAGCATCGATCTCAGACTGTCAGAACAAGCATCTGACCTCCAAGCATCGATCTCAGACTATCAGAACAAGCATTTTGACCTCCAGCATCGATCTCAGACTGTCAGAAACAAGCATCTGACCTCCAAGCATCGATCTCAGACTGTCAGAACAAGCACTGACCTCCCAGCATCGATCTCAGACTGTCAGAACAAGCATCTGACCTCCAAGCATCGATCTCAGACTGTCAGAACAAGCATCTGACCTCCCAGCATCGATCTCAGACTGTCAGAACAAGCATCTGACCTCCCAGCATCGATCTCAGACTGTCAGAACAAGCATCTGACCTCCCAGCATCGATCTCAGACTGACAGAACAAGCAACTGACCTCCTAGCATCGATCTCAGACTGTCAGAACAAGCATCTGACCTCC
>NC_069494.1:15448542-15466042 GCF_026875155.1 Cherax quadricarinatus
CTGTGTAACTCAGGCTGTGTAACACATGCTGTGTAACTCAGGCTGTGTAACCCATGCTGTGTAACCCATGCTGTGTAACTCAGGCTGTGTAACCCATGCTGTGTAACCCATGCTGTGTAACTCAGGCTGTGTAACCCATGCTGTGTAACTCAGACTGTGTAACCCATGCTGTGTAACTCAGACTGTGTAACCCATGCTGTGTAACTCAGGCTGTGTAACCCATGCTGTGTAACTCAGACTGTGTAACCCATGCTGTGTAACCCATGCTGTGTAACTCAGGCTGTGTAACCCATGCTGTGTAACTCAGGCTGTGTAACCCATGCTGTGTAACTCAGGCTGTGTAACCCATGCTGTGTAACTCAGGCTGTGTAACCCATGCTGTGTAACCCATGCTGTGTAACTCAGGCTGTGTAACCCATGCTGTGTAACTCAGACTGTGTAACCCATGCTGTGTAACTCAGACTGTGTAACCCATGCTGTGTAACTCAGGCTGTGTAACCCATGCTGTGTAACTCAGACTGTGTAACCCATGCTGTGTAACCCATGCTGTGTAACCCATGCTGTGTAACTCAGGCTGTGTAACCCATGCTGTGTAACTCAGACTGTGTAACCCATGCTGTGTAACCCATGCTGTGTAACCCATGCTGTGTAACCCATGCTGTGTAACCCATGCTGTGTAACTCAGGCTGTGTAACCCATGCTGTGTAACTCAGGCTGTGTAACCCATGCTGTGTAACTCAGGCTGTGTAACCCATGCTGTGTAACTCAGGCTGTGTAACTCAGGCTGTGTAACCCATGCTGTGTAACTCAGGCTGTGTAACCCATGCTGTGTAACCCATGCTGTGTAACTCAGGCTGTGTAACCCATGCTGTGTAACTCAGACTGTGTAACCCATGCTGTGTAACTCAGACTGTGTAACCCATGCTGTGTAACTCAGGCTGTGTAACCCATGCTGTGTAACTCAGACTGTGTAACCCATGCTGTGTAACCCATGCTGTGTAACCCATGCTGTGTAACTCAGGCTGTGTAACCCATGCTGTGTAACTCAGACTGTGTAACCCATGCTGTGTAACCCATGCTGTGTAACCCATGCTGTGTAACCCATGCTGTACTCACCTAGTTGTACTCACCTAGTTGAGGTTGCGGGGGTCGAGTCCGAGCTCCTGGCCCCGCCTCTTCACTGATCGCTACTAGGTCACTCTCCCTGAGCCGTGAGCTTTATCATACCTCTGCTTAAAGCTATGTATGGATCCTGCCTCCACTACATCGCTTCCCAGACTATTCCACTTACTGACTACTCTGTGGCTGAAGAAATACTTCCTAACATCCCTGTGATTCATCTGTGTCTTCAGCTTCCAACTGTGTCCCCTTGTTACTGTGTCCAATCTCTGGAACATCCTGTCTTTGTCCACCTTGTCAATTCCTCTCAGTATTTTGTATGTCGTTATCATGTCCCCCCTATCTCTCCTGTCCTCCAGTGTCGTCAGGTTGATTTCCCTTAACCTCTCCTCGTAGGACATACCTCTTAGCTCTGGGACTAGTCTTGTTGCAAACCTTTGCACTTTCTCTAGTTTCTTCACGTGCTTGGCTAGGTGTGGGTTCCAAACTGGTGCCGCATACTCCAATATGGGCCTAACGTACACGGTGTACAGGGTCCTGAATGATTCCTTATTAAGATGTCGGAATGCTGTTCTGAGGTTTGCTAGGCGCCCATATGCTGCGCCCATATGTAACCCACGCTATGTAACCCATGCTGTGTAACCCACGCTATGTAACACATGCTGTGTAACCCATACTGTGTAACCCACGCTATGTAACACATGCTGTGTAACCCATACTGTGTAACCCACGCTATGTAACACATGCTGTGTAACCCATACTGTGTAACCCACGCTATGTAACACATGCTGTGTAACCCATACTGTGTAACCCATGCTGTGTAACCCATGCTGTGTAACCCATGCTGTGTAACCCATGCTGTGTAACCCATGCTGTGTAACCCACGCTATGTAACCCACGCTATGTAACCCATGCTGTGTAACCCACACTATGTAACCCATGCTGTATAACCCACACTATGTAACCCACTCTATGTAACCCACTCTATGTAACCCACTCTATGTAACCCACTCTATGTAACCCACTCTATGTAACCCACTCTATGTAACCCACACTATGTAACCCACTCTATGTAACCCACTCTATGTAACCCACTCTATGTAACCCACTCTATGTAACCCACTCTATGTAACCCACACTATATAATATATAGTCAGTTCCCTTAAAAAGTTCCATTATATTCACCCACCATATAACAGGGTTCACTATAAACAGTGGACGCATTTAATGGTCTCAGATGAATCAAATGTTGCAGGAGACAGAAACCAAACCCCAGGAGTGACTGTCTGACAGGGAGCGGGAAATGGGTAATGGGGGAGGGCAGGACTGCCTGGGTAATGGGGGATGGGTATGGAGGTACAGTGCCCATGGAGGAGCGGAAGTTAACAGTAGCTGGGCAGCATTCCTCTGTGCCCTGGTGGGTGACTCTCCTAGCCTCTTATGTGGCTAGTGTTGTCTCTGTGCCCTGGTGGGTGACTCTCCTAGCCTCTTATGTGGCTAGTGTTGTCTCTGTGCCCTGGTGGGTGACTCTCCTAGCCTCTTAGGTGGCTAGTGTTGTCTCTGTGCCCTGGTGGGTGACTCTCCTAGCCTCTTAGGTGGCTAGTGTTGTCTCTGTGCCCTGGTGGGTGACTCCTAGCCTCTTATGTGGCTAGTGTTGTCTCTGTGCCCTGGTGGGTGACTCTCCTAGCCTCTTAGGTGGCTAGTGTTGTCTCTGTGCCCTGGTGGGTGACTCCTAGCCTCTTATGTGGCTAGTGTTGTCTCTGTGCCCTGGTGGGTGACTCTCCTAGCCTCTTATGTGGCTAGTGTTGAGTCTGTGCCCTGGTGGGTGACTCTCCTAGCCTCTTAGGTGGCTATTGTTGTCTCTGTGCCCTGGTGGGTGACTCCTAGCCTCTTATGTGGCTAGTGTTGTCTCTGTGCCCTGGTGGGTGACTCTCCTAGCCTCTTAGGTGGCTAGTGTTGTCTCTGTGCCCTGGTGGGTGACTCCTAGCCTCTTATGTGGCTAGTGTTGTCTCTGTGCCCTGGTGGGTGACTCTCCTAGCCTCTTATGTGGCTAGTGTTGTCTCTGTGCCCTGGTGGGTGACTCTCCTAGCCTCTTAGGTGGCTAGTGTTCTGTCTGTGCCCTGGTGGGTGACTCTCCTAGCCTCTTATGTGACTAGTGTTGAGTCTGTGCTCTGGTGGGTGACTCTCCTAGCCCCTCTTATGTGGCTAGTGTTCTGTCTGTGCCCTGGTGGGTGACTCTCCTAGCTTCTTATGTGGCTAGTGTTGTCTCTGTGCCCTGGTGGGTGACTCTCCTAGCCTCTTATGTGGCTAGTGTTCTGTCTGTGCCCTGGTGGGTGACTCTCCTAGCCCCTCTTATGTGGCTAGTGTTGTGTCTATGGCTAGTGTTGTGTTTGTGGCTAGTGTTGTGTCTGTGGCTAGTATTGTGTCTGTGGTTAGTGTTGTGTCTGTGGTTAATATTGTGTCTGTGGCTAGTGTTGCGTCTGTGTTTAGTGTTGTGTCTGTGGTTAATATTGTGTCTGTGGCTAGTGTTGTGTCTGTGGTTAATATTGTGTCTATGGCTAGTGTTGTGTCTGTGGCTAGTGTTGTGTCTGTGGCTAGTGTTGTGTCTGTGGCTAGTGTTGTCTCTGTGGCTAGTGTTGTGTCTGTGGTTAATATTGTGTCTGTGGCTAGTGTTGTGTCTGTGGCTAGTGTTGTGTCTGTGGCTAGTGTTGTGTCTGTGGCTAGTGTTGTGTCTGTGGCTAGTGTTGTGTCTGTGGTTAATATTTTGTCTGTGGCTAGAGTTGTGTCTGATAGTTGTCTAGTTTATTGTGTCTGTGGCTAGTGTGTCTGTGGTTAATATTGTGTCTGTGGCTAGTGTTGTGTCTGTGGCTAGTGTGTCTGTGGTTAATATTGTGTCTGTGGCTAGTGTTGTGTCTGTGGCTAGTGTTGTGTCTGTGGCTAGTGTTGTGTCTGTGGCTAGTGTTGTGTCTGTGCTAGTGTTGTGTCTGTGGCTAGTGTTGTGTCTGTGGCTAGTGTTGTGTCTGTGGCTAGTGTTGTGTCTGTGGCTAGTGTTGTGTCTGTGGCTACTGTTGTGTCTGTAGCTAGTGTTGTGTCTATGGTTAATATTGTGTCTGTGGCTAGTGTTGTGTCTGTGGTTAATATTGTGTCTGTGGCTAGTGTTGTGTCTGTGGCTAGTGTTGTGTCTGTGGCTAGTGTTGTGTCTGTGGCTAGTGTTTGTGTCTGTGGCTAGTGTTCTGTCTGTGGCTAGTGTTGTGTCTGTGGTTAATATTGTGTCTGTGGCTAGTGTTGTGTCTGTGGCTACTGTTTGTGTCTGTAGCTAGTGTTGTGTCTGTGGTTAATATTGTGTCTGTGGCTAGTGTTGTGTCTGTGGTTAATATTGTGTCTGTGGCTAGTGTTGTGTCTGTGGCTAGTGTTGTGTCTGTGGCTAGTGTTGTGTCTGTGGTTAATATTGTGTCTGTGGCTAGTGTTGTGTCTGTGGCTAGTGTTGTGTCTGTGGCTAGTGTTGTGTCTATGGTTAATATTGTGTCTGTGGCTAGTGTTGTGTCTGTGGTTAATATTGTGTCTGTGGCTAGTGTTGTGTCTGTGGCTAGTGTTGTGTCTGTGGCTAGTGTTGTGTCTGTTGCTAGTGTTGTGTCTGTGGCTAGTGTTGTGTCTGTGGCTAGTGTTGTGTCTGTGGTTAATATTTTGTCTGTGGCTAGTGTTGTGTCTGTGGCTACTGTTGTGTCTGTAGCTAGTGTTGTGTCTGTGGTTAATATTGTGTCTGTGGCTAGTGTTGTGTCTGTGGCTAGTGTTGTGTCTGTGGCTAGTGTTGTGTCTGTGGTTTAATATTGTGTCTGTGGCTAGTGTTGTGTCTGTGGCTAGTGTTGTGTCTGTGGCTAGTGTTGTGTCTATGGTTAATATTGTGTCTGTGGCTAGTGTTGTGTCTGTGGTTAATATTGTGTCTGTGGCTAGTGTTGTGTCTGTGGCTAGTGTTGTGTCTGTGGCTAGTGTTCTGTCTGTTGCTAGTTTGTGTCTGTGGCTAGTGTTGTGTCTGTGGCTAGTGTTGTGTCTGTGGTTAATATTTTGTCTGTGGCTAGTGTTGTGTCTGTGGGTACTGTTGTGTCTGTAGCTAGTGTTGTGTCTGTGGTTAATATTGTGTCTGTGGCTAGTGTTGTGTCTGTGGTTAATATTGTGTCTGTGGCTAGTGTTGTGTCTGTGGTTAATATTGTGTCTGTGGCTAGTGTTGTGTCTGTGGCTAGTGTTGTGTCTGTGACTAGTGTTGTGTCTGTGGTTAATATTGTGTCTGTGGCTAGTGTTGTGTCTGTGGCTAGTGTTGTGTCTGTGGCTAGTGTTGTGTCTGTGGTTAATATTTTGTCTGTGGCTAGTGTTGTGTCTGTGGCTACTGTTGTGTCTGTAGCTAGTGTTGTTCTGTGGTTAATATTGTGTCTGTGGCTAGTGTTGTGTCTGTGGCTAGTGTTGTGTCTGTGGCTAGTGTTGTGTCTGTGGTTAATATTGTGTCTGTGGCTAGTGTTGTGTCTGTGGCTAGTGTTGTGTCTGTGGCTAGTGTTGTGTCTATGGTTAATATTTTGTCTGTGGCTAGTGTTGTGTCTGTGGCTACTGTTGTGTCTGTAGCTAGTGTTGTGTCTGTGGTTAATATTGTGTCTGTGGCTAGTGTTGTGTCTGTGGTTAATATTGTGTCTGTGGCTAGTGTTTGTGTCTGTGGCTAGTGTTGTGTCTGTGGCTAGTGTTGTGTCTGTGGCTAGTGTTGTGTCTTTGGCTAGTGTTGTGTCTGTGGCTACTGTTGTGTCTGTAGCTAGTGTTGTGTCTTTGGTTAATATTGTGTCTGTGGCTAGTGTTGTGTCTGTGGTTAATATTGTGTCTGTGGCTAGTGTTGTGTCTGTGGCTAGTGTTGTGTCTGTGGTTAATATTGTGTCTGTGGCTAGTGTTGTGTCTGTGGCTAGTGTTGTGTCTGTGGCTAGTGTTGTGTCTGTGGCTAGTGTTGTGTCTGTGGCTAGTGTTGTGTCTGTGGCTAGTGTTGTGTCTGTGGCTAGTGTTGTGTCTGTGGCTAGTGTTGTGTCTGTGGTTAATATTGTGTCTGTGGCTAGTGTTGTGTCTGTGGCTAGTGTTGTGTCTGTGGTTAATATTTTGTCTGTGGCTAGTGTTGTGTCTGTGGCTAGTGTTGTGTCTGTGGCTAGTGATGTGTCTGTGGTTAATATTGTGTCTGTGGATAGTGTTGTGTCTGTATCTAGTGTCTGTGGCTAGTGTTGTGTCTGTGGTTAATATTGTGTCTGTGGCTAGTGTTGTGTCTGTTGGTAATATTGTGTCTGTGGGTAGTGTTTGTGTCTGTGGTTAGTGTTGTGTCTGTGGCTAGTGTTGTGTCTGTGGCTAGTGTTGTGTCTGTGGTTAATATTGTCTCTGTGGCTAGTGTTGTGTCTGTGGCTAGAGTTGTGTCTGTGGCTAGTGTTGTGTCTGTGGCTAGTGTTGTGTCTGTGGTTAATATTGTGTCTGTGGCTAGTGTTGTGTCTGTGGCTAGTGTTGTGTCTGTGGCTAGTGTTGTGTCTGTGGCTAGTGTTGTGTCTGTGGCTAGTGTTGTGTCTGTGGCTAGTGTTGTGTCTCTGGCTAGTGTTGTGTCTGTGGCTAGTGTTGTGTCTGTGGCTCGTGTTGTGTCTGTGGCTAGTGTTGTGTCTGTGGCTAGTGTTGTGTCTGTGGCTAGTGTTGTGTCTGTGGCTAGTGTTGTGTCTGTGGCTAGTGTTGTGTCTGTGGTTAATATTGTGTCTGTGGCTAGTGTTGTGTCTGTGGTTAATATTGTGTCTGCGGCTAGTGTTGTGTCTGTGGCTAGTGTTGTGTCTGTGGCTAGTGTTGTGTCTGTGGTTAATATTATGTCTGTGGCTAGTGTTGTGTCTGTGGTTAATATTGTGTCTGCGGCTAGTGTTGTGTCTGTGGCTAGTGTTGTGTCTGTGGCTAGTGTTGTGTCTGTGGCTAGTGTTTTGTCTGTGGCTAGTGTTGTGTCTGTGGTTAATATTGTGTCTGCGGCTAGTGTTGTGTCTGTGGCTAGTGTTGTGTCTGTGGCTAGTGTTGTCTGTGGCTAGTGTTGTGTCTGTGGTTAATATTGTGTCTGTGGCTAGTGTTGTGTCTGTGGCTAGTGTTGTGTCTGTGGTAGTGTTGTGTCTGTGGTTAATATTGTGTCTGTGGCTAGTGTTGTGTCTGTGGTTAATATTTGTGTCTGTGGCTAGTGTTGTGTCTGTGGGTTAATATTGTGTCTGTGGCTAGTGTTGTGTCTGTGGCTAGTGTTGTGTCTGTAGTTAATATGTTTCTGTGGCTAGTGTTGTGTCCTGTGGTTAATATTGTGTCTGTGGCTAGTGTTGTGTCTGTGGTTAATATTGTGTCTGTGGCTAGTGTTGTGTCTGTGGTTAATATTGTGTCTGTGGCTAGTGTTGTGTCTGTGGCTAGTGTTGTGTCTGTGGCTAGTGTTGTGTCTGTAGTTAATATTGTGTCTGTGGCTAGTGTTGTGTCTGTGGTTAATATTGTGTCTGTGGCTAGTGTTGTGTCTGTGGTTAATATTGTGTCTGTGGCTAGTGTTGTGTCTGTGGTTAATATTGTGTCTGTGGCTAGTGTTGTGTCTGTGGTTAATATTGTGTCTGTGGCTAGTGTTGTGTCTGTGGTTAATATTGTGTCTGTGGCTAGTGTTGTGTCTGTGGTTAATATTGTGTCTGTGGCTAGTGTTGTGTCTGTGGTTAATATTGTGTCTGTGGCTAGTGTTGTGTCTGTGGTTAATATTGTGTCTGTGGCTAGTGTTGTGTCTGTGGTTAATATTGTGTCTGTGGCTAGTGTTGTGTCTGTGGTTAATATTGTGTCTGTGGCTAGTGTTGTGTCTGTGGTTAATATTGTGTCTGTGGCTAGTGTTGTGTCTGTGGTTAATATTGTGTCTGTGGCTAGTGTTGTGTCTGTGGCTAGTGTTGTGTCTGTGGCTAGTGTTGTGTCTGTGGCTAGTGTTGTGTCTGTGTGTTATTACTGTTCTTGCTGTTGAACAGCGGTTTAGTGTCGATGAAGGTATCGTAGGTAGCAATGATACGGCCGTGGACTAGTTTGGCTTTAATTGGATAGGAGTGAGTACACAACGGGCAGTGTGAGGGAGTGACCGCAAGCCAGTCCGTGGAGGGGGAGCACTTGTGCCTATCAGGTCGGCCTGGGAGTGAGACCGAATGGGCTGAGCCTCCCACTGACCTGGGTGAGCCTACAGAGGGCAGCACTTAAATGCCGCGAAATATTAACTAGTCAGAACAGACGGCTAGGCTGTCTGTTCTGACAGTACAGGCTGTCTACATTTGCTCGGCCACGTACGTCGCGTCGTCCCGACGCGACAATACTGGTGGGTCCGTAGGTATAAAGGAATTACGTACACTAGCTACCCCAGAGAGGGACTGGCTTTCGGTCACTTGTAAATCAAAATCAAAATCTTCTATATACAGGTTGTACGGAGGGCTGAACCTCAGTTGACCACTCGTCTACGAACGTTGTTGCACCCTCACATCTGCAAACATTGACTGGCAGTAGCATTTCCTAAGGTGTGACATGTGACTCAGAGGGCAGCACTGTCCTGACCCTAATACAGGCTTATTAAAAAAAAAACGCTGGGTGCACATACCTACAATAATACTGTATCCATGGAATTCATTACACTCTGGGTACTCTTCTAAAATTACAAGATTATGTCCACCCTGACTCCATTATCAACTAGCTATCCAATGCATGCGCATTTATATCCATTTCTGCAAGCAAACAATTAGCATTACTAGCGTAGGAGTCAGACAAGTCAGTAGGTACGTCAATGTCACAGAAATGTACTGTTGTCCTGGGTCGCAGGCCATAAGTATGGAGCCTTACTAGGCCGTCTTCAGTAACAGTAGCAGTGGGTGAAGGGGTAGACGGGTTGTCCCTAGCATTGGTCTGATTGTGGCGTTGCAACACACACGACTCCAGCTCTGCTTCGGCCTACACATGGTCCACATTCTGTAATACAGTGACCAGAACTGTGCAATATAATCTAAATGATACCTAAGCAAGGATATACAGAGTTGAGAATAATGTGAGGAGTCTCGCTAGTTATGTTTCTTGATATTAAGCTAAGAATTCTATTTGCTTTACTACTAACACTGGTGCACTGTTGTCTTGGCTTTAGATTATTGCTAACCAGAACTCATAAATCTTTTTCACGATCAGTAATATTAAAATCAACATTATTTAGTTTATAAGCATCATGGTTATTTACCTTACTAATGCTTAGTACTTTGCATTTGTCTATGCTAACCTGCATCTGTCACTTCTGCGACAACTGCATCAGTCTATTTGCATCTAGTGTCCTTGTCAGAATGATTCGCTGGCCAATTTTGGTATCATCGGCAAACTTGCCTATGTCGCTATTTATTCCCTCATCTATATCGTTTATGCAAATTGTGAACAAGGGGCACAGTGCTGACGTCTGTGGAACAACAAGAGGCCCAAAACTGACCCTTGTGGGACAACAGGGGACCCAACACTGACCCCTGTGGAACAAGGGCATAACACTGATCCCTGTGGAACAACAAGAGGCCCAACACTGACCCCTGTGGAAACCCATTTGCGACGCTTCCCCATTCTTGTTTCTCCCAGTTTAACCCTGCCTATCTGTCAACCATGCCTCTATCCAAGGAAATATTTCTCCTATTCTGTGTGCCTCAACTTTCCTCTATAGTCTCTAACGAGGGACTCTGTCAGAAGCCTTACTGAAGTCCATATACACAATATCATATTCATTACCATGATCTACCTCCTCAAATACCTTAGTGAAAAAGTAAGTGGCTACGAAATGCTTCGGCAATTATTGATTCCATCAGATTTCCCACACTGGAAGTAAGGCGCTTATTGGTCTGTAGTTCGAAGCCAAGCACCTATCTCCTGCTTTGTAGATAGGTATTACATTTGCCGTTCTCCACTTATCAGGCACTATGCCAGTTTGTAGTGATATGTTGAATAGACTAGCCAAAGGTTTGCTAAGTTCCTCTTTACATTCATTTAAAACACTTGCAAACAGTTCATCAGGGCCTGGGGATTTGTTAGGTTTTAATTTATTTGCCTGAGAACCATATCCATAGTGACTCTGATCATGCATAACTTATGTTCGTCCTGTTATGTACAAGTTATTAACACGTACCATCACTCGTTGTTGCCTCCCTGTCAGGTATGCTCTGATCCATTGCAGTGCCTTTCCTGTTATGTGTGCCTGATCCACTAGCTTTTGTACTAATCTCTTGTGTGGTACTGTGTCGAAAGCTTTCTTGCAGTCCAAGAAAAATGCAGTATACTCATCTCTTTCTCTCTCTCTCTCTCTTTTGTTGCTTCCGTCATCTTGTCATAAAACTCCAGTAGGTTTGTGACACAGGAATTTCCGTCCCTGAAACCGTACTAATTATCTTGTATAAACTCATTCCTTTCTAGGTGATCCACCAGTCTTCTAGGTGCTCCACTAGTCTTCTCCTGATAATCTTCTCCATGACTTTACATACTATACATGTCAGTGACACTGGTCTGTAGTTTAATGCTGTCTGTCTGTCTCCTTTTTTAAAAAAATGGGACAACATTTGCTGTCTTACACACCTCAGGTAGTCGCCTTGTTATGGTAGATGTGTTGAAGATTGTTGTTAGTGGTACACACAGTGCTTCTGCTCCCTCTCTCAGGACCCACAGAGAGATGTTATCTGGTCCCACCACCTTATACTCACCTAGTTGTGGTTGCAGAGTTCTAACCACGCCTCTACACTGGTCACTACTGGGTCACTCTTCCTGCTTCCTGCGCTGTATCATGTGTGTGTGCGTGTGTGTGTAAGCTCCCTACATTGAGAAAATTGTTACATTTCATCTACCGCAACATACTCTCTTGTCTTCTTCCAGAGATGCTGCTTCTTGCCATCGCATCTCCCACAAGAACGTCAAGCATCTGACGTACCAGCTGCTCATCTCAGGACTATCCAAGAATGATGTCGCCTGGGACAAACCTCAGCAGAACCTGGACGTTTTATTCAGCTGTCCAGAACACATGGATGACTTCGATGGAATTGATCGTATTATCGAAGTCAGGTAAGACAGAACAATGTTTATCATTATTATTTTCAACACATTATTAGTCTTACAGCTAAGTAATGTGACGCAGGGAAAAAAGAAACGCTTTTCGCCATCATTCAGTCAGTTACTGTCTTGGGTAATGAGTGTTGATACCTGGGTTCAGATGACCCTCTGAAGTGTAACATCCTCACTCATCCTTCAGAGTACAGGTATTGTACTTCCCACCTCCAGAACTGTAACATCCTCACTCATCCTTCAGAGTACAGGTACTGTACTTCCCACCTCCAGAACTGTAACATCCTCACTCATCCTTCAGAGTACAGGTACTGTACTTCCCACCTCCAGAACTGTAACATCCTCACTCATCCTTCAGAGTACAGGCACTGTACTTCCCACCTCCAGAACTGTAACATCCTCACTCATCCTTCAGAGTACAGGTACTGTACTTCCCACCTCCAGAACTGTAACATCCTCACTCATCCTTCAGAGTACAGGTACTGTACTTCCCACCTCCAGAACTGTAACATCCTCACTCATCCTTCAGAGTACAGGTACTGTACTTCCCACCTCCAGAACTGTAACATCCTCACTCATCCTTCAGAGTACAGGTACTGTACTTCCCACCTCCAGAACTGTAACATCCTCACTCATCCTTCAGAGTACAGGTACTGTACTTCCCACCTCCAGAACTGTAACATCCTCACTCATCCTTCAGAGTACAGGCACTGTACTTCCCACCTCCAGAACTGTAACATCCTCACTCATCCTTCAGAGTACAGGTACTGTACTTCCCACCTCCAGAACTGTAACATCCTCACTCATCCTTCAGAGTACAGGCACTGTACTTCCCACCTCCAGAACTGTAACATCCTCACTCATCCTTCAGAGTACAGGTACTGTACTTCCCACCTCCAGAACTGTAACATCTTCACTCATCCTTCAGAGTACAGGTACTGTACTTCCCACCTCCAGAACTGTAACATCCTCACTCATCCTTCAGAGTACGGGTACTGTACTTCCCACCTCCAGAACTGTAACATCTTCACTCATCCTTCAGAGTACAGGTACTGTACTTCCCACCTCCAGAACTGTAACATCCTCACTCATCCTTCAGAGTACAGGTACTGTACTTCCCACCTCCAGAACTGTAACATCCTCACTCATCCTTCAGAGTACAGGTACTGTACTTCCCACCTCCAGAACTGTAACATCCTCACTCATCCTTCAGAGTACAGGTACTGTACTTCCCACCTCCAGAACTGTAACATCCTCACTCATCCTTCAGAGTACAGGTACTGTACTTCCCACCTCCAGAACTGTAACATCTTCACTCATCCTTCAGAGTACAGGTACTGTACTTCCCACCTCCAGAACTGTAACATACTCACTCATCCTTCAGAGTAGAGGCACTGTACTTCCCACCTCCACGACTGTAGCATCCTCACTCACCATTCAGAGTACAGGTACTGTACTTCCCACCTCTAGGACTCGAGTCTGGCCAACCAGTCTCCCTGAATCCCTCCATTAAAGTTCCCTTTTTACACTCCAACAGCACATCAAATGGAAAAAAATCACTTGTCTTAACTATATTAAGTCATGTTTCACTCTGACTCACGAAATCGTAATGACACGATTGCAAACAAACCATACCACGGGCGGGGATAGAACCCGCGGTCAGAGAGTCACAAAACTCCAGACCGTCGCGTTAGCCACTGGACCAGCTACCCACAATAAGATTCGTCCAACTAGGTATATTTCTACACCATAGGAAGGTTAGCATAGGCCACCACTGTGACCACAAATGCAAGTTTTTCAGACGATTCTCCAGCTAGCGTGGAGGGGACTTGAGCTAGAGTTCGTCACGGCCATGCTAGCTGAAGATTTGTCTGTAAAAACTTGCATTTGTGGTCACAGTGGTGGTCTATGCTAACCTTCCTATGGTGTAGAAATATACCTAGTTGGATGAATCTTATTGTGGCTAGTTGGTCTAGTGGCTAACACGACGGACTGGAGTTTTGAGACTCTCTGACCCCTTTTAAGACAGCAATGCCTAAGCGTACGTAATAAGGCAAATAGATTACTGGGATTTATATCAAGAAGTGTAAGCAACAGAAGTCCAGAGGTCATACTGCAGCTTTATACATCATTAGTAAGGCCTCACCTAGATTATGCAGCTCAGTTCTGGTCTCCGTATTACAAAATGGACATAAATTCGTTAGAAAACATTCAGCGTAGGATGACTAAATTAATACATAGCATCAGAAATCTTCCTTATGAAGAAAGATTGAAGACTCTTAAGTTACATTCACTTGTTAGACGAAGAATGAGGGGAGACCTGATCGAAGTGTATAAGTGGAAGATAGGTATTAATAAAGGGGATATTAATAAGGTCTTGAGGATATCTCTCCAAGAGAGAACCCGCAGTAATGGATTTAAATTAGATAAGTTTAGATTTAGAAAGGACATAGGAAAGTATTGGTTTGGAAATAGGGTAGTTGATGAGTGGAACAGTCTACCTAGTTGGGTTATTGAGGCTAGGACTTTGGGTAGTTTCAAATTTAGGTTGGATAAATACATGAGTGGGATGGGTTGGATTTGAGTGGGACTTTCACATCAGAGCTTATTTCTTGGTGTAGCATTGAAAATTGGGTTGGGCAAATGTTTTGTTAGTGGGATGAATTGTAAAGGACCTGCCTAGTATGGGCCAACAGGTCTGCAGTGTTCCTCCTTTCTTATGTTCTTATATATATATATATATATATATATATATATATATATATATATATATATATATATATATATATATATATATATATATATATATGCAAAACAACCACTGTGAAAGAATAGAGAAGTTCCAAGCGCTTTCGTGACTATTCACATTATCAAGGAACAATGAAAGTAAAGCATCAAAGGAAGGTATATAAAGGGTCTAGCCCACACCCCACTATCACATCCCACAACAAAGCAACACCTGACGCGAGACTCATAAGAAAGGGAACACTGCAGCAGGCCCACTGGCCGAACTACACAGGTCCTTCACACAACCCACCAACAAACTATTCTACCCAAGAATTAAGTATTTTAAAATTACTTTGTTGGTGGGTTGTGAAGGACCTGTCTAGTTGGGCCAGTGGGCCTACTGCAGTGTTCCCTTTCTTATGAGTCGCGCGTCAGGTGTTGCTTTGTTGTGGGATGTGATAGTGAGGTGTGGGCTAGACCCTTTATATACCTTCCTTTGATGCTTTACTTTCATTGTTCCTTGATAATGTGAATAGTCACGAAAGCGCTTGGAACTTCTCTATTCTTTCACAGTGGTTGTTTTGCATATATATATATATATATATATATATATATATATATATAGAAAGAGAGACAGAGAGGGAGAGAAAGGAAGCAAAGGGAGGTGTGCAGATGTGAAAATGTAAATGGGTAAAGAGGGAGGCTGGAAGTATAATGGAAGGTGTAGGAAGAGAGAGACAGGCCAGGATGTTCCTCGAAAAACCTCCTTTTTAAGTAAATTTTGGGGCTGCTGACAGCTGCCACAGATATGTCCCTTACCTGTCCATTTCTCTCTAGTTCTGTCCGTTTCTTCCTGTCCATTTTTGTCTAGTTCTGTCCGTTTATTTCTATAGATTTCTCACTAGTTCTGTCCGTTTCTTCCTGTCCATTTTTGTCTAGTTCTGTCCGTTTATATCTATAGATTTCTCTCTAGTTCTGTCCGTTTCTTCCTGTCCATTTTTGTCTAGTTCTGTCCGTTTATTTCTATAGATTTCTCACTAGTTCTGTCCGTTTCTTCCTGTCCATTTTTGTCTAGTTCTGTCCGTTTATATCTATAGATTTCTCTCTAGTTCTGTCCGTTTCTTCCTGTCCATTTTTGTCTAGTTCTGTCCGTTTATTTCTATAGATTTCTCTCTAGTTCTGTCCGTTTCTTCCTGTCCATTTTTGCCTAGTTCTGTCCGTTTATTTCTATAAATTTCTCTCTAGTTCTGTCCGTTTCTTCCTGTCCATTTTTGTCTAGTTCTGTCCGTTTATTTCTATAGATTTCTCTCTAGTTCTGTCCGTTTCTTTCTGTCCATTTCTGTCTAGTTCTGTCCGTTTATTTCTATAGATTTCTCACTAGTTCTGTCCGTTTCATCCTGTCTATTTCTGTCTACTTCTTATATAGGAAAGCACTGGTTCGGATGTTGTGGATAAGTGGAACTCGCGAGTACCGTCATAGAAGCTTAAACGTTGTGCAGTTTTAAAATAGCTTAGATAAATACATGAGTGGGTGTGAGTTGGACCTGTCTAGTTTGTGCTACTAGGTCAGATGCCGTGCTCCTTCCTTAAGTGAATGTGACTTGACCTGACTAGGTTGGGGCATTGCCTTTAGACGGTAGGAGACTTGGACCTGCCTCGCATGAGCCAGTAGGCCTGTTGCAGTGTTCCTTCCTTCTTATGTTCTTATGTTCTGTCCGTTTGTTCCCTCCAAAAACCGTCAAAATCCGAGAAACCCCACCAAAAACCTCCAAAACTCCACCAAACCCTCCCAAACCCCCAAAACCCTCCAAAACCCCCCAAAACCCCCAGAACCCTCCAAAACCCCCCAAAACCCCCAGAACCCCCCAAAACCCTCCAAAACCCCCAGAACCCCCCAAAACCAGAACCCCAAACCGAACTCCCCAAAACCCCCAGAACCCCCCAAAACCCCCCAAAACTCCCAGAACCCCCAAAACCCCCAGAACCCCCAAAACCCCCAGAAATCCCCAAAACCCCCATAACCCCCAAAACCCCAGAACTCCCCCAAACCCCCAGAACCCCTCAAAACCCCCAGAACCCCCCAAACCCCCAAAACCCCCAGAACCTCCCAAACCCCCCCAAACCCCCAAAACCCCAAAACCCCCAAAACCCCCAGAACCCCAAAACCCCCCAAAACCCCCAAACCCCCCAACCCCCCAAAAAACCCCAGAACCCCCCAAAACCCCCAGAACCCTCAAAACCCCCAGAACCCCCCAAAACCCCCCAAAACCCCAAAACCCCCCAAAACCCCCAGAACCCCCCAAAACCCCCAGAACCCCCCAAAACCCCCAACCCCCCCAAAACCCCCAGAACCCCCCAAAACCCCCAGAACCCCCCAAAACCCCAGAATCCTCCAAAACCCCCATAACCCCCCAAAACCTCCAGAACCCCCCAAACCCCCAGAACCCCCCAAAACCCCCAGAACCCCCCAAACCCTCAAAACCCCCCAAAACCCCCATAACCCCCCAAAACCCCCATAACCCCCCAAAACCCCCAGAACCCTCCAAAACCCCCAGAACCCCACAAAACCCCCAAACCCCCAAAACCTCCAAAACCCCCAAAACCCCCATAACCCCCAAAACCCCCAACCCCCCCAAAACCCCCAGAACCCCCCCAAAACCCCCAGAACCCCCCAAAACCTTCCAACTCGCCATTTTCTGGATTATTTTAGTCTGGTTCTCATTAAATATAAAAATATTAGAGTGTCCACAATTCATCCGGCAAGAATATTCGTGGCGATTTTTTACGATTGTTCAGAATTGTGGTTCATATTCATGATTTTTATTGTATCTGTGAGCGTTGATGGAATTTAAAATTCTATAGAGTGTTATTGTGTGTTATTGTGTGTTATTTAGTTGTTATTGTGTGTTATTGTGCGTTGTGTGTTTGTGTTGTTATTGTGTGTTATTGTGTGTGTTTGTGTTGTTATTGTGTCTTATTGTGTGTGTTTGTGTTGTTATTGTGTGTTATTGTGTGTGTTTGTGTTGTTATTGTGTCTTATTGTGTGTGTTTGTGTTGTTATTGTGTGTTATTGTGTGTGTTTGTGTTGTTATTGTGTGTTATTGTGTGTGTTTGTGTTGTTATTGTGTGTTATTGTGTGTGTTTGTGTTGTTATTGTGTCTTATTGTGTGTGTTTGTGTTGTTATTGTGTGTTATTGTGTGTGTTTGTGTTGTTATTGTGTCTTATTGTGTGTGTTTGTGTTGTTATTGTGTGTGTTTGTGTTGTTATTGTGTCTTATTGTGTGTGTTTGTGTTGTTATTGTGTGTTATTGTGTGTTTTTTGGTTGTTATTGTGTGTTATTGTGTGTGTTTTGTGTTGTTATTGTGTGTTATTGTGTGTGTTTGAGTTGTTATTGTGTGTTGTTTGTGTTGTTATTGTGTGTGTTTGTGTTTGTTATTTGGGGTGGTTTGTGTTGTTATTGTGTGTGTTTGTGTTGTTATTGTGTGTTATTGTGTGTGTTTGAGTTGTTATTGTGTGTGTTTGTGTTGTTATTGTGTGTTTTTTGTGTTGTTATTGTGTGTG
>NC_069494.1:15470240-15477740 GCF_026875155.1 Cherax quadricarinatus
TTTAAAAATTTTTAATATTAATGAAAAAAAAGCGTAAAAAATTATAAAATCCCCCCAAAAGCTGATGGATGGTCTAAGATCCTTGTAAAATTTGCGATAAAGTTTATTACGGTCAAACTGGTAAAAAATCTCGAACTAAGGGATTAAAAACAACATATAATATATGCATTTAGAACTGGACAAGATTCCAATGCTCTATTTATTCATGTAAAGATTTTAACCATCCAATTGATTTTCAAAAGTTGAGAAATTTGTATCAAGCAAGTCCATGGTCGACAGAAATTAATGAATTCTTGTTTCATAAAAAGCAGTTTTGACAATAATTATGAATATTTCCTTGGTTTATATAAATTAAGATCCATTATAATTATAAGAATTTGGAAGAATTAATAATACACTGGACAAATAATAATTTTTAATTTCTTATTTCAGGGTAAAATAGTATTGTTGGTGGGCTGTGTGAAGACCTGTCTAGTTGGGCCGGCGGGCCTGCTTCTCGCGTCAGGTGTTGCTTTTGTGGATCTGAATGAGTTGTGGGCTCCCCTTTTATATACCTTCCTTTGATGCTTTACTTTCATTGTTCCTTGATAATGTGAGTAGTCACAAAGCGCTTGGAACTTCTTATTTTTTCACAGTGGTTGTTTTGCATATATATAAAATATATATATATATATATATATATATATAATATATATATATATATATTATATTATATATATATATGCTACACGTCCAAGGTATTGTCAGTGTGGGTTAGATTGGTAAAGCACTGCGTACCTTGTCCAAGGTTCGTAGGTTGTGAGTCTCCTTCAGCCAGAGATCAGTGTTTGTGTATATTTCGCAATGCTCTCGCGAATTCCTTGCATTATATATATATATATATATATATATAATATATATAATATATATATAAGAGAGAGAGAGAGAGAGAGAGAGAGGAGAGAGAGAGAAGAGAGAGAGAGAGAGAATTAAAATAAGGGTATGGATGCGAAAAGTGTGTCATAATAAGCGTGTATACACTGGAGAATAGAGGAGTGTAGAGGAGAGAGAGAGAGATTTTGGGAGATGTTAAGTGAATGTATAGGAGCCTTTGAACCAAGTGAGAGAGTAATTGTGGTAGGGGACCTGAATGCTAAAGTAGGAGAAACTTTTAGAGAGGGTGTGGTAGGTAAGTTTGGGGTGCCAGGTGTAAATGATAATGGGAGCCCTTTGATTGAACTTTGTATAGAAAGGGGTTTAGTTATAGGTAATTCATATTTTAAGAAAAAGAGGATAAATAAGTATACAAGATATGATGTAGGGCGAAAATGACAGTAGTTTGTTGGATTATGTATGGTAGATAAAAGACTGTTGAGTAGACTTCAGGATGTACATGTTTATAGAGGGGCCACAGATATATCAGATCACTTTCTAGTTGTAGCTACACTGAGAGTAAAAGGTAGATGGGATACAAGGAAGAATAGAAGCATCAGGGAAGAGAGAGGTGAAGGTTTATAAACTAAAAGAGGAGGCAGTTAGGGAAAGATATAAACAGTTATTGGAGGATAGATGGGCTAATGAGAGCATAGGCAATGGGGTCGAAGATGTATGGGTAGGTTTAAAAATGTAGTGTTAGAGTGTTCAGCAGAAGTTTGTGGTTACAGGAAAGTGGGTGCGGGAAGGAAGAGGAGCGATTGGTGGAATGATGAAGTAAAGAGAGTAGTAAGAGAGAAAAAGTTAGCATATGAGAAGTTTTTACAAAGTAGAAGTGATGCAAGGAGGGAAGAGTATATGGAGAAAAAGAGAGAGAGGTTAAGAGAGTGGTGAAGCAATGTAAAAAGAGAGCAAATGAGAGAGTGGGTGAGATGTTATCAACAAATTTTGTTGAAAATAAGAAAAAGTTTTGGAGTGAGATTAACAAGTTAAGGAAGCCTAGAGAACAAATGGATTTGTCAGTTAAAAATAGGAGAGGAGAGTTATTAAATGGAGAGTTAGAGGTATTGGGAAGATGGAGGGAATATTTTGAGGAATTGTTAAATGTTGATGAAGATAGGGAAGCTGTGAATTTCGTGTATAGGACAAGGAGGAACAACATCTTGTAGGAGTGAGGAAGAGCCAATTGTGAGTGTGGGGGAAGTTCGTGAGGCAGTAGGTAAAATAAAAGGGGGTAAGGCAGCTGGGATTGATGGGATAAAGATAGAAATGTTAAAAGCAGGTGGGGATATAGTTTTGGAGTGGTTGGTGCAATTATTTAATAAATGTATGGAAGAGGGTAAGGTACCTAGGGATTGGCAGAGAGCATGCATAGTTCCTTTGTATAAAGGCAAAGGGGATAAAAGAGAGTGCAAAAATTATAGGGGGATAAGTCTGTTGAGTATACCTGGTAAAGTGTATGGTGTAGTTATTACTGAAAGAATTAAGAGTAAGACAGAGAGTAGGACAGCAGATGAACAAGGAGGCTTTAGAAAGAGTAGGGGGTGTGTGGGTATGTGACTTATTATATTAGGTTATGTATGTACATATGCATGTGTTTGTTGGAGACTTTTGATTGGCTGTTAGCTCTGTGTAAACTACCTGGTAGCTTGCTTCACTACTGGTGCTAGTGTTAAGCTGGTCACATGACATTGTATCTGCTGGCCTTCTCTCTCTTTCTCTCTCTCTCTCTCTCTCTCTCTCTCTCTCTCTCTCTCACTGTTCCTCACAGAAGCAACACCTTCTCTCTGCTGTCTGGGAAAATGATGTTCTTCTCAGCTAGAGTAACATAAACAGTTTTTGGTAATGTTTTCGTTGATGAACTGGACATACTTCTCATATGTAACTCTTCACAAAGCATTATTTAGACTTAGTGATGCGATAAGATGACAGTAAACAGGTAATATTGGAATATGCAGAACAACCACTGTGAAAAATTAGTGAAATTCCAAGCGCTTTCGTGATTTCTCACGAGAACGCTTGGTATGTGGAAAGTAGATAATGTGAGAAATTGCAAAAAAATTTAGAATTTTACTCGTTTTTGACAGTGGTTGTTGTGTGAACTTAGTGATATTTGAAGTTTTCAGTGGTTGTGTATCGTGGAGACACTATATCTCTGGTCCAGAGTTCGACTTTTGACCTACAGTTGTTCTGGCATCTATGCACTGGTGTAGTCGGGGAATGGAATTGCTAAAGTTAGTTACAGTAATAAGGGAGTTAAGCTTCTCATGGAGAATCTGCTGTTGGTCATCAGTTTGGATCATTTTAGATTTCCTTGGTTCTTGCTTGACGTTGTGTTCTTCAAAGCTGCTTACAGCACTATTGCTGTTTGGTGAAGGGTCGTTATATTGTTCAAGCAAGATGTGTGTTTGCCTATACCACTGCTACCACCACTACCACGACCACTACCATCACCACTACCATCACCACTCCATTACCACCACTAATATCATCAACATTACCACCACCACCACTACTACCATCACCACTACCACCACCACCACTACCACCACCACTACCTCCTAAACTACCATCAAAACTACCACCACCAGAACAACCACCATCACTACCACTACCACCACCAACCCCCACCACCACCAGTAATGAAGGTAATACTTACTCAACAAGTATAAACGTTTGTGGAAGTGATAATGGTCTGAGAGAAAGACCAGACTCGTTACCCAGACCAAATTATCCTTACGAGGTCCCTGACCCCCATGTGTATTATTAAAGATGAGAGTATGTGGTGGTATGGTGGTGGTAGTAGTAGTAGTGGTGGTTGTGGTGGTCGTGGTAGTGGTGGTAGTAGTAGCAGTGGTGGTTGTGGTGGTCGTGGTGGTCGTGGTGGTCGTGGTTGTGGTGGTCGTGGTGGTCGTGGTGGTGGTAGTTGTGGTGGTCGTGGTGGTCGTGGTGGTGGTGGTAGTGGTGGTAGTAGCAGTGGTGGTTGTGGTGGTTGTGGTGGTCGTGGTGGTCGTGGTAGTAGTAGCAGTGGTGGTTATGGTGGTCGTGGTGGTGGTGGTAGTAGTAGCAGTGGTGGTTGTGGTGGTCGTGGTGGTGGTGGTAGTAGTAGCAGTGGTGGTTGTGGTGGTCGTGGTAGTGGTGGTAGTGGTGGTAGTAGTAGTAGTGGTGGTAGTAGTAGTAGTGGTGGTTGTGGTGGTTGTAGTAGTGGTGGTGGTAGTAGTAGCAGTGGTGGTTGTGGTGGTCGTGGTAGTGGTGGTAGTAGTAGAGTGGTGGTTGTGGTGGTCGTAGTAGTGGTGGTGGTAGTAGTGTTGGTAGTGGTAGCAGTAGTGGTGGCCCTAGTAGTAGTGGAAGTGGTGGTCGTAATAGTGGTGATAGCAGTGGTGGTCATTATAGTGGTGGTTGTGGTGGTCGTAGTATTGGTGTCGTAGTAGTGGTCGTGTGTACTTGTGTTGTCCTTTATACCAACCTATATATATAGTTGCAGGGTCGTGTCATAGCTCCTGGTTCCTGCACTTGTGCCAACACACACACATACACAAGCCCTCCAGAACACACCTATGCAAAAGAAACCGAAATATGATACACCAATACAGAGGAAATAACAAATAAGTGGAAGGAATGACAGAATATAATCATGGAGGTATCCACAAACATCATGGCATTCACATGGGAGAAGTCAAACTACAAGAGATGGGGCTACCCTGGCATGAGGAATTTCCTGCATGAAGTTCAGTGGGATGAGGAATTTCCTGCATGATGTTCAGTGGGACAGAGAACTGGTGGGATAAACAGTGAATGAAATGGTGGAATATGTGACAACAAATTGGAAGGAAGAAGAGGAGGGGTTCGTACCCAATGAAGACCAGAACCAGTCCTTGGTTCACCCAAAAGTGTGCTAGAGAATGGAAGATGTGTAGGAGACAAAGGACACACCATCACCACCACTACCATTACTACTACCACTACCACCACCACTACCACCACCACTACTGCCACCACTACCAACAACAACCACAACAACAACAATTAAGATATAAGCCAGTCAGTACAATAAAATAATTCTTGTTCTCTCCTCCCTCGTGTAATCCTCTCTTTATTCTCCCGCTTCCCCCTTTCATCCATTTTTCCCTTATCCATTTCATTTTTAATATTCTTCTCTCTCTTCTTTCTTTATCTTCCTCATCCTCTTCCTCCTCCTCTTTCTTCTCTTACTAATGTTTATTCCTCTCTCTCTCTCTCTCTCTCTCTCTCTCTCTCTCTCTCTCTCTCTCTCTCACTACAACATTATATACAGTGCTGAGGGATACGAATACTGTTGCCTTCACTGCTTTCACTGTTGCCTTCACTGCTTTCACTGCTGCTTTCACTGCTTCCTTCACTGCTTCCTTCACTGCTTCCTCCACTGCTTCCTTCACTGCTTCCTTCACTGCTTCCTTCACTGCTTTCACTGTTGCATTCACTGCTTCCTTCACTGCTTTCACTGCTGCCTTCACTGCTTTCACTGTTGCCTTCACTGCTTCCTTCACTGCTTTCACTGCTGCCTTCACTGCTTTCACTGTTACCTTCACTGCTTTCACTGCTGCTTTCACTGCTTCCTTCACTGCTTCCTTCACTGCTTCCTCCACTGCTTCCTTCAATGCTTCCTTCGCTGCTTCCTTCACTGCTTTCACTGTTGCCTTCACTGCTTCCTTCACTGCTTTCACTGTTGCCTTCACTGCTTCCTTCACTGCTTTCACTGTTGCCTTCACTGCTTTCACTGCTTCCTTAACTGCTTTCACTGCTGCCTTCACTGCTTTCACTGTTCCTTCACTGCTGCCTTCACTGCTGCCTTCACTGCTGCCTTCACTGCTGCCTTCACTGCTGCCTTCACTGCTGCCTTCACTGCTGCCTTCACTGCTGCCTTCACTGCTTTAAATGTTGCCTTCACTGCTTTCACTGTTCCTGAATCTTTCACTGCTGCCTTCCTGCTGCCACACGCTTTCACTCTTCATCTTTGCTATAAAAACCCCTTTTTTTCTGCATTTTTCCAGTGCAAAAGTGACGTCCCGCTGACAAAAGTGTGTCCAGCGGGACAAGTGCTGTTCCAGCTGACGAAGGACGTACCAGTGACAAGGCTGTACCCTGCCAAAGTGACGTCCCAGTGCAAGTGACTGTACCAGTGACGAAGTGCTGTACCAGCTGACAGAAGTGACGACCAGCTAAAAGTGTGTCCCAGCTACAGAATGCTGTACCGCTGACAAGTGACGACCGCGACAGAAGTGACTGTCCCCAGCTGACAAAGGACTGTACCACGCAGAAGTGACTGCACCAGGACAGAAGTGCTGTACCACGACAGAAGTGACTGTCCCAGCTGAAAAGGACTGTACCGCTGAGAGAAGGACTGTACAGCTGACAAGTGACGTACCACTGCCAGCCGAAGTGATTGCACCAGCTGACATCAGAAGGGACTGTACCAGCTGACAGTCAGAAGTGAATGACCATACACATGATCAGGATGACTTACACGATCAAAGCTGATGACTATGATAAACGCTCACAAGTACTGTAATTACCATGCTGACTGACCTAAGTCTAAGCCACATGGAGACACCTTTGACTCTGAGTAAAGCTCTACACAGGTGAAACATTAATGTACCTCTACACAGAGAGAAACTTTGCTTGAAATATAGACTAAAGAGTGAGAAACATGACTTGATAAAGCTTTACACAGAGTGAAACATGACTTTGATAAGCTCTACACAGAGTGAACATGACTTGATAAAGCTTACACAAGATGAAATATACTTGAATAAAGCTCTACACAGAGTGAAACATAACTTGATAAAGCTCTACAGAGTGAAACATGACTTGATTAAGCTCTACACAGAGTGAAACATACTTGTAAAGCTCTACACAGAGTGAAACATACTTGATAAAGCTCTACACAGAGTGAAACATGACTTATAAGCTCTACACAGAGTGAAACATGACTTATAAAGCTCTACACAGAGTGAAACATGACCTGATAAAGCTCTACACAGAGTGAAACTGACTTGAAAGCTCTACACAGAGTGAACATGACTTGATAAAGCTCTACACATAGTGAAACATGACTTGATAAAGCTCTACACAGAGTGAAACATACTTGATAAAGCTCTCACAAGTGAAAATGACTTTGATAAAGCTCTACACAGAGTGAAACATGACTTGATAAGCTCTACACATAGTGAAACATGATTGATAAAGCTCTACACAGAGTGAAACATACCTTGATAAAGCTCTACACAGAGTGAAACATGACTTGATAAAGCTCTACACAAGTGAAACATGACTTGATGAAGCTCTACACATAGTGAAACATGACTGGTAAAGCTCTACACAGAGTGAACATGACCTGACAAAGCTCTACACAGAGTGAAAACATAACTGATAAGCTCTACACAGAGTGAAACATGACTTGATAAAGCTCTACACAGAGTGAAACATGACTTGATAAAGCTCTACACAGAGTGAAACATGACATTGATAAAGTCTACACAGAGTGAAACATAACTTGATAAAGCCTCTACACAGAATGAAACATAACTTGATAAAGCTCTACACAGAGTG
>NC_069494.1:15487740-15490240 GCF_026875155.1 Cherax quadricarinatus
GTGTAGAGCTTTATCAGGTCATGTTTCACTCTGTGTAGAGCTTTATCAACTTATGTTTCACTCTGTGTAGAGCTTTATCAAGTCATGTTTCACTCTGTGTAGAGCTTTATCAGGTCATGTTTCACTCTGTGTAGAGCTTTATCAAGTCATGTTTCACTCTGTGTAGAGCTTTATCAAGTCATGTTTCACTCTGTGTAGAGCTTTATCAACTCATGTTTCACTCTGTGTAGAGCTTTATCAGGTCATGTTTCACTCTGTGTAGAGCTTTATCAAGCCATGTTTCACTCTGTGTCGAGCTTTATCAAGCCATGTTTCACTCTATATAGAGCTCCAAGCTCCCCCACACTCAGCTGACAGCGGTCAGCACCAATCAGCATGTCAATTGAGATATGTATTTACATATAAATGACCCCAATTAGCACACACACACACAGAACGACCTTGTTTATCCTCGTGTATTTTTCCCCTCTGGGAGTGTAAGCAAGAACGACTCATCCACGAACGTGAGGTGGATTTGTAAGTCCACGAACGTGAGGCGGATTTGTAAGTCCACGAACGTGAGGTGGATTTGTAAGTCCACGAACGTGAGGTGGATTTGTAAGTCCACGAACGTGAGGCGGATTTGTAAGTCCACGAACGTGAGGCGGATTTGTAAGTTCACGAACGTGAGGTGGATTTCTTGATTCACGAACGTTAGCTGGGTGTTACAGTTCTGGAGGTGGGAAGTACAGTATTTGTACTCTGAAGGATGAGTGAGGATGTTACAGTTCTGGAGGTGGGAAGTACAGTACCTGTACTCTGAAGGATGAGTGAGGATGTTACAGTTCTGGAGGTGGGAAGTACAGTATCTGTACTCTGAAGGATGAGTGAGGATGTTACAGTTCTGGAGGTGGGAAGTACAGTGTCTGCACTCTGAAGGATGAGTGAGGATGTTACAGTTCTGGAGGTGGGAAGTACAGTACCTGTACTCTGAAGGATGAGTGAGGATGTTACAGTCCTGGAGGTGGGAAGTACAGTACCTGTACTCTGAAGGATGAGTGAGGATGTTACAGTTCTGGAGGTGGGAAGTACAGTACCTGTACTCTGAAGGATGAGTGAGGATGTTACAGTTCTGGAGGTGGGAAGTACAGTACCTGTACTCTGAAGGATGAGTGAGGATGTTACAGTCCTGGAGGTGGGAAGTACAGTACCCGTACTCTGAAGGATGAGTGAGGATGTTACAGTTCTGGAGGTGGGAAGTACAGTACCTGTACTCTGAAGGATGAGTGAGGATGTTACAGTCCTGGAGGTGGGAAGTACAGTACCCGTACTCTGAAGGATGAGTGAGGATGTTACAGTTCTGGAGGTGGGAAGTACAGTACTGTACTCTGAAGGATGAGTGGGATGTTACAGTTCTGGAGGTGGGAAGTACAGTACCTGTACTCTGAAGGATGAGTGAGGATGTTACAGTTCTGGAGGTGGGAAGTACAGTACCTGTACTCTGAATGATGAGTGAGGATGTTACAGTTCTGGAGGTGGGAAGTACAGTACCTGTACTCTGAAGGATGAGTGAGGATGTTACAGTTCTGGAGGTGGGAAGTACAGTGCCTGTACTCTGAATGATGAGTGAGGATGTTACAGTACTGGAGGTGGGAAGTACAGTACCTGTACTCTGAAGGATGAGGGAGGATGTTACAGTTCTGGAGGTGGGAAGTACAGTACCTGTACCCTGAAGGATGAGTGAGGATGTTACAGTTCTGGAGGTGGGAAGTACAGTACCTGTACTCTGAAGGATGAGTGAGGATGTTACAGTTCTGGAGGTGGGAAGTACAGTACCTGTACTCTGAAGGATGAGTGAGGATGTTACAGTTCTGGAGGTGGGAAGTACAGTATCTGTACTCTGAAGGATGAGTGAGGATGTTACAGTCTGGAGGTGGGAAGTACAGTACCTGTACTCTGAAGGATGAGTGAGGATGTTACAGTTCTGGAGGTGGGAAGTACAGTATCTGTACTCTGAAGGATGAGTGAGGATGTTACAGTTCTGGAGGTGGGAAGTACAGTACCTGTACTCTGAAGGATGAGTGGGGATGTTACAGTTCTGGAGGTGGGAAGTACAGTACCTGTACTCTGAAGGATGAGTGAGGATGTTACAGTCCTGGAGGTGGGAAGTACAGTACCTGTACTCTGAAGGATGAGTGAGGATGTTACAGTTGTGGAGGTGGGAAGTACAGTACCTGTACTCTGAAGGATGAGTGAGGATGTTACAGTTCTGGAGGTGGGAAGTACAGTACCTGTACTCTGAAGGATGAGTGAGGATGTTACAGTTCTGGAGGTGGGAAGTACAGTATCTGTACTCTGAAGGATGAGTGAGGATGTTACAGTCCTGGAGGTGGGAAGTACAGTACCTGTACTCTGAAGGATGAGTGAGGATGTTACAGTTCTGGAGGTGGGAAGTACAGTATCTGTACTCTGAAGGATGAGTGAGGATGTTACAGTTCTGGAGGTGGGAAGTACAGTACCT
>NC_069494.1:15500240-15505240 GCF_026875155.1 Cherax quadricarinatus
CTCCCTGTCAGGTATTCTCTGATCCATTGCAGTCCCTTTTCCCTGTTATGTGTGCCTGATCCTCTAGCTTTGCAGTAACCTCTTGTGAGGAACTGTGTCGAAGGCCTTCTTGCAGTCCAAAAATATGCAGTCGATCACCCTCCCCTCTCTTGTCTAACTTCTGTACCTTGTCAAAAAACTCTAGTAGGTTTGTGACACAGGATTTTCCTTCTCTGAAACCGTGTGGTTGTCAATTATACACTTGTTTTTTTCCCAGGTGCTCCACCACTCTCCCCCTGATGATCTTCTCCATGACCTTGCATACTTTTACACGTTAGTGATACAGGTCTGTAGTTTAGTGCCTCATGTCTGTCTCCCTTTTTAAAATTGGGACTACATTTGCCATTTTCCATACTCAGGGAGTTGCCCAGTTTCAAATGATGTGTTGAAGATCTTTGTTAATGGCTCACACAATATCTCTGCTCCTCTTAAGGACCCATGGAGAGATGTCTGGTCCCACCGCCTTTGAGGTGTCAAGTTCGCATAGCAGCTTCTTCACTCCTCCTTGGTTATATGTACCTCATCCAGCACTTGCTGGTGTGCCCCCCTGTTCTGATTTCTTGGAGTCCTACTGGTTTCCACTGTAAATACCTCTTTAATCTTGTGTTGAGCTCTGACAAACCTCTCGGTCGTTTCTTGTGAACTCCCCATCACCCTTCCTCAGTCTGATTTACCTGGTCCTTGACTGTTCTTTTCCTCCTGATGTGGCTGTACAACAGCTTCGGGTCAGTCTTTACTTTTGATGCTATGTCATTTTCATATTGTCTCTGAGCCCCCCTTCTTATCTGTGCATATTCGTTTCTGGCTCTTCGGCTGATTTCTTTATTTTCCTGAGTTCTCTGTCTTCTGTACCTTTTCCATTCTCTAGTACACCTAGTTTTTGCCTCCCTACACCTTTGGGTGAACCAAGGACTCGTTCTGTTCTTCCCCATTATTTCAGATTCCCTTGGGAACAAACTCTCCTCTGCCTCCTTGCATTTTGTTGCTACTTTAGTCCATCATTTCTTGTACTGGTTTTCCTGTCAGTTCCCTCTCCCACTGAATGTCTTGAAGGAAGTTCCTCATGCCTGAGTAGTTCCCCCTTTTGTAGTTTGGTTTTTCCCAGCCTATTCCTGCTACTCTCTCCACTTGGAGCTCAACTATGTAGTCGAAGCACAGAACCACATGATCACTAGCTCCCAGGGGCCTTTCATACATGATACCCTCGATGTCCGAACTACTCATGGTGAATACAAGGTCCAACCTTGCTGGTTCATCCTCTCCTCTCTCTCTGGTAGTGTCTCTAACATGTTGATGCATGAGGTTCTCCAGTACCACATCCATCATCTTGTGTGTGTGTGTGTGTGTGTGTGTGTGTGTGTGTGTGTGTGTGTGTGTGTGTGTGTGTGTGTGTGTGTGCCACTTCCTGACAACTCTGTGACTGAATACTTCAATACATTCCTGTGGCTCATCTGGGTTTTCGCCATCCAGTTGTGTCCCCTTGTTGTTGTGTCCCCTTGTTGTTGTGTCCCCCTTTTTGTTGTGTCCCTTGTTGCTGTGTCACCTTGTTGTTGTGTCCCCTTGTTGCTGTGTCACCTTGTTGTTGTGTCCCTTGTTGCTGTGTCCCCTTGTTGTTGTGTCCCCTTGTTGTTGTGACCCCTTGTTGTTGTGACCCCTTGTTGCTGTGACCCCTTGTTGCTGTGTCCCCTTGTTGCTGTGTCCCCTTGTTGTTGTGTCCCCTTGTTGTTGTGACCCCTTGTTGCTGTGTCCCTTGTTGCTGTGTCCCCTTGTTGTTGTGTCCCCTTGTTGTTGTGTCCCCTTGTTGTTGTGACCCCCTTTTTGTTGTGTCCCCTTCTTGTTGTGTCCCCTTGTTGTTGTGACCCCTTGTTGTTGTGACCCCTTGTTGCTGTGTCCCCTTGTTGTTGTGTCCCCTTGTTGTTGTGACCCCTTGTTGCTGTGTCCCCTTGTTGTTGTGTCCCTTGTTGTTGTGACCCCTTGTTGTTGTGACCCCTTGTTGCTGTGTCCCCTTGTTGCTGTGTCCCCTTGTTGTGTCCCCTTGTTGTTGTGACCCCTTGTTGTTGTGAACCTTGTTGCTGTGTCCCTTGTTGTTGTGTCCCCTTGTTGTTGTGACCCTTGTTGTTGTGACCCTTGTTGTTGTGACCCCTTGTTGCTGTGTCCCCTTGTTGTTGTGTCCCCTTGTTGTTGTGACCCTTGTTGTTGTGACCCCTTGTTGCTGTGTCCCCTTGTTGCTGTGTCCCCTTGTTGTTGTGTCCCCTTGTTGTTGTGACCCCTTGTTGTTGTGGACCCCTTGTTGCTGTGTCCCCTTGTTGTTGTGTCCCTTGTTGTTGTGACCCTTGTTGTTGTGACCCCTTGTTGTTGTGACCCCTTGTTGCTGTGTCCCCTTGTTGTTGTGTCCCCTTGTTGTTGTGACCCCTTGTTGCTGTGTCCCCTTGTTGTTGTGTCCCCTTGTTGCTGTGTCCCCTTGTTGTTGTGTCCCCTTGTTGCTGTGTCCCCTTGTTGTTGTGACCCTTGTTGCTGTGTCCCCTTGTTGTTGTGTCCCTTGTTGCTGTGTCCCCTTGTTGTTGTGTCCCCTTGTTGCTGTGTCCCTTGTTGTTGTGACCCCTTGTTGCTGTGTCCCCCTTTTTGTTGTGTCCCCTTGTTGTTGTGACCCCTTGTTGCTGTGTCCCCTTGTTGTTGTGACCCCTTGTTGCTGTGTCCCCTTGTTGTTGTGTCCCCTTATTGTTGTGACCCCTTGTTGTTGTGACCCCTTGTTGCTGTGTCCCCTTGTTGTTGTGTCCCTTGTTGTTGTGACCCCTTGTTGTTGTGACCCCTTGTTGCTGTGTCCCTTGTTGTTTTGTCCCCTTGTTGTTTGTGACCCTTGTTATTGTGACCCCTTGTTGTTGTGACCCCTTGTTGCTGTGTCCCCTTGTTGTTGTGTCCCCTTGTTGTTGTGACCCCCTTTTTGTTGTGACCCCTTGTTGTTGTGTCCCCTTGTTGCTGTGTCCCCATGTTGTTGTGTCCCCTTGTTGTTGTGCCCCCTTGTTGTTGTGACCCCTTGTTGCTGTGTCCCCTTGTTGCTGTGTCCCCTTGTTGTTGTGTCCCCTTGTTGTTGTGACCCCTTGTTGTTGTGACCCCTTGTTGCTGTGTCCCCTTGTTGTTGTGTCCCCTTGTTGTTGTGTCCCCTTGTTGCTGTGTCTCCTCATTTCTGTGTCCCCTTATTTCTGTGTCCCCTCCCAGGAACATCCTGTCTCTTTCCACCTTATCTGTTCCACGTGATGAAATTAAGACACATGTGCAACATTTGGGTATCTTTATTGTAGACGTTTCGCCATCCAGTGGCTTTATCAATACAAATTCCAGGACATAACTTGAGGACAGAAGAACTATGTACAGAAGATGAGGTAATCAGTCCCTCAACTTAGCAGTAGGTGCGAAGAGCACCGTAGTCGTGGAGATTCTGAACCAGAAGCAAGGCGCATGACGCTTATATAGTAACGTCAGGTGGAAATGGGACGGGTAGCAGACGAGGACATAGTCACTGGTAGGCGGGATTCCCCAGTGGAAGTAGGTCCTTCCCAAAGAGATGGGTTAGTTGTAGTGGTAGTTGTCGTAGCCGTGAAGGTTATGTACATGTCCTCAGAATCAAGATTGCATGATGTTGCAGTGTCTGACGAATTAGTTGTACTACTACAACTCACCTCTTGTGAGGAACTTTGTCGAAGACCTTCTTGCAGTCCAAGAAAATGCAGTCGATCCACCCCTCTTTCTCTTGTCTTACTTCTGTCAACTTGTCATAAAACTCTAGTAGGTTGGTAGGTTTGTGTGTGTGTGTGTGTGTGTGTGTGTACTCACCTAATTGCTCTCACGTAATTGTGGTTGCAGGGGTCGAGACTCAACTCCTGGCCCCGCCTCTTCACTGATCGCTACTGGGTCCTCTCTCTCTCTGCTTCCTGAGCTTTGTAATACCTCTTCTTAAAACTATGTATGGTTCCTGCCTCCACTACTTCACTTGCTAGGCTATTCCACTTCCTGACGACTCTATGACTGAAGAAATACTTCCTAACGTCCCTGTGACTCGTCTGAGTCTTCAGCTTCCAGTTGTGACCCCTTGTCCCTGTGTCCCCTCTCTGGAACATCCTATCTCTGTCCACCTTGTCTATTCCCCCGCAGTATCTTGTATGTCGTTATCATGTCTCCCCTGACCCTTCTGTCCTCCAGTGTCGTCAGTCCGATTTCCCTCAACCTTTCCTCGTACGACATTCCCCTGAGCTCTGGGACTAGCCTTGTTGCAAACCTTTGTACTTTCTCTAACTTCTTGACGTGCTTGACCAGGTGTGGGTTCCAGACTGGTGCTGCATACTCTAGTATGGGCCTAACATACACAGTGTACAGTGTCTTGAACGATTCCTTATTAAGGTATCGGAACGCTATTCTCAGGTTTGCCAGGCGCCCATATGCTGCAGCAGTTATTTGGTTGATGTGTGCCTCCGGTGATGTGCTCGGTGTTATGGTCACCCCAAGGTCTTTCTCCCTGAGTGAGGTCTGTAGTCTTTGTCCACCTAGCCTATGCTCTGTCTGCGGTCTTCTTTGCCCCTCCCCAATCTTCATGACTTTGCATTTGGCAGGATTGAATTCGAGAAGCCAGTTTCTGGACCATATGTCCAGCCTGTCCAGGTCTCTTTGCAGTCCTGCCTCATCCTCATCCAATTTAATTCTTCTCATCAACTTCACATCATCTGCGAATAGGGACACTTCAGAGTCTATTCCTTCCATCATGTCGTTCACATATATCAGAAATAGCACTGGTCCTAGAACTGACCCCTGTGGGACCCCGCTCGTCACAGGCGCCCACTGTGATACCTCTTCACGTACCATGACTCGTTGCTGCCTCCCTGTCAGGTATTCCCTGATCCATTGCAGTGCCCTCCCTGTTATATGCGCCTGATCATCCAGCTTCTGCACTAATCTCTTGTGGGGAACTG
>NC_069494.1:15510240-15592740 GCF_026875155.1 Cherax quadricarinatus
TGAACGTGTCAAGACATATGAACGTGAGTCAGTTGAACGTGAGTCAGTATGAACGTGAGTGAACGTGAGTCAGTATGAACGTGAGTGAACGTGAGTCAGTATGAACGTGAGTGAACGTGAGTCAGTATGAACGTGAGTGAACGTGGGTCAGTATGAACGTGAGTGAACGTGAGTCAGTATGAACATGAGTCAGTATGAATGTGAGTGAACGTGAGTCAGTATGAACGTGAGTGAACGTGAGTCAGTATGAACGTGAGTGAACGTGAGTCAGTATGAACGTGAGTGAAACGTGAGTCAGTATGAACGTGAGTGAACGTGGGTCAGTATGAACGTGAGTGAACGTGAGTCAGTATGAACGTGAGTGAACGTGAGTCAGTATGAACGTGAGTGAACGTGAGTCAGTATGAACGTGAGTGAACGTGGGTCAGTATGAACGTGAGTGAAAGTGAGTCAGTATGAACGTGAGTGAGCGTGAGCCAGTGTGAACGTGAGTCAGTATGAACGTGAGTGAACGTGAGTAAACGTGAGTCAGTATGAATGTGAGTCAGTATGAACGTGAGTCAGTATGAATGTGAGACAGTATGAACGTGAGTGAACGTGAGTCAGTGTGAACTTGAGTCAGTATAAACGTGAGTGAACGTTAGTCAGTATGAACGTGAATGAACGTTAGTCAGTATGAACGTGAGTCAGTATGAACGTGAGTGAACGTTAGTCAGTATGAACGTGAATGAACGTGAGTCAGTATGAACGTGAGTGAACGTGAGTCAATATGAACGTGAGTGAACGTGAGTCAGTATGAACGTGAGTGAACGTGAGTCAATATGAACGTGAGTGAACGTGAGTCAGTATGAACGTGAGTGAACGTGAGTCAGTATGAACGTGAATGAACGTGAGTCAGTATGAACGTGAATGAACGTGAGTCAGTATGAACGTGAGTGAACGTGAGTCAATATGAACGTGAGTGAAAGTGAGTCAGTATGAACGTGAGTGAACGTGAGTGTGAACGTTCAATTTAAAATGTTTCCTTATTTAGCAGAAATGAACAGAAAAATTGAACTTCGTTGAAACTAAATCAAGGACCGAAACGTCGTCAAGGATAGAAACGTCAGTGACCGAAACGTCGCCAAGGATAGAAACGTCAGTGACCGAAACGTCGCCAAGGATCGAAACGTCACCAAGGATAGAAACGTCAGTGACCGAAACGTCGCCAAGGATAGAAACATCAGTGACCGAAACATCGCCAAGGATAGAAACATCAGTGACCAAAACGTCGCCAAGGATCGAAACGTCGTCAAGGACCGAAACGTCGTCAAGAACTGAAACGTCATTAAGGACCGAAACGTCAAGGACCGAAACGTCGTCAAGGACCAAAGCGTAGCCAGGGATGACCGAAACGTCAAGGACCGAAACGTCGCGAAAGACCGAAAAGTCGCCAAGGACCGAAACGTAGCCAGGAAGGACAGAATCGTAGCTACAGGGAAAAAAACGTCGCTAGGAAAGACCGAAATGTCGTCAAGAAGAACCTGAACGTCGCCAGGAATGACCGAAACGTAGCTACGAGGACCGAAACGTCCCTCGTCTGAGTATGAGAGATCAGAACGTCACCTTGGCGCCATGCTCCCTTTTACACCCTTTCAGGTGTTCTGATGGGCCTGGATAAAGGTGTTCTGATGAGCTTGGATAAAGGTGTTCTGATGGGCCTGGATACATGTGTTCTGATTGGCTTGGATACAGGTGTTCTGATGGGCCTGGATACATGTGTTCTGATTGGCCTAGATACAGGTGTTCTGATGGGCCTGGATACATGTGTTCTGATGGGCCTGGATACAGGTGTTCTGATGGACCTGGATACATGTTTTCTGAGTGGCCTGGATACAGGTGTTCTGATGGGCCTGGATACATGCTTTCTGATAGGCCTGGATACAGGTGTTCCGATGGACCTGGATACAAGTGTTCTGATGGGCCTGGATACAAGTGTTCTGATGGGCCTGGATACAGGTGGATGGGCCCGGATGCAGGTGTTCTGATGGACCTGGATACATGTTTTCTGATAGGCCTGGATACAGGTGTTCTGATGGACCTGGATACAGGTGTTCTGATAGACCTGGATACAGGTGTTCTGATAGGCCTGGATACAGGTGTGCTGATAGACCTGGATACAGGTGTTCTGATAGACCTGGATACAGGTGTTCTGATAGGCCTGGATACAGGTGTTCTGATAGGCCTGGATACAGGTGTTCTGATAGACTTGGATACAGGTGTTCTGATAGACCTGGATACAGGTGTTCTGATAGGCCTGGATACAGGTGTTCTGATAGACCTGGATACAGGTGTTCTGATAGGCCTGGATACAGGTGTTCTGATAGGCCTGGATACAGGTGTTCTGATAGGCCTGGATACAGGTGTTCTGATAGGCCTGGATACAGGTGTTCTGATAGGCCTGGATACAGGTGTTCTGATAGGCCTGGATGCAAGTGTTCTGATAGGCCTGGATGCAGGTGTTCTGATAGGCCTGGATGCAGGTGTTCTGATAGGCCTGGATACAGGTGTTCTGATAGGCCTGGATACAGGTGTTCTGATAGGCCTGGATGCAGGTGTTCTGATAGGCCTGGATACAGGTGTTCTGATAGGCCTGGATACAGGTGTTCTGATAGGCCTGGATGCAGGTGTTCTGATAGGCCTGGATACAGGTGTTCTGATAGGCCTGGATACAGGTGTTCTGATAGGCCTGGATACAGGTGTTCTGATAGGCCTGGATGCAGGTGTTCTGATAGGCCTGGATGCAGGTGTTCTGATAGGCCTGGATTACAGGTGTTCTGATAGGCCTGGATACAGGTGTTCTGATAGGCCTGGATACAGGTGTTCTGATAGGCCTGGATACAGGTGTTCTGATAGGCCTGGATACAGGTGTTCTGATAGGCCTGGATACAGGTGTTTGATAGGCCATGGATACAGGTGTTCTGATAGGCCTGGATACAGGTGTTCTGATAGGCCTGGATACAGGTGTTCTGATAGGCCTGGATACAGGTGTTCTGATACAAAAAAGTAAAAAAAACACTGAAAATAATCTAAAAAAAAAAAAAAACAGATTTTTTTCCTGGTCTGAAAACTGAAATAAAATAATATATTGTGTCCACGTCAGTGAATTTACATAATACAGAAATACATAGTGTTGGATAACACACTCAGAGTGTTGGATAACACACTCAGAGTGTTGGATAACACACTCAGAGTGTTGGATAACACACTCAGAGTGTTGGATAACACACTCAGAGTGTTGGATAACACACTCAGAGTGTTGGATAACACACTCAGAGTGTTGGATAACACACTCAGAGTGTTGGATAACACACTCAGAGTGTTGGATAACACACTCAGAGTGTTGGATAACACACTCAGAGTGTTGGATAACACTCAGAGTGTTGGATAACACACTCAGAGTGTTGGATAACACACTCAGAGTGTTGGATAACACACTCAGAGTGTTGGATAACACACTCAGAGTGTTGGATAACACACTCAGAGTGTTGGATAACACACTCAGAGTGTTGGATAACACACTCAGAGTGTTGGATAACACACTCAGAGTGTTGGATAACACTCAGAGTGTTGGATAACACACTCAGAGTGTTGGATAACACACTCAGAGTGTTGGATAACACACTCAGAGTGTTGGATAACACACTCAGAGTGTTGGATAACACACTCAGAGTGTTGGATAACACACTCAGAGTGTTGGATAAACACTCAGAGTGTTGGATAACACACTCAGAGTGTTGGATAACACACTCAGAGTGTTGGATAAACACACTCAGAGTGTTGGATAAACACACTCAGAGTGTTGGATAACACACTCAGAGTGTTGGATAACACACTCAGAGTGTTGGATAACACACTCAGAGTGTTGGATAACACACTCAGAGTGTTGGATAACCACTCAGAGTGTTGGATAACACACTCAGAGTGTTGGATAACACACTCAGAGTGTTGGATAACACACTCAGAGTGTTGGATAACACACTCAGAGTGTTGGATAACACACTCAGAGTGTTGGATAACACACTCAGAGTGTTGGATAACACACTCAGAGTGTTGGATAACACACTCAGAGTGTTGGATAACACACTCAGAGTGTTGGATAACACACTCAGAGTGTTGGATAACACACTCAGAGTGTTGGATAACACACTCAGAGTGTTGGATAACACACTCAGAGTGTTGGATAACACACTCAGAGTGTTGGATTAACACACTCAGAGTGTTGGATAACACACTCAGAGTGTTGGATAACACACTCAGAGTGTTGGATAACACACTCAGAGTGTTGGATAACACACTCAGAGTGTTGGATAACACACTCAGAGTGTTGGATAACACACTCAGAGTGTTGGATAACACACTCAGAGTGTTGGATAACACACTCAGAGTGTTGGGATAACACACTCAGAGTGTTGGATAACACACTCAGAGTGTTGGATAACACACTCAGAGTGTTGGATAACACACTCAGAGTGTTGGATAACACACTCAGAGTGTTGGATAACACACTCAGAGTGTTATCCAACACTCTGTGCTGGATAACACAGTGTTGGATATAAGTGTACAATGTGTGTGTATGATGGTGTTCATATGGGATCTATGAGGCTCCATTAACCAGGATAAGTAATGGAGCCTCAGAAGGGTGGTTAGAGCAACCTCCAATACTACCACCCCTACCACAACTACCACAACTACCACCATTATCATCAGCAACATGTCTATGCAAGCTTGCTTCGCCAAACTTGTCTGGTAAGATTCTTCTTCGTATTGTAATTATTATTTATTATTATATTATCATGTATGTATGTACGTATGTATATATATATATATATATTATATATATATATATATATATATATATATATTTTGTAAGTATGGGGGGTCGAGGCGGGTGCTCCAGGAGGAATTAGGGAAAGTCAATTGGAAATCCCCATCATGTGATGTCTCCTCGTCCTCTACGGGACGACCCTTGTCCTTTCATAAGGCAGTGTTGAGCAGTACTTGGGTAATAATCTTAATTTTTAAAGCTAGAGGAAGGCTTCGGTCAGATGACATAAAGCTCTAGCTGTGGGTCACAGCTGGAAACTGCCGGAAGCACTTGTCCTGTTTCCTGACCAATCTTACCTAACCTAAACTTGGGTGATTTTATCCAAGATAAGTTTGTTCCGGTGGGACTGATTGTGTTGTCTGGAAGGAACTATCTGCTTGAAGATGCCACGGTGAACTTTGACTGGCGAATCTCACAGCATCCCTCCAGTGTTGTGTCTAGTAGATCTCTGGTGAATCCTACAGCATCCCTCCAGTGTTGGATCTTGTAGATCTCTGACTGGTGAATCTCACAGCATCCCTCCAGTGTTGCGTCTAGTAGATCTCTGACTGGTGAATCCTACAGCATCCCTCCAGTGTTGGATCTTGTAGATCTCTGACTGGTGAATCTCACAGCATCCCTCCAGTGTTGTATCTTGTAGATCTCTGACTGGTGAATCTCACAGCATCCCTCCAGTGTTGCGTCTAGTAGATCTCTGACTGGTGAATCCTACAGCATCCCTCCAGTGTTGGATCTTGTAGATCTCTGACTGGTGAATCTCACAGCATCCCTCCAGTGTTGTATCTTGTAGATCTCTGACTGGTGAATCTCACAGCATCCCTCCAGTGTTGCGTCTAGTAGATCTCTGACTGGTGAATCCTACAGCATCCCTCCAGTGTTGGATCTTGTAGATCTCTGACTGGTGAATCTCACAGCATCCCTCCAGTGTTGTATCTTGTAGATCTCTGATGGTGAATCTCACAGCATCCCTCAGTGTTGCGTCTAGTAGATCTCTGACTGGTGAATCCTACAGCATCCCTCCAGTGTTGGATCTTGTAGATCTCTGACTGGTGAATCTCACAGCATCCCTCCAGGGTTGTATCTTGTAGATCTCTGACTGGTGAATCTCACAGCATCCCTCCAGTGTTGTGTCTAGTAGATCTCTGACTGGTGAATCCTACAGCATCCCTCCAGTGTTGTCTTGTAGATCTCTGACTGGTGAATCCTACAGCATCCCTCCAGTGTTGCGTCTAGTAGATCTCTGGCTGGTGAATCCTACAGCATCCCTCCAGTGTTGTGTCTAGTAGATCTCTGACTGGTGAATGCCACAGCATCCCTCCAGTGTTGTGTCTAGTAGATCTCTGACTGGTGAATGCCACAGCATCCCTCCAGTGTTGTCTTGTAGATCTCTGACTGGTGAATGCCACAGCATCCCTCAAGTCTGCCGGAACTATCTCCTTCACTAGTATGCAAGATGCAACACAGGAAGACAGACTTGCAGGTTCTGCTGTGTTGCATTGTTCTTTTCCCCATAGTTCTCAGTTGCACATGTGCAACAGTTGGGTAACTTTATTCTGGAACGTTTCGCCTGCACAGTAGTCTTCTTCAGTTAAATACAGAGGCAGTAGAAGGGTAAAAACGATGTTATCAATCCGTCAGCCTTGAAGACGTAGTTCTGAGGTAGTTAGTCCCTCAGAATAGAGCTCAGCTTCCTGGTCTGGAACAAGGTGGTCAGTCCCTAAGCCTAGAGAAGAGCTACGCTTCATGGTCTGGAACAAGGTGTTAAGTCCCTCAGCCTGGAGAAGAGTTCAACTCCATGGTCTGGAACAAGGTGGTCAGTCCCTCAGCCTGGAGAAGAGTTCAACTCCATGGTCTGGAACAAGGTGGTTAGTCCCTCAGCCTGGAGAAGAGTTCAACTCCATGGTCTGGAACAAGGTGGTTAGTCCCTCAGCCTGGAGAAGAGTTCAACTCCATGGTCTGGAACAAGGTGGTCAGTCCCTCAGCCTGGAGAAGAGTCCAGCTCCATGGTCTGGGAACAAGGTGGTCAGTCCCTCAGCCTGGAGAAGAGTCCAGCTCCATGGTCTGGAACAAGGTGGTCAGTCCCTCAGCCTGGAGAAGAGTTCAACTCCATGGTCTGGAACACGGTGGTCAGTCCCTCAGCCTGGAGAAGAGTTCAACTCCATGGTCTGGAACACGGTGGTCAGTCCCTCAGCCTGGAGAAGAGTTCAACTCCATGGTCTGGAACAAGGTGGTCAGTCCCTCAGCCTGGAGAAGAGTCCAGCTCCATGGTCTGGAACAAGGTGGTCAGTCCCTCAGCCTGGAGAAGAGTTCAGCTCCATGGTCTGGAACAAGGTGGTCAGTCCTCAGCCTGGAGAAGAGTTCAACTCCATGGTCTGGAACAAGGTGGTCAGTCCCTCAGCCTGGAGAAGAGTCCAACTCCATTCTCTGTATTATTCACCACGATCATACATGCACTGCTAGTGTTGTATGATATCACTGCGATCTTACAGTGTAGGATACAGTGCCTTCCTGTATATAGATGACAGGGGTGTTATTTAAGAAGGGTGTACATTATATAACCACCGATCATCCTGCCTGTGATCCCGATTTTTTAAGTCTATAATTGGGGACTGATTACTTGATCTTCCACTGGCATCTTTCTTCAGTTTTCAGATTACGTTTTTGTATTGATAAAGCTACTGGTAGGCGAAACGTCTACCAAAGATTATGCACACACACACATCACACACACACACACACCACACACCACACACACACAACACACTCACACACATCATCACACACACCACACACACACACACACAAACACACACACACACACACACACACACACACACACACACACACACACACACACACACACACACACAGAACGCGTACATACTTCACAAACTAAAAGTAGTCACCAGAGTGGATACTGCCCCCACCCACACACCTCACACCACACCCTCAACCACAACACCCAACCACCACCCTCAACACACACCCACAACCACACCCTCAACCACACCCACAACCACACTCTCAACCACACCCTCACAACACCCTCAACCACACACCTCACACCACACCCACTCACCACCATCCACACCACACACCCACATCCACACCCACAACACCCCACCACACCCCAACACCCACATCCACACCCACACACCCACATCCACACCCACACACCCACATCCACACCCACACACCCACATCCACACCCTCACACCCACATCCATACCCACACACCTACATCCACATCCACAACCAAACACTCACAACTTAGTTATAAGTTCAGTAGAACTTGTCAGGCCTCTATCTAACGTAAGTTGAAGAGTCAATTGAACTTAATCAATTTCTGATGAAATAGATGAGATGGAATGGAAACAGAACGATATAGGAAGGAGGAGAATGAGATAGAGAATAAGATAGAGTAAGATGGGATAGGAAGAAATATAAATGGATAGAATGTAATTTAACCCACAGTGTCGTTGTTGCCTCCCTGTCAGGTAGTCTCTGATCCATTGCAGTGCCTTCCTTTTTATTCCTGCCTGGTCCTCTAGCTCTTGGACCAGTCTCTTGTGTAGAAATGTGTTGAAAGTCTTCTTACAGTCCAAGAAAATGCAGTCTACCCATCCCTCTCTCTCTTCACTTACTGCTGTCACCTTGTCATAAAACTCCAGTAGGTTTCTGACACACGATATCTCTTCCCTGAAACCGTGCTGGTTGTCGTGTATAAGCTCGTTTCTTTCTAGGTGCTCCACCAGTCTTCTAGGTGCTCCACCAGTCTTCTGGGTGATCCACCAGTCTTCTGGGTGATCCACCAGTCTTTTAGGTGCTCCACCAGTCTTCTAGGCGCTCCACCAGTCTTCTAGGTGCTCCACCAGTCTTCTAGGTGCTCCACCAGTCTTCTAGGTACTTCACCAGTCTTCTAGGTGCTCCACCAGTCTTCTAGGTGCTCCACCAGTCTTCTAGGTGCTCCACCAGTCTTCTCCTGATAATCTTCTCCATCACTTTACATACTATACATGTCAGTGTCACTGTTCTGTAGTTTAATGTTGTCTGTCTGTCTCCTTTCTTAAAGATTGGGACAACATTTGCTGTCTTCCACACCTCAGGTAGTCGCCCTGTTATGATAGATGTGTTGAAGATTGTTGTTAGTGGTACACACAGTGCCTCTGCTCCCTCTCTCAGGACCCACAGAGAGATGTCCAGTCCCACCACCTTTGAGGTATCAAGTTCACTTAGCAGCCTCTTCACCTCCTCTTCGGTGTGTGTATTGTGTCCAGCACGTGCTGGTGCACTATACCAAAATCAGGTTTACTGGAGTTCTTTCTGTCTCCACTGTAAATACTTCCTTAAATCTCATGTTGAGGTCTTCACATACTGCACGGTCGTTTCTTGTGATCTCTCCTCCTTCCTTCCTCAGCCTGATTACCTGGTCCTTGACTATCGTTTTCCTCCTGATGTGGATGTACAACAACTTTGGGTCGGACTTGGCTTTCGATGTTATGTCATTCTCGTATTGCCACTGGGCCTCCCTCCACACCTCTGCATACTCATCTCTGGTTCTTCGACTAATCTCCTTATTTTCCTGGATCCTTTGTCTTCTATACTTTTTCCATTCTGAAGGACACTTAGTTTCAGCCTCTCTATAACTCTGGGTGAACCAAGAGACTAGTTGTTTCCTTCCCGTTATTTCTGCTGCTCTTGGGTACGAACCCCCCTCCCACTCTTCTTCGTTCCATTTTGTTGTCACATATCCCATCAATTCTTTCACTGTTTATCCCACCAGTTCTCTGTCCCACTGAACATCATACAGGAAATTCCTCATGGCAGTGTAGTCCCCTGTCTTGTAGTTTGACTTCTCCCATCCTACTCTTCCTGCTTCACTCTCCACTTGTAACTACTATGTATTCGAAGCTCAGAACCACTGGATCACTAGCCCCGAGGGGCCATTCATATGTAATGTTTTCAGGGTGTGTTGGTGAGTTGGTTCATTTGCCCCGTGTCGAAAATTATTTTTTCTGAAGCAGTGGCAAGAAACCACAAGAATTTTTAGAGTGACAAGACAGTGACATTAATTCAGTGAGACCAGCCAGGCAGTCAGTCAGCCAGCCTGCCTGCCTGCCTGCCTGCCTGCCTGCCTGCCTGCCTGCCTGCCTGCCTGCTTGCCTGCCTGCCTGCCTGCTTGCCTGCTGCCTGCCTGCCTGCCTGCCTGCCTGCCTGCCTGCCTTGCCTGCCTGCCTGTCTGCCTGCCTGTCTGCCTGCCTGCCTGCCTGCCTGCCTGCCTGCCTGCCTGTCTGCCTGCCTGCCTGCCTGCCTGCCTGCCTGCCTGCCAGTCAGTCAGTCAGTCAGCCAGTCAGTCAGCCAGCCTGCCTTCCTGCCTGCTTGCCTGCCAGCCAGTCAGTCAGCCAGCTTGCCAGCCAGCCAGCCAGCCAGCCAGCCAGCCAGCCAGCCAGCCGGCCAGCCAGCCAGCCAGCCAGCCAGCCAGCCAGCCAGCCAGATACCCAGCCAGTTAGCCAAGGGAAATGCTTCAGAGGAATGACAAAGGGATATTGTTCTTCCACTGTTCATACACTGTTCATCCACTGTTCATCCACTGTTCATACACTGTTCATACACTGTTCATCCACTGTTCATACACTGTTCATACACTGTTCATCCACTGTTCATCACTGTCATACACTGTTCATACACTGTTCATCCACTGTTCATACACTGTTCATACACTGTTCATACACTGTTCATACACTGTTCATCCACTGTTCATACACTGTTCATCCACTGTTCATCCACTGTTCATACACTGTTCATCCACTGTTCATACACTGTTCATCCACTGTTCATACACTGTTCATACACTGTTCATACACTGATCATCCACTGTTCATACACTGTTCATCCACTGTTCATACACTGATCATCCACTGTTCATCCACTGTTCATACACTGATCATCCACTGTTCATCCACTGTTCATACACTGTTCATACACTGTTCATACACTGTTCATACACTGTTCATACACTGTTCATACACAGTTCATCCACTGTTCATCCACTGTTCATACACTGTTCATACACTGTTCATACACTGTTCATACACTGTTCATACACTGTTCATACACTGCTCTTCAATTGCAGGTATGTTGCAGCCGGCTTTTCGAGCAATAACCTTACCATCTACAGTGACTGAGGTAGGCATTCTACTATTTACATTGGTGATATTGGAATGTACTAGATGTACTAGTGGTGTTCTACAGTGGCCAGTGTTGTATGTACGACATTCAGTGGGACCTTGGGTAGAGTTCCACACTGCAAAAAGGTTAAGAAAGTAGCTGCATCTGTTATAGGAGGGGAAATTTTCTCCTTGATCGAGGTAGGAATGGTTCCTTGGTGTTTGAAACACAGTGTTCCACAGGGGTCAGTGCTGGAACCCTTAGTGTTTAAAATGCATCTGGTGTTCCACCGGGGCCAATGTTGGAACCCTTGGTGTTCCACAGGGGTCAGTGTTAGAACCTATGGTGTTTCCATGGGTCAGTGTTGAGACCGCTGTGTTCCACAGGGGTCAGTTTGACCCTTGGTGTTCCACAGGGGTCAGTGTTTGGAACCGTGGTGTTCACAGGTCAGTGTTAGAACATGGGTTCACTGGGTCAGTGTGAACCAGCGGTGTTCCACAGGGCCAATGTTGGATCGCGTTTTCCGGTTCAGTGTGGACCCGTTTCACAGGGGTCAGTGTTGGAACCCGTGGGTTCACAGGGTCAGTGTTGAACCGTGGTCCACAGGTAGCGTGGAACCTGTGTTCACAGGGGTCAGTGTTGACCCGTTGTTCCACAGGTCAGTGTTGACCGTGGGTTCCACAGGGTCAGTGTTGGAACCACGTGGTGTTCCACAGGGGTCAGTGTTGGAACCCGTGGTGTTCCACAGGGTCATGTTGGATCCGTGGTGTTCCACAGGGGTCCAATGTTGGAACCCGTGGTGTTCCACAGGGTCAGTGTTGGAAAACCCGCGGTGTTCCACAGGGGTCAGTGTTGGAACCCGTGGTGTTCCACAGGGGTCGTGTTGAACCCGTGGGTTCCACAGGGCAGTGTTGGAACCCGTGGTGTCCACAGGGTCAGGTTGGAACCCGTGGTGTTCCACAGGGGTCAGCGTTGGAACCCTGTGTGTTCCACAGGGGTCAGTGTTGGAACCCGTGGTGTTCCACAGGGGTCAGTGTTGGAACCCGTGGTGTTCCACAGGGGTCAGTGTTGGAACCCGTGGTGTTCCACAGGGGTCAGTGTTGGAACCCGCGGTGTTCCACAGGGGTCAGTGTTGGAACCCGTGGTGTTCCACAGGGGTCAGTGTTGGAACCCGCGGTGTTCCACAGGGGTCAATGTTGGAACCCGTGGTGTTCCACAGGGGTCAGCGTTGAAACCCTTTGGTGTCCAAAATCTACTGCATCAACAAATATCGTCAGATTAATTCTGCCGAGGACACTGTAATGTTACAGTATAACCTCGATAAGTTAGCCTTGTGGTCGTATAAGTGGCCTAATTAAGTGCAGACAAGGGGTCAGGCCTCAGATTATGCTGCTCAGTTCTGGTCACTATTACAGAATGGATACAACTGCTCTGGAAAACGTACAGAGGAGGATGGCAAAGTTGGTCCCATTTATCAGAAATCTTCCCTATGAGGATAGACTGAGGGCCCTGTCTATTCTACGAGGATAGACTGAGGGGCCGTGTCTATCCTACAAAGATAGATTAAGGGCACTGTCTGTCCTACAAGGATAGACTGAGGGCACTGTCTATCCTGCAAGGATAGACTGAGGGGCCGTGTCTATCATACAAGGATAGATTGAGGGCACTGTCTGTCCTACAAGGATAGACTGAGGGCACTGTCTATCCTACAAGGATAGACTGCGGGGCCGTGTCTATCCTACAAGGATAGATTAAGGGCACTGTCTATCCTACAAGGATAGACTGAGGGGCCGTGTCTATCCTACAAGGATAGATTGAGGGCACTGTCTGTCACACAAGGATAGAATGAGGGCACTGTCTATCCTACAAGGATAGACTGCGGGGCCCTGTCTATCCTACAAGGATAGATTGAGGGCACTGTCTGTCCTGCAAGGATAGACAGACGGCACTATCCTACGAAGATAGCATGGGGACACTATCTATCCTACGAGATAGACTGAGGGCCCTATCTGTCCTACGAGGATAGACAGACGGTACTATCCTACGAAGATAAAATGAGGACGCTATCTATCCTAAGAGGATAGACTGAGGGCACTGTCTATCCTACGAAGAGACACTCGGGGCACTGTCTATCCTACGAAGAGACACACGGGGCACTGTCTATCCTACGAGGATAGACTGAGGGCCCTGAATCTACATGCTCAAGAAAGACGTAGAATTAGTGAAGATATGACTGAGGAGTATAATGGTAGACAGGAATAAATAAAGGGTATACAAATAATATACTAAATTGATCTAATCAAGACTCGCAATAAAGGCTTCAAGTTAGAAATATTTAGATTTAGAAAGAATACAGGGAAGTACTGGTCTGGCAGTAGAGTTGTAGAAGAGTGGAACGAACTCCAAGGCTACCAATCCTCCCTCTGTAATATCAGAAGGCTTCAGGACCTGCTACATTGCTAGCCAGCCAGAGGAGCGAGAGGGTCTGCTGATTTCAGATGTCTTTAAAAGGGTAATAACTTCCTTCAGGCTACCAACCCTCCATCTGTGCTATCAGAAGGCCACAGGACCTTTATATTGCGAGTCAGTCAGAGGCACGAGAGGGTATGTTGGTCTGAAGTGTTTCTGAAACAAAGGTAACGCCTAAAGGGGCTAACCCAAGTTCCCCCGGCTACCCCCGGTCCCCCTGGGCTACCAGAGGTACTGCTTCTAAACTATCAAAAGGGCCACGGATTTTATTGCAGTCAGCCAGAGGCACAGGGGGTCGTTGGCAAAAGGGTGTTTCTAAAAACTGAGGTAACTTCCTTAAGGCACCCTCAGGCTCCCACCCAGGTCCCCAGAGGCTCCCAAACCCCCCCCTGAACTATCAGAAAGGCCCCAGGGCCTAGTAGTCCCTCGACTGGTAGTCAACTCATACTTAGTTTCCAAAAATAGAAATGTAAAACCCTTTTTATGACATGGTTTTAAGGATGCCATCCTTGTGACATGGTAAAGGATCCCATCCTTGGAACTGGTGAAGGATGCCTCCTTGTGACATGGTGAAGGATGCCACCCTTTGGACACTGGTGAAGGTGCCTCCTGGTGACACTGGGAAGGAGCCATCCTTGTGACACGGGGTTAAAGGATGCCTCCTGGTCACGGGTAAAGGATGCCTTCCTTGTGACATGGGGGAAGGATGCCACCCTTGTGACAAGGTGAAGGATGCCACCCTTGTGACACAGGTGAAGGATCCACCCTTGTGACACGGGTTTGAAGGATGCCACCCTTTTGTGACACAGGTGAAGGATGCCCCCCTTGTGAACTGGGAAGGATGCATCCTTTGACAGGGGAAAGGATGCCATCCTTGTGCACTGGTGAAGGATGCCATCCTTGTGACACTGGTGAAGGATGCCATCCTTGTGACACTGGGGGAAGGATGCCATCCTTGTGACACTGGTGAAGGATGCCATCCTTGTGACACTGGGGGAAGGATACCATCCTTGTGACACTGGGGGAAGGATGCCATCCTTGTGACACTGGTGAAGGATGCCACCCTTTGGGTGACACTGGTGAAGGAGCCATCCTTGTGACACTGGTGAAGGATGCATCCTTGTGCCCACTGGTAAAAGGATGCCATTCCTTGTGACACGGGGTGAAGGATGCCATCCTTGTGACACTGGTGAAGGATGCCATCCTTGTGACACTGGTGAAGGATGCCATCCTTGTGACACTGGTGAAGGATGTCATCCTTGTGACACTGGTGAAGGATGCCATCCTTGTGACACTGGTGAAGGATGCCATCCTTGTGACACTGGTGAAGGATGCCTTTCCTTGTGACACTGGTGAAGGATGTCATCCTTGTGACACTGGTGAAGGATGCCATCCTTGTGACACTGGTGAAGGATGCCATCCTTGTGACACTGGTGAAGGATGTCATCCTTGTGACACTGGTGAAGAATGTCATCCTTGTGACACTGGTGAAGGATGCCATCCTTGTGACACTGGTGAAGGATGCCATCCTTGTGACACAGGTGAAGGATGCCATCCTTGTGACATGGTGAAGGATGCCATCCTTGTGACACTGGTGAAGGAGTCATCCTTGTGACACTGGTGAAGGATGCCATCTTGTGACACGGGTGAAGGATGCCATCCTTGGGGACACGGGGTGAAGGTTTGCCATCCTTGTGACACTGGTGAAGGATGCCATCCTTGTGACACGGGTTTGAAGGATGTCATCCTTGTGACACTGGTGATGGATGCCATCCTTGTGACATGGTAAAAGGATGCCATCTTGTGACACTGGTGAAGGATGCCATCCTTGTGACACTGGTGAAGGATGTCATCCTTGTGACACTGGTGAAGGATGTCATCCTTGTGACACTGGTGAAGGATGCCATCCTTGTGACACTGGTGAGGATCCATCCTTGTGACACTGGTGAAGGATGCCATCCTTGTGACACTGGTGAAGGATGCCATCCTTGTGACACTGGTGAAGGATGCCATCCTTGTGACACTGGTGAAGGAATCCATCCTTGTGACACTGGTGAAGGATGCCATCCTTGTGACACTGGTGAAGGATGCCATCCTTGTGACACGGGGTGAAGGATGCCATCCTTGTGACACTGGTGAAGGATGCCATCCTTGTGACACTGGTGAAGGATGCCATCCTTGTGACACTGGTGAAGGATGTCATCCTTGTGACACTGGTGAAGGATGCCATCCTTGTGACACTGGTGAAGGATGCCATCCTTGTGACACTGGTGAAAGATGCCATCCTTGTGACACTGGTGAAGGATGCCATCCTTGTGACACTGGTGAAGGATGCCATCCTTGTGACACTGGTGAAGGATGCCATCCTTGTGACACTGGTGAAGGATGCCATCCTTGTGACACTGGTGAAGGATGCCATCCTTGTGACACTGGTGAAGGATGCCATCCTTGTGGACACTGGTGAAGGATGCCATCCTTGTGACACTGGTGAAGGATGCCATCCTTGTGACACTGGTGAAGGATGCCATCCTTGTGACACTGGTGAAGGATGCCATCCTTGTGACACTGGTGAAGGATGCCATATCCTGGTGCCAGGATTGCAAACTTTCAATGGGTGATCAACAAGCTTGTTCTAACAGCAGATTTATTTACAGTAGTGGGAACAGTGGTGGGAACAGTGGTGGGAACAGCAGTGGGAACAGTGGTGGGAACAGCAGTGGGAACAACAGTGGGAACAGTGGTGGGAACAGTGGTGGGAACAGTGGTGGGAACAGTGGTGGGAACAGTGGTGGGAACAGTGGTGGGAACAGCAGTGGGAACAACAGTGGGAACAGTGGTGGGAACAGTGGTGGGAACAGTGTGGGAACAGTGGTGGGAACAGTGGTGGGAACAGCAGTGGGAACAGCAGTGGGAACAGTGGTGGGAACAGTAGTGGGAACAGCAGTGGGAACAGTAGTGGGAACAGCAGTGGGAACAGTGGTGGGAACAGTAGTGGGAACAGTAGTGGGAACAGCAGTGGGAGCAGTGGTGGGAACAGTAGTGGGAACAGTAGTGGGAACAGTAGTGGGAACAGTAGTGGGAACAGTAGTGGGCACAGTGGTGGGAACAGCAGTGGGAACAGTAGTGGGAACAGTAGTGGGAACAGTAGTGGGAACAGTAGTGGGAACAGTAGTGGGAACAGTAGTGGGAACAGCAGTGGGAACAGTAGTGGGAACAGTAGTGGGAACAGTAGTGGGAACAGTAGTGGGAACAGCAGTGGGAACAGCAGTGGGAACAGCAGTGGGAACAGTGGTGGGAACAGCAGTGGGAACAGTAGTGGGAACAGTAGTGGGAACAGTAGTGGGAACAGTAGTGGGAACAGCAGTGGGAACAGTAGTGGGAACAGTAGTGGGAACAGCAGTGGGAACAGCAGTGGGAACAGCAGTGGGAACAGCAGTGGAACAGCAGTGGGAACAGTGGTGGGAACAGCAGTGGGAACAGTAGTGGGAACAGTAGTGGGAACAGCAGTGGGAACAGCAGTGGGAACAGTGGTGGGAACAGCAGTGGGAACAGTGGTGGGAACAGTAGTGGGAACAGCAGTGGGAACAGTAGTGGGAACAGCAGTGGGAACAGTAGTGGGAACAGCAGTGGGAACAGTAGTGGGAACAGCAGTGGGAACAGTAGTGGGAACAGCAGTGGGAACAGCAGTGGGAACAGTAGTGGGAACAGCAGTGGGAACAGTGGTGGGAACAGCAGTGGGAACAGTGGTGGGAACAGCAGTGGGAACAGTGGTGGGAACAGCAGTGGGAACAGTAGTGGGAACAGCAGTGGGAACAGTAGTGGGCACAGTAGTGGGAACAGCAGTGGGCACAGTAGTGGGCACAGTGTGGGAACAGCAGTGGGCACAGTAGTGGGAACAGCAGTGGGCACAGTAGTGGGCACAGTGGTGGGAACAGCAGTGGGCACAGTAGTGGGAACAGCAGTGGGCACAGTAGTGGGCACAGTGGTGGGAACAGCAGTGGGAATAGTAGTGGGCACAGTGGTGGGAACAGCAGTGGGAACAGCAGTGGGAACAGTAGTGGGAACAGTGGTGGGAACAGTAGTGGGAACAGTAGTGGGAACAGCAGTGGGAACAGTAGTGGGCACAGCAGTGGGAGCAACAGTGGGAACAGCAGTTGGAACAGCACTGGGAACAGCAGTGGGAACAACACTGGGAACAGCAGTGGGAACAGTAGTGGGAACAGTAGTGGGAACAGCAGTGGGAACAGCAGTGGGAACAGTGGTGGGAACAGCAGTGGGAGCAACAGTGGGAACAGCAGTTGGAACAGCACTGGGAACAGCAGTGGGAACAGTAGTCGGAACAGCAATGGGAACAACAGTGGGAACAATAGTGGGAACAACAGTGGGAACAGCAGTGGGAACAGCAGTAGGAACAACAGTGGGAACAATAGTGGGAACAACAGTGGGAACAGCATTGGGAACAATAGTGGGAACAACAGTGGGAACAGCAGTGGGAACAATAGTGGGAACAACAGTGGGAACAACAGTGGGAACAGCAGCGGGAACAACAGTGGGAACAACAGTGGGAACAACAGTGGGAACAACAGTGGGAACAGCAGTGGGAACAACAGTGGGAAAAACAGTGGGAACAACAGTGGGAACAACAGTGGGAACAACAGTGGGAACAACAGTGGGAACAGCAGTGGGAACAACAGTGGGAACAGCAGTGGGAACAGCAGTAGGAACAACAGTGGGAACAATAGTGGGAACAACAGTGGGAACAGCATTGGGAACAATAGTGGGAACAACAGTAGTAACAACAGTGGGAACAGCAGTGGGAACAACAGTGGGAACAGCAGTGGGAACAACAGTGGGAACAGCAGTGGGAACAACAGTGGGAACAGCAGTGGGAACAATAGTGGGAACAACAGTGGGAACAGCAGTGGGAACAATAGTGGGAACAACAGTAGTAACAACAGTGGGAAAGGCAGTGGGAACAACAGTGGGAACAACAGTGGGAACAACAGTGGGAACAGCAGTGGGAACAATAGTGGGAACAACAGTGGGAACAGCAGTGGGAATAAGAGTTGGAACAGCTCATCCTCAGCTCATCCTCAGCTCATCCTCATCTCATCCTCAGCTCAACCTCAGCTCATCCTCAGCTCATCCTCAGCTCATCCTCATCTCATCCTCAGCTCATCCTCAGCTTGTCCTCAGCTCATCCTCAGCTCATCCTCAGCTCATCCTCAGTTCATCCTCAGCTCATCCTCAGCTCATCCTCAGCTCATCCTCAGCTCATCCTCAGCTCATCCTCAGCTCATCCTCAGCTCATCCTCAGCTTATCCTCAGCTCGTCCTCAGCTCATCCTCAGCTCATCCTCAGCTTATCCTCAGCTCATCCTCAGCTCATCCTCACCTCGTCCTCAGCTCATCCTCAGCTCATCCTCAGCTCATCCTCACATCGTCCTCAGCTCATCCTCAGCTCATCCTCAGCTCATCCTCACCTCGTCCTCAGCTCATCATCAGCTCATCCTCAGCTCATCCTCACCTCGTCCTCAGCTCATCCTCAGCTCATCCTCAGCTCATCCTCACCTCGTCCTCAGCTCATCCTCAGCTCATCCTCAGCTTATCCTCAGCTCATCCTCAGCTCATCCTCAGCTCGTCCTCAGCTCATCCTCAGCTCAGCCTCAGCTCATCCTCACCTCGTCCTCAGCTCATCCTCAGCTCATCCTCAGCTCATCCTCACCTCGTCCTCAGCTCATCCTCAGCTCATCCTCAGCTCATCCTCACCTCGTCCTCAGCTCATCCTCAGCTCATCCTCAGCTCATCCTCAGCTCACTCACATATAAAGCTCTCTCTGGGTCAGCTTCCAAAATTGCCTCATAGCTTTCCATTTGGTCTTGTGTGTGTGTGTGTGTGTGTGTGTGTGTGTGTGTGTGTGTGTGTGTGTGTGTGTGTGTGTGTGTGTGTGTGTGTTGTGTGTGTGTGTGTGTACAGAATGGACACCTAGTGAAGATACATGTGAGAGATTATCTCTTTCATCTCCCACCTGATTTATCTCTCTCTCTCTCTCTCTCTCTCTCTCTCTCTCTCTCTCTCTCTCTCTCTCTCTCTCTCTCTCTCTCTCTCTCTCACACACACATTTCGAATACTTCTACTTACGCTATGAACATATCTTAGACGTTTAGAATTGTTAAAATCATGTACTATCGCTGTCGGCTGACAATGGAGGGTACGTGTTCAATCCTGGGTGAGGAAAAAGTGCTTTAAATATGTTATTCCTGGTCACCTGGAGCATCTGAACCCCATGGACTCTACAAGGAGTCCGTGAACCACTATATGAACCCCATGGGTTCTACAGGGAGTCCATGAAGCACTATATGAACCCCTCAGACTCTACAGGACGTCCATGAACCAATCTCTGAACCCCACGGACTCTACAGGAAGTCCATGAACCACTCCATGAACCCATGGACGCTATAGGAAATCCATGAACCACAGATTAAAAATTTTGTATATCAAACTCTTCCTGTAACTTCTGTTCACTCCGCAGCTCAGCATACAAGACTTCATATTTCAGCCTTCCTAGCAGACTTTAAGTCTTAAAAGACTTGTAAAAGAGCTCTCCAGTGAGCCTGACTCTTATTTTACGCGTTTTAGTTCTCTAACTTCCGTAAATATAGCGAAATAAGCTTTCATAGACAGAAATAAAAGATTCTTTAGCGATTAAAGTCTTTAGCAAAAGAGCCGCAATGACGTCAAGAGCGGTGATTGGAGGAGCGCTCGTGAGAGAGAAGGAGTTCTCAAAGCGGATTGGTGGACCGCTCAGAGAGTTCTAAAAGCCGATTGGCTTATCTCGCTTATCTGATATTTATCGAATTTGACTGTTAGAGGTGTTTAGTGTTTTATTGATGAAGGAGAGAGAGAGACAGCAGGAGATGAGAGGTGAAAATACAAGCCAGAGTCAGGCCAGTGACTGACCCTCCATCACTACTACATAACCTAACTGCCAGAGTCAGGCCAGTGACTGACCCTCCATCACTACTACATAACCTAACTGCCAGAGTCAGGCCAGTGACTGACCCTCCATCACTACTACATAACCTAACTGCCAGAGTCAGGCCAGTGACTGAACCTCCATCACTACTACACAACCTAACTGCCAGAGTCAGGCCAGTGACTGACCCTCCATCACTAATACACAACCTAACTGCCAGAGTCAGGCCAGAGACTGACCCTCCATCACTAATACACAACCTAACTGCCAGAGTCAGGCCAGTGACTGACCCTCCATCACTAATACACAACCTAACTGCCAGAGTCAGGCCAGAGACTGACCCCCCAAATCACTACTACACAACCTAAACTGCCAGAGTCAGGCCAGTGACTGACCCTCCATCACTAATACACAACCTAAATGCCAGAGTCAGGCCAGAGACTGACCCTCCATCACTACTACACAACCTAACTGCCAGAGTCAGGCCAGTGACTGACCCTCCATCACTACTACATAACCTAACTGCCAGAGTCAGGCCAGTGACTGACCCTCCATCACTACTACATAACCTAACTGCCAGAGTCAGGCCAGTGACTGAACCTCCATCACTACTCCCACAACCTAACTGCCAGAGTCAGGCCAGTGACTGACCCTCCATCACTAATACACAACCTAACTGCCAGAGTCAGGCCAGAGACTGACCCTCCATCACTAATAAAACAACCTAACTGCCAGAGTCAGGCCAGTGACTGACCCTCCATCACTAATACACAACCTAACTGCCAGAGTCAGGCCAGAGACTGACCCTCCATCACTACTACACAACCTAACTGCCAGAGTCAGGCCAGTGACTGACCCTCCATCACTAATACACAACCTAAATGCCAGAGTCAGGCCAGAGACTGACCCTCCATCACTACTACAAAAACCTAACTGCCAGAGTCAGGCCAGTGACTGACCCTCCATCACTACTACACAACCTAACTGCCAGAGTCAGGCCAGTGACTGACCCTCCATCACTACTACACAACATAACTGCCAGAGTCAGGCCAGTGACTGACCCTCCATCACTACAAACACAGCCTAACTCATTACACAATATAATTAAACAACCTAACTCTCTACACAACCTAGCTAAGAACACAACCTAACTAACTAAAACAACCTAACTCACTACACAACTCACTACACAACATAACTCACTACACAACCTAACTCATTACACAACATAACTAAACAACCTAACTCTCTACACAACCTAACTAAAACAAACTAACTCACTACACAACCCAACTCACTACACAACATAATTCACTACACAACCTAACTCATTACACAACCTAACTACACAACCTAACTCACTGCACAACATAACTCACTACACAACCTAACTCATTACACAACCTAACTACACAAAATAACTCACTGCACAACATAACTCACTACAAAACCTAACTAACTACACAACCTAACTAACTACACATCCTGACTACACAACCTAACTACGCAACCTAACTAACTACACCTAACTCACTACACAACCTAACTGACTACACATCCTGACTACACAACCTAACTGCCAGAGTCAGGCCAGTGACTGACCCTCCATCACTAATACACAACCTAAATGCCAGAGTCAGGCCAGAGACTGACCCTCCATCACTACTACACAACCTAACTGCCAGAGTCAGGCCAGTGACTGACCCTCCATCACTACTACATAACCTAACTGCCAGAGTCAGGCCAGTGACTGACCCTCCATCACTACTACATAACCTAACTGCCAGAGTCAGGCCAGTGACTGAACCTCCATCACTACTACACAACCTAACTGCCAGAGTAAAGGCCAGTGACTGACCCTCCATCACTAATACACAACCTAACTGCCAGAGTCAGGCCAGAGACTGACCCTCCATCACTAATACACAACCTAACTGCCAGAGTCAGGCCAGTGACTGACCCCTCCATCACTAATACACAACCTAACTGCCAGAGTCAGCCAGAGACTGACCCTCCATCACTACTACACAACCTAACTGCCAGAGTCAGGCCAGTGACTGACCCTCCATCACTAATACACAACCTAAATGCCAGAGTCAGGCCAGAGACTGACCCTCCATCACTACTACACAACCTAACTGCCAGAGTCAGGCCAGTGACTGACCCTCCATCACTACTACACAACCTAACTGCCAGAGTCAGGCCAGTGACTGACCCTCCATCACTACTACACAACATAACTGCCAGAGTCAGGCCAGTGACTGACCCTCCATCACTACTACACAGCCTAACTCATTACACAATATAATTAAACAACCTAACTCTCTACACAACCTAGCTAAGAACACAACCTAACTAACTACACAACCTAACTCACTACACAACTCACTACACAACATAACTCACTACACAACCTAACTCATTACACAACATAACTAAACAACCTAACTCTCTACACAACCTAACTACACAAACTAACTCACTACACAACCCAACTCACTACACAACATAATTCACTACACAACCTAACTCATTACACAACCTAACTACACAACCTAACTCACTGCACAACATAACTCACTACACAACCTAACTCATTACACAACCTAACTACACAAAATAACTCACTGCACAACATAACTCACTACAAAACCTAACTAACTACACAACCTAACTACTACACATCCTGACTACACAACCTAACTACGCAACCTAACTAACTACACCTAACTCACTACACAACCTAACTGACTACACATCCTGACTACACAACCTAACTACACAACCTAACTAACTGCACAGCTTAAGTCATTACACAACCTAACTACAAAACCTAACTAACTACACAACCTAACTCATTACACAACCTAACTACACAACCTAACTACACAACACAACTAACTACACAACCTAACTCACTACACAACCAAACTACACTACCTAACTACACCACCCTAGCTAATTACACAACCTAACTAACTACACAACCTAACTAACTACACAACCTAACTCACTACACAACCTAACTAATTACACAACCTAACTAACTACACAATGTAACTAACTGCACAATCTAACTAACTACACAACCTAACTAACTACAAATCCTGACTAACTACACAACCTAACTAACTACACTCCCTAACTCACTACACAATATAACTAACTCCACAACCTAACTAACTACACATCCTAACAAACTACACAACCTAACAAACACAACCCAATTCACTACACAACCTAACTACACATTCTGAATAACTACACAACCTAACTAACTATACAACCTATCTAACTACACAACCTAACTAACTACACAACCTAACTAACAATACAATCTAACTAACTACACAACCTAACTAACTACACATCCTGACTAACTACACAACCTAACTAACTACACAACCTAACTCACTACACAACCTAACTCACTACACAACCTAACTAACTACACAACCTAACTACACAACCTAACTAACTACACAACCTAACTAACTACACAATCTAACTACACAACCTAACTAACTACACATCCTGTCTGACTACACAACCTAACTAACTACAAACCTAATTAATTACACAATCTAACTAACTACACAACCTAACTAACTACACATCCTGACTACACAACCTAACTAACTACACAACCCAATTCACTACACAACCTAACTACACATCCTGACTAACTACACACCCTAACTATACAACCTAACTAACTACACAACCTAACTAACTACACAACCTAACTCACTACACAACTTAACTCACTACACAACATAACTCACTACACAACCTAACTCATTACACAACATAACTAAACAACCTAACTCTCTACACAACCTAACTACACAACCTAACTCACTACACAACCCAACTCACTACACAACATAATTCACTACACAACCTAACTCATTACACAACCTAACTACACAACCTAACTCACTGCACAACATTACTCACTACACAACCTAACTCATTACACAACCTAACTACACAAAATAACTCACTGCACAACATAACTCACTACAAAACCTAACTAACTACACAACCTAACTAACTACACATCCTGACTACACAACCTAACTACGCAACCTAACTAACTACACCTAACTCACTACACAACCTGACTACACATCCTGACTACACAACCTAACTACACAACCTAACTAACTGCACAGCTTAAGTCATTACACAACCTAACTACAAAACCTAACTAACTACACAACCTAACTAACTACACAACCTAACTCATTACACAACCTAACTACACAACCTAACTAACTACACAACCTAACTACACAACACAACTAACTACACAACCTAACTCACTACACAACCTAACTAACTACACAACCTAACTACACACCCTGGCTAACTACACAATCTAACTAACTAAAACAACCTAACTAACTACACAACCTAACTCACTACACAACCTAACTAATTACACAACCTAACTAACTACACAATGTAACTAACTACACAATCTAACTAACTACAACAACCTAACTAACTACAAATCCTGACTAACTACACAACCTAACTAACTACACTCCGTAACTCACTACACAATCTAACTAAACTGCACAACCTAACTAACTACACATCCTGACAAACTACACAACCTAACTACACAACCCAATTCACTACACAACCTAACTAACTACACATCCTGACTAACTACACACCCTAACTATACAACCTAACTAACTACACAACCTAACTAACTACACAACCTAACTAACTACACAACCTAACTAACTATACAACCTAACTGACTACACAACCTAACTACACATCCTGACTAACTCCCACAACCTAACTAAATACACAACCTAACTAACTACACAACCTAACTAACTACACAATCAAACTAACTACACAACCTAACTCACTACACAACCTAACTAACTACACAACCTAACTACACAACCTAACTAACTACTCAACCTAACTAACTACACAACCTAATTACACATCCTGACTAACTACACTAACAAACTACACAACCTAACTACACAACCTAACTAACTACACAACCTAACTAACTACACAATCTAACTAACTACACAACCTAACTAACTACATAACCCAATTCACTACCCAACCTAACTAAATACACAACCAACTAACTACACCCTAACTCACTACACAACCTAACTCACTGCATAACATAACTCACTACACAACCTAACTAACTACACAACCAACTAACTACACCCTAACTCACTACACAATCTAACCCACTACACAACATAACTCATTGCACAACATAACTCACTACCCAACCTAACTAACTACAGAACCAACTAACTACACCCTAACTCACTGCATAACCTAACTCACTGCACAACCTAACTCACTACACAATCTAACTAACTACACAACCTAACTACACAACCTAACTCAGTACACAATAAACAACTAACTACACTCTAACTCACTGCACAACATAACTCACTGCACAACCTAACTAACTACACAACCTAACTCACTGCACAACATAACTCACTACACAACCTAACTCATTACACAACCTAACTCACTGCACACCTAACTCACTACACAACCTAACTCACTGCACAACATAACTCACTACACAACCTAACTCACTGCACAACCTAACTCACTACACAACCTAACTCATTGCACAACCTAACTCACTACACAACCTAACTCACTACACAACCTAACTCACTACACAACCTAATTCACTGCACAACCTAACTCACTACACAACCTAACTCACTGCACAACCTAACTCACTACACAACCTAATTCACTGCAAAACCCCTAACTCATTACATAACCTAACTCACTGCACAACCTAACTAACTACACATCCTGACTAACTACACACCCTAACTATACAACCTAACTAACTACACAACCTAACTAACACACAACCTAACTAGCTACAACCTAACTGACTACACAATCTAACTAACTACACATCCTGACTAACTACACAACCTAACTAACTATACAACCTAACTAACTACACAACCTAACTCACTACACAACCCTAACTAACTACTCAACCTAACTACACAACCTAACTAACTACACAACCTAACTAACTACACATCCTGACTAACTACACAACCTAACTAACTACACAACCTAACTAACTACACATCCTGACTAACTACACTACCTAACAAACTACACAACCTAACTAACACAACCAACCCTAACTACACAACCTAACTTACTACACAATCTAATTAACTACAGAACCTAACTAACTACACATCCTGACTAACTACACAACCTAACTAACTACACAACCTAACTAACTACAACAATCTAACTACACAACCTAACTAACTACACAACCTAACTCACTGCACAACCTAACTCACTACACAACCTAACTCACTACACAACCTAACTCACACTACACAACCTAATACACTGCACAACCTAACTCACTACACAACCTAACTCACAAACACAACCAAAATCACTGCACAGCCTAACTAACTACACATCCTGACTAACTACACAACCTAACTAACTACACAACCTAACTAACTACACAATCTAACTAACTAACACAACCTAACTCACTGCACAACCTAACTCACTGCACAACCTTACTAACTACACAACCTAACTCACTACACAACCTAACTCACTACACAACCTAACTCACTACACAACCTAACTCACGCACAACCTAACTCCCTGCACAACCTAACTCACTACACAACCTAACTCCCTGCACAACCTAACTCACTACGCAACCTAACTCCCTGCACAACCTAACTCCCTGCACAACCTAACTTCCTGCACAACCTAACTCACTACGCAACCTAACTCCCTGCACAACCTAACTCCCTGCACAACCTAACTCCCTGCACAACCAAACTCCCTACACAACCTAACTCACTACACAACTTAACTCACTACACAACCTAATTCACTACACAACCTAACTCCCTGCACAACCTAGCTCACTACATAACCTAAGTCCCTGCACAACCTAACTCCCTGCACAACCTAACTCCCTGCACAACCTAACTCACTACACAACCTAACTCACTACACGACCTAACTCCCTGCACAACCTAACTCCCCTGCACAACCTAACTCACTGCACAACCTAACTCCCTGCACAATCTAACTCACTAAACAACCTAACTCACTATACAACCTAACTCCCTGCACAACCTAACTCCCTGCACAACCTAACTCACTGCACAACCTAACTACACAACCTAACTCACTACACAACCTAACTCACTGCACAATCTAACTCCCTGCTCAACCTAACTAACTACACAACCTAACTCACTTCACAACGTAAACTCCCTGCACAACCTAACTCCCTGCACAATCTAACTCCCTGCACAACCTAACTCACTGCACAACCTAACTAACTACACAACCTAACTCACTACACAACCTAACTCACTGCACAATCTAACTCCCTGCACAACCTAACTCCCTGCACAACCTAACTCACTACACAACCTAACTCCCTTCACAACCTAACTCCCTTCGCAACCTAACTCCCTGCACAACCTAACTCCCTGCACAACCTAACTCACTACACAACCTAACTCACTACACAACCTAACTCACTGCACAACCTAACTCACTGCACAACCTAACTCCCTGCACAACCTAACTCACTACACAACCTAACTCACTGCACAACCTAACTCACTGCACAACCTAAGTCACTACACAACCTAACTCACTGCACAATCTAACTCGCTGCTCAACCTAACTCCCTGCACAACCTAACTCACTACACCTGCTGAGGGTGGAGGGAAAAGAGTGTTGGAGGGAGTGTTGGAGGAGGGAGTATTGGAAGAGATAGTGTTGGAGGAGGGAGTGTTGGAGGAAGGAGTATTGAAGGAGGGAGTGTTGGAAGAGGGATTATTGGAAGAAGTAGTGTTGGAGGAGGGAGTGTTGGAGGAGGGAGTGTTGGAGGAGGGAGTGTTGGAGGAGGGAGTGTTGGAGGAGGGAGTGTTGGAGGAGGGAGTATTGAAGGAGGGAGTGTTGGAGGAGGGAGTATTGAAGGAGGGAGTATTGATGGAGGGAGTGTTGGAGGAGGGATGATTGAAGGAGGGAGTATTGGAAGAGGTAGTGTTGGAGGAGGGAGTGTTGGAGGAGGGAGTATTGAAGGAGGGAGTATTGAAGGAGGGAGTGTTGGAGGAGGGAGTATTGAAGAAGGGAGTGTTGGAGGAGGAAGTGTTGGAGGAGGAAGTGTTGGAGGAGGGAGTGTTGGAAGAGGGAGTGTTGGAGGAGGGAGTGTTGGAGGAGGGAGTGTTGGAGGAGGTAATGTTGGAGGGCCGGGCTAGGTTGGTAAGGTTGGAGAGTCGGAGGTCTGGCTCACAGTATCGCCCTGACACTAGCAGACACACACGCCCCTCTCTCTCTCTCCTAACCCACTTCTAACCCACACACCGTGTCACACGGGGTCCCTTGGCGTGTCCACACCGTGTCACGGAACCTAGTGCTCTATCTACCTTCGTGACATGTCAAATCTACCCTCAATTATACTCGGAAATACTCGATAAACCTATGCAAAACAGATTCGAGTGAATGCCTAACGAAATTCTCTAGACATATGCTGGTATTTGCGTGTATATACCTGGTATACTAACATTGTGTTAGCAGTGATAGTAACCTAGATGCAGTGATGCTATGTTGCTAACTAGGTTGAATCTATGGCTATTTCTAGTACGGATAAATGCTTGGCAAAATTTGCATACATAAGCTGATTTCTGAATCGGAATAGGTGGATTCCCGGTGCTTATAAGCGCTTGAAACGTGCTTTACGAAACGTGCAAGGGAGGGAGAGCGAGTGGGGGAAACGTCGCGAGTGCCAGTCAGGTTCTGAGAGCAAAATAAAGCAGCCTGGTCGCTGTTTCACCCGGTGACAGTGTCGACAAGAGAGAAAATCTTTGACTTCTGGCAGATTGGGAGGCACAAACCTGCTGTTAGGCTCTACTACACCAGGGTAGAGCTTCCCCGGAGGCGGGAACAAGGGTAGAGCTTCTGCAAGTGTGATATCAGTGTTCTGAACAGGTGTAGAGCTTTCCCAGGTGTGACATCGGTGTTCTAGAGAAGAGAAGGGCTTTCCCAGGTGTGATATCAGTGCTCTAGACAAGAATAGAGCTTTTCTATGTGTGACATCAGTGTTCTAGAGAAGAGAAGAGCTTTCCCAGGTGTGATATCAGTGCTCTAGACAAGAATAGAGCTTTTCTGTGTGTGACATCAGTGTTCTAGACAAGAATAGAGCTTTCCCAGGTGTGAGAACAGAGCTCTAGACAAGAATAGAGCTTCTGCAGGTGTGAGATCAGTGCTCTAAACGAGTATATAGAGCTTAACCAAAAGCTTTCAACATCTCAAATATTTTAATTGAAAAAGTGTTGGTAAAAATCGTAACTAGAAAGAAGCCTTGAAGCTGTGTACCGACCGGAAGGTGTGCAGATATTTCTTGCTGGAGAGGTACTGGAGTGCGTTCTGAGTGTTTTCTGAGTGCTGATGGGCAGATCTGAGTGGTTAGGGGAAGATCAGAGGGGGTGGTCCTTAATGATGGCCCGGGGAGCGAGTGGGCCCGGTGGTAGAGTGGCCATGGAGGTCCTTGTTTGAGATCTCCGGATACTGGTGACCCCCGTTCTTGGTGGCCATGATGATTGTGGCCTGAGGCCTCCATGGTCGTGGTCTGAGGCCCCCATGGTCCCGGTCTGAGGCCCCTAGCTACTTGTGATCCCTTCTTGGTGGCCATGGTAGTCCTGGTCTGAGAGCCCCATGGTTATGGTCTAAGGCCCCCATGGTCCTGATCTGAGGCCCCTAGCTACTTGTAACCCCTTCTTGATGGCCATGGTGGTCCTGATTTGAGGCCCCATGGTCCTGATCTGAGGCCCCCTAGCTACTTGTCACCCCTTCTTGGTGGCCATGGTGGTCCTGATTTGAGGCCCCCATGGTCCTGGTCTAAGGCCCCCATGGTCCTGATCTGAGGCCCCTAGCTGCCTGTAACGCCTTCTTGATGGCCATGGTGGTCCTGATCTGAGACCTCCAGTTACTTCTGACATTCTTGGTGGCCATGGTGGTCCCATTTTGAGGCCCCTAGCTACTGTTGACCATTCTTGGGACCTTCCTCGTCCTCATCTACCTTCATCATGAATAAGGAAGGTGAAGCGGACCCTCCCTCTTCTCCTTCTAAAGGCAGAATGCCGTCGGTCAGTTTTGGAACGGCTGCGTTTATCTTAATAAGGGTAAAACGTGCCTTCAAGAAGAAAAGGGCGAAACTTAAGAGGTAAATATGGCTTTCTCTTACCTTTTCTGGATTGTTGATGTTCTTATATACTGTTCTCTTGTTATAGCTGGTCGGAGAACAGCAAAGTGTATAATGTTTAGCCTGCAGCTGCTGGCCTGCACCTACTGGCCTGCACCTGCTAGCCTGCACCTGCTGGTCTGCGCCTGCTAGCTTGTACCTACTGGCCTGCACCTGCTAGCCTGCACCTGCTGGTCTGCGTCTGCTAGCCTGCACCTGCTGGTCTGCGCCTGCTAGCCTGCATCTACTGGCCTGCACCTGCTAGCCTGCACCTGCTGGTCTGCGCCTGCTAGCCTGCACCTACTGGCCTGCACCTGCTAGCCTGCACCTGCTGGTCTGCGCCTGCTAGCCTGCACCTACTGGCCTGCACCTGCTAGCCTGCACCTGCTGGTCTGCGCCTGCTAGCCTGCACCTACTGGCCTGCACCTGCTAGCCTGCACCTACTGGCCTGCACCTGCTAGCCTGCACCTGCTGGTCTGCGCCTGCTAGCCTGCACCTACTGGCCTGCACCTGCTAGCCTGCACCTGCTGGTCTGCGCCTGCTAGCCTGCACCTACTGGCCTGCACCTGCTAGCCTGCACCTGCTGGTCTGCGCCTGCTAGCCTGCACCTACTGGCCTGCACCTGCTAGCCTGCACCTACTGGCCTGCACTTGCTAGCCTGCACCTGCTGGCCTACGCCTGCTGGTTTGCACCTGCTGGCCTGCACTTGCTAGCCTGCAATTGCTAGCCTGCACCTGCTGGCCTGCATCTGCTAACCTGCACCTGCTGGCCTGCACTTGCTGGCCTGCACCAGCTGGCCTGCATCTGCTAGCCTGCACTTGCTGGCCTACACCTGCTCATGGTAGTTATACCAATTTAGCACTGACAAAAGAGCTTCGCAGGCTGCCATCTGTCTACTCAACAAGGCCGACGTTTTATACCACGATGTTTCGCCCAAAGACAACGCTTATAGAGTCACAAAATAGCCGAAAAATACGAAGGTCTGGGCGAAGCATCGCGGGGATAAAGTCTACCTTGCTGGGTGCTGTAGTTCACTGTTGCCAGAAGAAAGACATACCTTACAAATTAAACAAAAACATATCTAAGTTCCTAAGGGTCATCTCAAGATAGGTCAGATGTAAGATTTTCAACCTTGTTAGCATCCGTAATTATACCTATAAAGGATGGTATTAAAACTAGTTCGTAATATATATATATATATATATATATATATATATATATATATATATATATATATATATATATATATATATTATATATATATATATATATATATATATATATATATATATATATGATTTACCAAAACTGGGAGGCCAGAGCTCGACCCCACGACACATTGTTGAGGCGAGGCAATGTGTCGTAGGGTCGAATCCTGGCTAGCCACAGTTGAGGCTGACAGTAATCCTTGTGATACTACTGCCATGCGTGTCCTCGGATCAGGAAAAAACATCTAGCTCTGCTGGATGCGTGGGGTCGAGCCCTGACCTGCTGCAGTTCGGTAAATGATATATATATATATATATATATATATATATATATATAATATATATATATATATACAGGTACTCCGAGGCACTGATCCTGGTACCTCGCTATTTGGTATCGTCATGGCTGACGATACCAAACAGCAGAGGTACCAGGACAGGGAGGTGTATCATCAGTTACTGATACCAAATCAAACGTGAAATTCTCCCTGCTAGAAGGTATTGAATAACTGCAAGAGGTAGAGAGGATCCCTTGTTTTGGTATCCCTTGTTTTGAAGGTTCTAGGTATCCATCCTAGAAAGGATCATCAATAACTTGGACAAAATATTGATCTTTCTCCCTCGGACTGGACAAAATATCCCTCTAATACCCTCAGACTGGACAAAATACTGATTTTCCACCTTCAGACTGGAAAAAAATACTGATTTTCCACCTTCAGACTGGACAAAATAAAGATTTTCCACCTTCGGACTGGACAAAATACTGATTTTCCTGCCTCAGACTGGACAAAATACTGATTTTCCACCTTCAGACTGGACAAAATACTGATTTTCCTGCCTCAGACTGGACAAAATACGTCTTTTGTGCCCTCCTGCTTGCCAGTCTTTATATTACTCATCTCTCAGCCCTCATGTTCAGTAAGGCTCACGTCATGTCACTTTTATAGCGACATGTATCATGTCTTACCCTTAATGAAGGAGGGGGCTGGTCGGACCTCCATTATGGTGGAATCATGGTAGTCTATCTTCGTGTGTACTCACCTAATTGTGTTGCAGAGGTCGAGACTCAGCTCCTGGCCCCGCCTCTTCACTGAACGCTACTAGGTCCTCTCTCTCCCTGCTCCATGGGCTTCATCATACCTTGTCTTAAAGCTGTGTATGGTTATTGCCTCCACTACATCACTTACCAGACTATTGCCAGACTGTGTGTGTGTGTGTGTGTGTGTGTTGTGTGTTTGTGTGTGTGTGTGTGTGTGTGTTGTGTGTGTGTGTGTGTGTGTGTGTGTTGTGTGTTTGTGTGTGTGTGTGTGTGTGTGTGTGTGTGTGTGTGTGTGTGTGTGTGTGTGTGTGTGTGTGTGTGTGTGTGTGTTGTGTGTTTGTGTGTGTGTGTGTGCGTGTGTGTGTGTGTGTGTGTGTGTGTTGTGTGTGTGTGTGTGTGTGTGTGTGTGTGTGTGTGTGTGTGTGTGTGTGTGTGTGTGTGTGTGTGTGTGTTGTGTGTGTGTATGTGTGTGTGTGTGTTGTGTGTGTGTATGTGTGTGTGTGTTAAGAACATAAGAACATAAGAACGAAGGAACACTGCAGAAGGCCTACTGGCCCATGCGAGGCAGGTCCAAGTCTCCTACCGGCTTAAGCCAATGCACCCAACCTAGTCAGGTCAGGTCACATTGACTTAAGGGAGGAACACGGCAACCGACCTGGTAGCACAAGCTATCAGGTCCAACTCACACCCACCCACATCCACTCATGTATTTATCCAACCTATTTATAAAGCTACACAACGTTCTGGCCTCTATAACTGTACTTGGGAGTTTGTTCCACTCATCCACAACTCTATTGCCACACCAGTACTTTCCTATATCCTTCCTGAATCTGAATTTTTCCAACTTAAAACCATTGCTGCGAGTCCTGTCTAGGCTAGATATTTTCAGCACACTATTTACATCCCCTTTATTTATTCCTGTCTTCCATTTATACACCTCAATCATATCCCCCCTAATTCTACGTCTTTCTAGAGAGTGCAGATTCAGGGCCCTTAGTCTATCCTCATAGGGAAGGTTTCTGATACATGGGATCAACTTTGTCATCCTCCTTTGTACATTTTTCAGAGAATTTATATCCATTCTGTAATACGGTGACCAAAACTGTGCAGCATAATCTAAATGAGGCCTAACCAAGGATGTATAGAGTTGAAGAACAACCCGAGGACTCCTATTATTTATGCTTCTTGATATGAAGCCAAGGATTCTATTAGCTTTATTGCGAACACTTATGCACTGTTGTCTTGGTTTCAGATTACTGCTAACCCCGAACTCCTAAATCTTTTTCGCAATCCGTAATATTAAGATCTACATTATTTAGTTTATATGTTGCATGGTTATTGTCCTGTCCAACATTTAGAACTTTGCATTTGTCTATATTAAACTGCATCTGCCACTTCTCCGACCACTGCATCAGTCTATTCAAATCTTCCTGGAGTGCTCGAATGTCCTCGTCAGAATGAATTCGACGGCCTATTTTGGTGTCATCGGCAAACTTGCCGATGTCGCTCTTTATGCCCTCATCTATGTCGTTTATGTAGATTGTGAACAACAACGGGCCCAACACTGACCCCTGTGGAACACCACTTGTGACGTGCCCCCAATCTGATTTCTCCCCATTTATGCAAACTCTCTGCTGCCTATTTGTCAACCATGCCTCTATCCAGGAAAAAATTTCTCCTCCTATTCCATGTGGCTTAATTTTCCTCAATAGTCTCTGATGTGGGACCCTGTCAAAAGCCTTACTGAAGTCCATATACACAATATCATATTCATTACCGTGATCTACCTCCTCAAATACCTTAGTGAAAAAAGTTAGGTATTTGAGGAGGTGTGTGTGTGTGTGTGTGTGTGTGTGTGTGTTGTGTGTGTGTGTTGTGTGTGTATGTGTGTGTGTGTGTTGTGTGTGTTGTTGTGTGTGTGTGTGTGTGTGTGTGTGTGTGTGTGTGTGTTGTGTGTGTTGTGTGTGTGTGTGTGTGTCTGTGTGTGTGTGTGTGTGTTGGTGTGTGTTGTGTGTGTGTGTGTGTGTGTGTGTGTGTTGTGTTGTGTGTGTGTGTGTTGTGTTGTGTGTGTGTGTGTGTTTTGTGTGTTGGTGTGTGTGTGTGTGTGTGTGTGTGTGTGTGTGTTTTGTGTGTGTGTTGTGTGTGTGTGTGTGTGTGTGTGTTGTTGTGTGTGTTGTGTGTTGGTTGTTGTGTGTGTTTGTGTGTGTGTGTTGTGTGTGCGTGTGTGCATGGTTGCAACACTAATTCATCTTGCAACACTAACTCATCTTGCAACACTAACTCGTCTTGCAACACTAACTCGTCTTACAACACTAACTCGTCTTACAACACTAACTCATCTTGCAACACTAACTCATCTTGCAACACTAACTCATCTTGCAACACTAACTCATCTTGCAACACTAACTCGTCTCTACAAAACACTAACTACTCGTCTTCAACACAAACCCACACTTGCAACACTAACTCATCTTGCAACACTAACTCATCTTGCAACACTAACTCATCTTGCAACACTAACTCATCTTGCAACACTAACTCATCTTGCAACACTAACTCGTCTTGCAACACTAACTCTTTCTTGCAACATAATCATCTTGCACACTAACTCGTCTTTACAACACAAAACTCCTTGCAACATTTAACTCATCTTGCAACACTAACTCATCTTGCAACACTAACTCGTCTTACAACACAACTCATCTTGCAACACTAACTCATCTTGCAACAAAAACTCGTTTAAACACTATCATCTTGCAACCATTTAACTCGTCTTGAAAACATTTAACTCGTCTTGCAACACTAACTCTTTCTTGCAACACTAACTCGTCTTGCAACACTAACTCTTTCTTGCAACACTAACTCATTTTGCAACACTAACTCATCTTGCAACACTAACTCATCTTGAAAACACTAACTCATCTTGCAACACTAAACTCTTTCTTGAAAACACTAACTCATCTTGCAACACTAACTCGTCTTGCAACACTAACTCGTCTTGCAACACTAACTCATCTTGCAACACAAACTCATTTTGAAAACATTTACAAATCTTGCACACTAACTGTCTTGCAACATAATCGTCTTGCAACACTAACTCATCTTGCAACACTAACTTCTTTCTTACAACACTAACTCATCTTAAAACCCACTAAACTCATCTTACAACACTAACTCATCTTGCACACTAACTCATCTTGCCAACACTAACTCATCTTGCAACACTAACTCATCTTGCAACACTAACTCTCTTTGCACACTAACTCGTCTTGAAAACACTAACTCATCTTGAAAACACTAACTCATCTTGCAACACTAACTCATCTTGCAACACTAACTCGTCTTGCAACACTAACTCATCTTGCAAAAACTAACTCATCTTGCAAACACTAACTCATTTTTGCAACACAAAACTCATCTTACAACACTAACTCGTCTTAAACCCACTAACTCTTTTGGGCAACACTAACTCATTTTTGCAACACTAACTCATCTTGCAACACTAACTCGTCTTACAACACTAACTCTTTCTTGCAACACTAACTCATCTTGAACACAAAACTCGTCTTACAACACTAACTCATCTTGCAAACACTAAATCTCTTGCAACACTAACTCGTCTTGCAACACTAACTGTTTTGCAAAAACTAACTCATCTTGCAACACTAACTCATCTTGCAACACTAACTCATTTGCAACCACAAACTCATCTTGCAACACTAATCATCTTGCAACACTAATCATCTTGCAACACTAACTCATCTTGCAACACTAACTCTCTTGCAACACTAACTCTCTTGCAACACTAACTCATCTTGCAACACTAACTCATCTTGCAACACTAACTCATCTTGCAACACTAACCCCGTCTTGCAACATAACTCGTCTTGCAACACTAACTCTCTTGCAACACTAATCATCTTACAACACTAACTATCTTACACACTAATCATCAACACTAACTCATCTTCCCAACACTAACTCATCTTGCAACACTAACTCATCTTGCAACACTAATCATCTTAAAAACACTAACTCGTCTTGCAAACTAACTCGTCTTGCAACACTAACTCATCTTGCAACACTAATCATTTGCAACACAAACTCGTCTTGCAACACTAACTCATCTTGCAACACTAACTCTCTTGCAACACTAACTCATCTTAAAAACACTAACTCATCTTGCAACACTAACTCATCTTACAAACACTAACTCATCTTACAACCCCTAACTCATCTTACAACACTAACTCATCTTGCAACACTAATCGTCTTGCAACCTAACTCGTCTTGCAAACACTAACTCATCTTGCAACACTAACTCATCTTACAACACTAACTCATCTTCAACACTAACTCATCTTACAAACACTAAACTCATCTTGCAACACTAATCGTCTTGCAACACTAACTGTCTTGAACACAAAATCATCTTGCAACACTAACTCGTTTTAAACAACACTAACTCATCTTGCAACACTAACTCATCTTACAACACTAAATCATCTTAAACACTAACTCACCTTGCAACACTAACTCATCTTGCATCACTAATCGTTTAAAAACTATCATCTTGCAACACTAACTCATCTTGCAACACAAAACTCATTTACAACACTAAACTCATCTTCAACACTAACTCATCTTCAACACTAACTCATTTTTGGAAACCCACAAAAACTCATCTTGCAACACTAACTCGTTTTACAACACTAACCATCTTACAACACAACTCATCTTGCAACACTACTCCCCTTGCACACTAAATTCATCTTGCAACACTAACTCGTATTAAAACCCACTAACTCATCTTGCAACACTAACTCATCTTGCAACACTAATCTCGTTTACAACACAAAACTCATCTTACAACACTAACTCATCTTGCAACACTAACTCATCTTGCAACACTAACTCATTCTTCAACACTAACTCATTTTAAAACTACTACTCTCTTGAAACACTAACTCATCTTACAACACAAACCCATCTTGCAACACTAACTCGTTTACAACACTAATCATCTTGCAACACTAAATCATTTTGCAACACTAACTCGTCTTGCAACACTAACTCGTCTTGCAACACTAACTCATCTTGCAACACTAACTCATCTTACAACACTAACTCATCTTGCAACACTAACTCATCTTGCAACACTAACTCATCTTGCAACACTAACTCGTCTTGCAACACTAACTCGTCTTGCAACACTAACTCATCTTGCAACACTAACTCATCTTGCAACACTAACTCATCTTGCAACACTAACTCATCTTGCAACCCACTAAACTCATCTTGCAACACTAACTCATCTTGCAACACTAACTCGTCTTGCAACACTAACTCATCTTGCAAACACTAACTCTTTTGCAACACTAACTCAATCTTGCAACACTAACTCATCTTGCAACACTAATCATCTTGCAACCCACTAACTCATCTTGCAACACTAAATCGTCTTGCAACACTAACTCATCTTGCAAACTAACTCATCTTGAAAACCTAACTATCTTGCAACACTAACTCATCTTGCAACACTAACTCATCTTGCAACACTAACTCGTCTTGCAACACTAACTCATCTTGCAACACTAACTCATCTTGCAACACTAACTCATCTTACAACACTAACTCGTCTTGCAACACTAACTCATCTTGCAACACTAACTCATCTTGCAACACTAACTCGTCTTGAAACCCTAAAATCATCTTGCAACACTAACTCATCTTGCAACATAACTCATCTTGCAACACTAAACTCGTCTTGCAAACACTAACTCATCTTGCAACACTAACTCATCTTACAACACTAACTCATCTTGCAACACTAACTCGTCTTGCAACACTAACTCGTCTTGCAACACTAACTCATCTTGCAACACTAACTCATCTTGCAACACTAATTCATCTTGCAACACTAACTCATCTTGCAACACTAACTCATCTTGCAACACTAACTCATCTTGCAACACTAACTCATCTTGCAACACTAACTCGTCTTGAAAACACTAACTCTTTCTTGCAACACTAACTCGTCTTGCAACACAAAACTCATCTTGCAACACTAACTCATCTTGCAACACTAACTCATCTTGCAACACTAACTCATCTTGCAACACTAACTCATCTTGCAACACTAACTCATCTTGCAACACTAACTCATCTTGCAACACTAACTCATCTTGCAACACTAACTCGTCTTGCAAAAACTATCGTCTTGCAACACTAACTCATTTTGAAAACACTAACTCGTCTTGCAACACTAACTCATCTTGCAACACTAACTCATCTTGCAACACTAACTCATCTTGCAACACTAACTCATCTTGCAACACTAACTCATCTTGCAACACTAACTCATCTTGCAAACCTAACTCGTTTGCAACACTAACTCATCTTGCAACACAAACCCTCATCTTGCAACACTAACTCATCTTGAAACACTAACTCATCTTGCCAACATTTTAATACTCATCTTGCAACACAAAAACTCATCTTGAAACACTAACTCATCTTGCAACACTAACTCGTCTTGCAACACTAACTCTCTTGCAACACTAACTCATCTTGCAACACTAAACTAACCCTAACTTGCAACACTAACTCTCTTGCAACACTAATCATCTTGCAACACTAACTCATCTTGCAACACTAACTCATCTTGCAAACTAACTCTTCTTGCAACACTAACTCTCTTGCAACACTAACTCGTCTTGCAACACTAACTCATCTTGCAACCTAACTCATCTTGCAACACTAACTCATCTTGCAACACTAACTCTCTTGCAACACTAACTCTCTTGCAACACTAACTCGTCTTGCAACACTAACTCGTTCTTGCAACACTAACTCGTCTTGAAAACATAACTCATCTTGCAACACTAACTCATCTTGAAAACCACTTTAACTCTCTTTGCAACACTAACTCTCTTGCAACACTAACTCATCTTCAACACTAACTCATCTTGCAACACTAACTCATCCTTGCAACACAACTCATCTTGCAACACTAACTCATCTTCAACATAAACTCTCTTGCAACATTAAACTCTCTTGCAACACTAACTCATCTTGCAACACTAAACTCATCTTGCAACACTAACCCCACTTGCAACACTAACTCATCTTGCAACACTAACTCTCTTGCAACACTAACTCTCTTGAACACTAACTCTCTTGCAAACACTAAACTCATTCTTGCAACACTAATCTCTTGCAACACTAACTCATCTTGCAACACTAACTCATCTTGCAACACTAACTCATCTTGCAACACTAACTCATCTTGCAACACTAACTCATCTTGAAACCCACTAACTCTCTTGCAACACTAACTCGTTTGCAACCCCTAACTCGTCTTGCAACACTAACTCGTCTTGCAACACTAACTCATCTTGCAACACTAACTCATCTTGCAACACTAACTCATCTTGCAACACTAACTCATCTTGCAACACTAACTCATCTTGCAACACTAACTCTTTCTTGCAAACTAACTATCTTGCAACACTAACTCATCTTGCAACACTAATCATTTGCAACACTAACTCATCTTGCAACACTAACTCATCTTGCAACACTAACTCATTTTTGCAACACTAACTCATCTTGCAACACTAACTCATCTTACAACACTAACTCATCTTGCAACACTAACTCGTCTTGCAACACTAACTCATCTTGCAACACTAACTCATCTTACAACACTAACTCATCTTGCAACACTAACTCGTCTTGCAACACTAACTCGTCTTGCAACACTAACTCATCTTGCAACACTAACTCATCTTGCAACACTAACTCATCTTGCAACACTAACTCGTCTTGCAACACTACCAGGTAATATTTATTCTTTCAGCGTCATTCAATTCCTTATATCTTATCCAACACCTTCCATTTTACCATTCAACTCCTTTTAAGACCATTCAACTTCTTTTAAGACCATTCAACTTCTTTTAAGACCATTCAACTCCTTTTAAGACCATTCAACTTCTTTTAAGACCATTCAACTCCTTTTAAGACGATTCAACTTCTTTTAAGACCATTCAACTCCTTTTAAGACCATTCAACTCCTTCTAAGACCATTCAACTCCTTTTAAGACGATTCAACTTCTTTTAAGACCATTCAACTTCTTTTAAGACCATTCAACTCCTTCTAAGACCATTCAACTCCTTCTAAGACCATTCAACTCCTTTTAAGACCATTCAACTTCTTTTAAGAGCATTCAACTCCTTTTAAGACCATTCAATTCCTTTTAAGACCATTCAACTCCTTTTAAGACCATTCAATTCCTTTTAAGACCATTCAACTCCTTTTAAGACCATTCAATTCCTTCTAAGACCATTCAACTCCTTTTAAGACCATTCAACTTCTTTTAAGAGCATTCAACTCCTTTTAAGAGCATTCAACTCCTTTTAAGACCATTCAACTTCTTTTAAGAGCATTCAACTCCTTTTAAGACCATTCAACTTCTTTTAAGAGCATTCAACTCCTTTTAAGACCATTCAACTCCTTTTAAGAGCATTCAACTCCTTTTAAGACCATTCAAAACTTCTTTAGGCATTAAACCCTCCTTTTAAGACCATTCAACTCCTTTTCCATTCAACCCAGACCATTCAACCCCTTTTTAAAAGACCATTCAATTTCTTTTAAGACCATTCAACTTTTTTTAAGAGCATTCAACTCCTTTTAAGAGCATTCAACTCCTTTTAAGACCATTCAATTCCTTTTAAGACCATTCAATTCCTTTTAAGACCATTCAACTCCTTTTAAGACCATTCAACTCCTTTTAAGACCATTCAACTCCTTTTAAGACCATTCAACTCCTTTAAAAGACCTTTCCCAAACTGGTCTTAGGACCTTCCAATAAACCTCCTTCATATTAACTGAACAAGTTAACAATTTGTTGAGGTACAATACTGAACACTGATTATACACTTCTGTTAAGTTACTGTCTGTTGATCTGTTGGACTGGTGGTCTGTTGGTCTGTTGAGCTGTTGAGCTGTTGGTCTGTTAGTCTCTTGAGCTGTTGGTCTGTTGGTCTGTTGGGCTGTTGGTCTGTTGGTCTATTGGTCTGTTCGTCTGTTGGTCTGTTGGTCTTTTGAGCTGTTGCTCTGTTGATCTGTTGATTTGTTGGTCTGTTGGTCTGTTTATCTGTTTATCTGTTGATCTGTTGAGCTGTTTTTCTGTTGGTCTGTTGGTCTGTTTATCTGTTGAGCTGTTGGTCTGTTGATCTGTTGGTCTGTTGGTCTGTTGTAAACTGCGGCAAATTATATTGTCTTTTAATATTCATATATTTTTTGTTATCTACTAAGTAGTGTTCCACTAATGATGATGATTATGATAATAATAATAATAATAATAATAATAATAATAATAATAATAATAATAATAATAACAATAACAATAATAATAATAATAATTTTGAAACAACTTATACAGACAATAGACGTCATCAGTGACATACTGTATAATAATAATTATCATAATAATCATAATAATAATAATTTTTATTCCTACTGGTACATGATAAAACTAACTTGTGTCTCACTAAGTTTTTTCCACGGCAACTGAGCTGGTTTATAAACGGGTTTAAGTGGTTTAGATAGAAAATTTACTCCAGTGTTTAGGTAAGCATTGAATGTGATAAACGAGGGCTCGAAACATAGTCAGTAAATTAACATTGTAACGTACCACTGTGTAAGGAAGGAGACTAGGGTATTTAAATCCATTATTTCAAGGATTATGTGGATTAAAATAAGAGATGGATGCAAAAAGTGGGTTAGAGTAAGTGTGTCGTTAACCCAGACTTCTAATGGGAAGGATTTGGTATTAATACTGTATTACACACCATCAAAGGCTACTAACTGTAACCCAGTTGAAATCTTTCCCTCGGACCAGGAGCTGTAACAGTGGGTCTATTCTGTCCTCCCTTGTGGAACGATTCGAGAGTATTATTTCCGAATCTTTGTTCGATACCCGGTACAGGTGGAATTATTAGGATGTGTTCCCTTAAGACACCTGCCTTCACTGTTCACCTAGCAGTAAGTAGGTACCTGAGTGTTAGTCACCTTAGACCTTCTGTTACTGTTCACCTAGCAGAAAGTAGGTGCCTGGGTGTTAGTCACCTTACACCTACTGTCACTGTTCACCTAGCAGTAAGTAGGTGCCAGGGTGTTAGTCACCTTACACCTACTGTTACTGTTCACCTAGCAGTAAGTAGGTACCTGGGTGTAAGTCACCTTACACCTACTGTCACTGTTCACCTAGCAGTAAGTAGGTGCCTGGGTGTTAGTCACCTTACACATACTGTTACTGTTCACCTAGCAGTAAGTAGGTACCTGGGTGTTAGTTACCTTACACCTGCTGTCTCTGTTCACCTAGCAGTAAGTAGGTACCTCGGTGTTAGTTACCTTACACCTGCTGTCACTGTTCACCCAGCAGTAAGTAGGTACCTGGGTGTTAGTTACCTTACACCTACTGTCCCCTGTTCACCTAGCAGTAAGTAGGTGCCTGGGTGTTAGTCACCTTACACATACTGTTACTGTTCACCTAGCAGTAAGTAGGTACCTGGGTGTTAGTTACCTTACACCTGCTGTCACTGTTCACCTAGCAGTAAGTAGGTACCTGGGTGTTAGTCACCTTACACCTACTGTTACTGTTCACCTAGCAGTAAGTAGGCACCTAGGTGTTAGTCACCGTACACCAACTGTCACTGTTCACCTAGCAGTAAGTAGGAGCCTGGGTGTTAGTCACCTTACACCTGCTGTTACTGTTCACCTAGCAGTAAGTAGGCACCTAGGTGTTAGTCACCGTACACCTACTGTCACTCTTCACCTAGCAGTAAGTAGGTACCTGGGTGTTAGTCACCTTACACCTACTGTTCCTGTTCACCTAGCAGTAAGTAGGTGCCTGGGTGTTAGTCAACCTACACCTACTGTCACTGTTCACCTAGCAGTAAGTAGGTGCCTGGGTGTTAGTCACCTTACACCTACTGTCACTGTTCACCTAGCAGTAAGTAGGTACCTGGGTGTTAGTTACCTTACACCTGCTGTCACTCTTCACCTAGCAGTAAGTAGGTACCTGGGTGTTAGTCACCTTACACCTACTGTTACTGTTCACCTAGCAGTAAGTAGGTGCCTGGGTGTTAGTCACCTTACACCTACTGTCACTGTTCATTTAGCAGTAAGTAGGTACCTGGGTGTTAGTCACCTTACACCTACTGTTACTGTTCACCTACCAGTAAGTAGGCACCTAGGTGTTAGTCACCTTACACCTACTGTCACTGTTCACCTAGCAGTAAGTAGGTGCCTGGGTGTTAGCCACCTTACACCTACGTCCTGTTTCCCCAGCAGTAAAGTAGGGCCGGGGTTGTCCCTTACACCTATGTTCCTGTTCACCTAGCAGTAAGAGGTGCCTGGGGGTTAGTCAACCTAAATTACGTCATGTTCATAGCATTTAAATAGGTGCTGGGTGTTAGTACCTTACATACTGCCTGTTTTTTTACCTAGCAGTGTAGGGCCTGGGTGTTTGTCACCTTACACTACTGTTTATGTTCACCTTCAGTAAGTAGGGATGGGTGTTAGCACCTTACAACCAAACTTTTAAAAAATTTTCCCACCCAAACTTTTAAAATTGTAAAAAAACTGTTAAATTCCTTAAAACCCCCCTTGTTAATTTTTTTGCGCAAACACCAACTAAAATTTAATTTTGCTGCTAAAAACTTATTTTTCCCCCTTAAAAATTGGGGCCAAACCCAACACATGTTTAAAATTCCTAACACCCCAAAATCTTTTAAAAATTTGCTGAAAACAAACCCAAAATATTTTAATTTTGCTGAAACACCAACATCATTTTAAATTGCCAAAACACCCCCTTTTTTTTAAACCACCCCAAAACTTAGGGTTTATTTAAAAATTCTTCCAACCCCAAACTTCATTTTAAAATTTTTAAACACCAACACATTTAATTGTAAACCCAAAAAAACCCAAAACTTAGAATTTGTTTCTACAACACCACTAATTTAATTTGGTAAAAAATTCTTTTTAAACCCCAAAACCCAACATTTTAAAAAACTTCAAAAAACAATTATTTAATATTCTGCTACAACACCACCTTTTTTAAAAATTCTTTTAAACCCAAAAAACCCTATCTGTTTAATATTCTGCACCAACCCCAAACCTTTTTAAATTCGCACAACACCAACTATCATTTAATATTTCTGCTACAAACAAAATTATTTAATTTTGCTCCCAAACAAAATTTTTGGGGGCACAAACAAAAATATTTTAAAACCAAAACCCTATCATTTTAATAATGCCTACAACACCAAAAAAAATTTTTTTAAAAATTTGCCCCCCCCAAAAATTTTAAAAGGCCCTCCAAAAAATTTTTAAAATTTTTACCACCAACATTTAAAAATTGCCGCACCCCCAAACTTTTTAATTTCGTAAAACACCAACAACATTTAATATCTGCCACAACAAAAATTTCCCCGAAATATTGCTGCTACAAAACCCACAACTTTTAAATTCTTTTGCACAAAACCCCCCCAAAATTCTTTATATTCGCTCAAAAAACTACATTTTTTAATATTTGCTGCTACAACCCCCCAAATAATGTTAATATTTGGGAAAAAACCCCAAATTTTTAAAATTTGCTCACAAAAAACCCAAACATTTTAAATTTGGACAACCCAACTATATGAAAAATTTCAAACACAAAAAAAAATTTTAATATTGCGCTAAACACCCTATTTAAATTGCAACCCAACAAACCATTTTAAATATTTTTTAAAAAAACCAAAACCCCCCCCCCTTATGAATTTGTTTAAACACCCCCCCAAATCGTTAATATGCGCTACAAACCCCAAACATCATTTTAAAATTTTTAAAAACCCCACATCATGTTTTTTTTCCACAAACCAACATCATGTTAATTTGAAACACCAACAATAGAAATATTGCGCACAAACCAACATCATGAAAAAATTTCTTACACCCCAAAAATTTTTTAAAATATTGCTGCTCAACACCAAAAAAATTTTTAAATTTTTAAAACAACCCCCTTTCATGTTAATATTGCTCACAACCCACTTTTTTTTTTTACCCCAACCTTTTAAATGCTGACAAACAACAACTTTTTTTTTTAAAACAAACCAACTATCATGTTAATATTTTTCTACACACACCCCAACAATTGTAATATTGCTGCACAACCCCAAATATCATGTTAATATTGTGTACAAACCAACTATTCATGTAATATTCTGCTACAACACCAATATCATTTTTAATATTGCCTACAACACCAACTATTGTTAATTTCTCTACAACACCAATTTATGTTAAATTTTTAAAACACCATAAAATCTGTCAAAATATTGTTGCCAAACCACCAACTATTTTAATATTCTGCTAACCCCAAAACTAATTTCTAAATCTCTAAAACCAAACCCAACTATATTTAATATTCCCTACAAACCCCAACACTGTTAATATTCCCAAACAACACCAATATCATGTTAATATTCTGCTACAACACCATATTTTATTTTCTCTACAAACCACTATCATGTTTAAAAATGCTAAAACCCAACTATCATTTAAATTTCACTAACCAACTATCTTTAATAATTGCTGGCTACAAACCAGCATCATTTAATATGCTGCTACAACACCAACAAAAATTTTAATTCTTAAACACCAACAACATCATGTTATATTGCGCTACACACCAACTATCATTTCCTTTACCACCAACACCAGAATATCATATTAATTGCCAAAACAACTTTCATGTTATTTGCGCCACAACACCAACTATCATGTTAATTTGCTCAAACCAACTATCATGTTAAATAAAACCTAATACACCAACTTCATTAATTGCTCTACAACACCAAATCATTTAAATTGCCTACAACCCAAAATCATGTTAATATGCTACAACACAACTACATTTTAATATTGCTGCTACAAAACACCTATATGTTAAAATATTGCTTCCAACACCAATATCATGTTAATTTCTATACAACACCAACTATTGTTAAATTGCTAAAACCCAACACAATTTAAATTGCTGTTAAAAATTATTGCTAAAAAACCAAAATTCTGTATATCTCTCAACAAACATGTTAATATTTTAAACACATTAATGTTAAAATATTTTAAAAACCCCAAACTAATTTTAATTTTGCTCTACAAACCAACTATTCATTTAAAATCTACAACAACCAAACTAGATTTAAAACTATAAAAACCCCAACTATCATGTAATATTGCTGTACAACACCAACAATATTTCTAAATTGCTGCTACAACACCAACATCAGTTAAAAAATTCTGCTACAAACCAACAAACATTTTAATTTTGCTGCTCAACACAACTATCATGTTAATATTGCCTAAAACCCCACTACATTTAATATGCTTCTAAACACCAACCAACAATTTAATATTGCTCTAAACCACTATCTGTTAATATTGCTCCCCAAAAACAATTTATATTGTTAAAAACTATCTGATTTTCTCACCACAACATCAGTTATTTCTGCTACACAAAAATATCATTTAAATTGCTAAACACCAACAACATGTTAATATTGCTGCTACAACACCACTATCATTTATATTGTCCCAAACACCAACACATTTAAATTTTAAAACCAACATCATGTTATATTGCTGCTACAACACCAACTATTTAATTTGCTCACAACACAACTATCATTTAAATTCTAAACAAACTATATGTTAATTATGCTGCAACAACACCAATTATATTGCTGCACAAAAACCCAACATCATTTAATATTGCTCAAAAACCAAATTATTTCAAAAACTTCTGAACATTTTTAAATTCTTTAAAACCAAACCCCACATGTTAATTTTGCTGCTACAACACCACTATCTGTTAATATTCCCAAAACCCCAAACAATCATGTTAATATTGCTGCTACACACATTTATCATGTTAATATTTGCCAAACCCAATTTCTGTTATATTGTTTGCTACCCCAAACACATAATATTTGTACAACACCAACTAATGTAAATTGCTGCACAACAAACCTACATTAATATTGCTGCAAACAACACCCAATTCATGTTATATTTCTGTATAACACCACTATCATGTAATATTCTGCTACAACACCAACTATTGTTAATTGCTTACAACACCAACCAACATCAGTTAAATTGCTGCACCACACAACTATCATGTTAATTTGCTACAAACCAACTATCAATTAATTTTGCTACAACACAACATCATTTAAATTGCTGCTACAACACCAACTATCATGTTAATATTGCGCTACAACACCAATTCATGTTAATTTGGACAAAACCAACCCTATATTTAATATGCCAACCATATCAGTTAATATTGCTGTAAAACACCAACTTCATTAATATTTGCTCAAAACACCAACATCAGTTAATATTGCTGCACAACACCAAACTATCATTAATTTGCTGCTACAACACCAACTTCTTTTAATATTGCTTACAAACACCAATATATTATATTTACAACAACCACAATCATTAAATTGCCTTACAACACCAACATCTTTAAATTTGCTAAACCAACTATCATTTAAATTGCTGCTACAACACCAACATCAATTAATATTGCTTCAACAAACCAACATTTTTATATTGCTGCTACAACACCAACTACATTATTTATGTTGCTACAACACCAACTATCATTTAATATTGCTGCTACACAACAAATTTATATTAATTTGCTCACAACACCAACTATCTGTTAATATTGGTAAACAACACATCAGTTTAATTTTGGCTCAAAAACCCAAATTTTTAAATTTTAATTACAAACCAACTTTGTTAAATTGCTGCTACAAAACCATATCTTTTATTATGTCTGCAAACAAAAACCCAATTTATTATACGCCACTAAAATTTAATATTGCTATTAAACAAAACCAAACTTCCATTAAAATATCTGTTAACCCCAAATTTAATGTTTAATATTTGCTAAAAACACCAACATCATGTTAATATTCTGCTAAACACCACTTCTTTAATATTGCTCCAACACCATATCATTTTAAATAATTCCCACACCAACTATCTGTTAAATGGCTGCTACAACCCCAACTATGTTAATATTCTACCCCGCTACAAAACCCACACAAATATTTTTAACACTACCCTTTAAATTTGCTGCTACAAAACCAACACGTAATCTGTTTACAACAAACTATTAATTTGCTTAACACCAAATACTTTATTTTTTAAAATTTTTTTCCACAACACCAACATCATTTTTAATTTTTCCCCCCTACTTAACCAACTATCTTAATTGCTCAAAAAACTATCTTGTTAAATTCCAAAACAAACTTTATTGCTTACAACCACCACTTTATTGTTAAACACTACAAAAAATGTTAACTCAAAAAACAGTTAAATTCTTTAAAACCAAACATATATTGCTAAATTCTACACCAACTCATGTTAATATTGCTCACAACACCACTATCATGTTAAATTTGTTTAAAACCCCAACTATCATGTTAATTGTGTCAACCCCAAACTTCATGTTAATATTGGGCCCACAACCCATTTCATTTTAAAATTTGGCTCAACACCACAAATATTAATTTTTTGCTACCAACCCAACTATATTTTTTGCTGCTAAAACACCAATTCATGAAAATTTCTACAACAAAACCCTTTTAATATTCTGCACAAACAACCTATCATGTTAATATTTGCACAAACCAACTACATGTTAATATGCTGCTACAACCAACTTCATTTAATATTTGCTCCAAACCAACTATCATGTTAATATTGCTCTAAAACACCAACTATCTTTAATTTGCTTCTACAACACCAACTATCATGTTATATTTTACAACACCACTAATGTTAATTTGCTCTACAAACCAAATCTGTTAATATTGCTGCTACAAAAAACACATTAATTTCTTGTCCAAAAAATTTTATATGCTCTACCCCAACTTCATGTTAATATTGCTCTACAACCCCAAACACATTAATATTGCTGCTAAACACCACTAATTTTTTCCCTCAAACCAAAACTATCATGTTAATATTGCTGCTCCAAAACACTATATTTAAATTTTCTGCCAAACCAACTAATTTTAAAATGTTGCTACACACACCAACTATCATTTAATTTCCTCAAACCAACTATCATTTAATATTGGCTTACAAACCAACACTGTTAATATTGCTCACAACACCAATATTTTAAAATATTGCTGCTACAACCCCAATATCATGTTAATAATTCTAAACCCCAAACATCAGTTAATTTTTGCCACAACCAACTTCTGTTAATATTGCTGCTACAACCCCAATATTTTGTTATATTGTCAACCCCAAACATCATGTTAATATTGCGGGAAACAAAACACATTAATATTGAAACACCAATACATGTAATATTCTGCTCCCAACCAACCTCATGTTAATATTGCTGCACAACACAACTTCAAAATTTGTCTAAACCCTACCAATGTTATGGTGCTAACACAACTTTTTAATATTGCGCTACAACCAATTTTGTAATATTGCTACAACACCAAAAATTTAAATTTCCCTACAAAAACACCACATTTATATTGCTCCCAAAACCCAAACTATCATGTTAATTTTCTCTACAAACCAACTATCATGAATATTTGCTTTACAACACCAACTTCATGTTAATATTGCCTACAACAACACGGGTTAAAAATTTTTTCTACTACAACACCACACATTTTAATATTGCTAACACCCCTTAATTTGTTAATATTGCTGTAAAAACACCACAAACATTTATTATGTCACACCAACTATTTAAATATTGCACTCAACAAAAATTTGCTTTTTGCCCCCAACAACTTTTTAATATGCTGCAAACACCAATATGTTAATATCTCAAAAACACCACTATCATGTTATATTAAAAACCAACTATCATGTTAAATTGCTGCTACAACACCACTCTTATCATTTATGCTTAAACACCAACAACTATCATTTAAATTGGGCGCTACAACACCAACTATCATGGTAATATTGCTGTAAACACCACTATCAGTTAATATGCTAAAACACCACAATCTGTTAATATTGCTACTACAACACCAACTATCAGTTAATATGCTGCTAAAAAACACCAACTATCATGTTAATATTCCCTTTTACAACCCCAAACATCATGTTAATATTGCTGCTACAACCCCAAACACGTTAATCTGCTACAACACCACTATCATTTAATATTGCTGCTACACACAACTATCATGTTAATATTGCTGCTACAACACCACTATCATGTTAAATTTGCTGCTCAACCCCAACTATCAGTTATATTGCTGCTACAACACCAACTATCATGTTAATATTGCTGCTAACAACACCAACTATCATGTTAATATTGCTGCTACAACACCACTATCATGTTAATATTGCTGCTACAACACCAACTATCATGTTAATAATTGCTGCTAACAACACCAAACTATCATGTTAATATTGCTGCTACAACACAACAAACATGTTATATTTGCTCTACAACACCAACTATCATGTTAATATTGCTGCTACAACCCCAACTATCATGTTTAATATTGCTGCTACAAACACCAACTATCATTTTAATATTGCTGCCTACAACACCAACTATCATGTTAATATTGCTGCTACAACACCAACTATCATGTTAATTGCCTGCTACAACACCAAACCTATCAGTAATATTGCTGCTAAACACCAACTATCATGTTAATATTGCTGCTACAACACCAACTATCATTTAAATGCTGCTACAACACCAACTATCATGTTAATATTGCTGCTACAACACCAAACTACCAGTTAATTTGCTGCAACAACACCAACTATCATGTTAATATTGCTGGCTAAAAAACACCAAAAACTATCATGTTAATATCTGCTACAACACCAACTATCATGTTAAATTGCTGCTACAACACCAACTAACATGTTAATATCGGCTACAACACCAACTAATCATGTTAATAGCTGCAACAACCCAAACTACATGTTAATATGCTGGCTACAACACCAACTATCATGTTAATATTGCTGCTACAACACCAACTATCATGTAAATTTGCTGCTCAAACCAACTATCATGTAATATTGCTGCTCCCAACACCAACTACAAGTTAATATTGCTGCTACAACCCCAAACGTCATGTTAATATTGCTGGCTACAACACCAACTATCATGTTAAAAATTGCTGCTACAACACCAACTATCATGTTAATATTGCTGCTACAACACCAACTTCATGTTAATATTGCTGCTACAACACCAACTATCATGTTAATTTGCTGCTCCCAACACCAACTATCATGTTAATATTGCTGCTACAACACCAACTACATGTTAAATTGCTGCTACAACCCCAAAACTACATGTTAATATGCTGCTACAACACCAACTTCCTGTTAATTTGCTGCACAACACCAACTATCATGTTAATATGCTGCTACAACCCACTATCATGTTAATATTGGCTACAACCCCAACACATGTTAATATTGCTGCAAACAACCCCAAACTATCATGTTAATATTGCTGCTACAAAAACCCAACTAAAAGTTAATATTGCTGTACAACACCAATTTATCATTTAATTTGCTGCTACAACACCAACATCATGTTAAATTGCTGTACAACACCCAATCATGTTAATATTGCGGGCTACACCCAAACTATCATGTTAATATTGCTGCTACAACACCAAACTATCATGTTAATATTGCTGCACAACACCAACTATCATGTTAATATTGCTGCTACAACACCAAACTATCATTTTAATATTGCTGTACAACCCAATATCATGTTAATACGCTACAACACCACTACATGTTAAAAATTGCTGCAAACAACACCAACTACATGTTAATATTGCGCTACAAACACCAACTTCTGTTAATATTGCTGCTACAACACCAACTATCATGTTAATATTGCTGCTACAACACCAACTATCATGTTAATATTGCTGCTACAACACCAGCTATCATGTTAATATTGCTGCTACAACACCAACTATCATGTTAATATTGCTGGCTACAACACCAACTATCATGTTAATATTGCTGCTACAACACCACCTATCATGTTAATATTGCTCACACAACTACATGTTAATATTGCTGCTACAACACCAACTATCATGTTAATATTGCTGCTACAACACCAGCTATCATGTTAATATTGCTGCTACAACACCAACTATCATGTTAATATTGCTGGCTACAACACCAACTATCATGTTAATATTGCTGGCTACAACACCAACTATCATGTTAATATTGCTGCTACAACACCAACTATCATGTTAATATTGCTGCTACAACACCAACTATCATGTTAATATTGCTGCTTACAACACCAGCTATCATGTTAATATTGCTGGCTACAACACCAACTATCATGTTAATATTGCTGGCTACAACACCAACTATCATGTTAATATTGCTGCTACAACACCAACTATCATGTTAATATTGCTGCTACAACACCAACTATCTTGTTAATATTGCTGCTACAACACCAACTATCATGTTAATATTGCTGCTACAACACCAACTATCTTGTTAATATTGCTGCTACAACACCAACTATCATGTTAATATTGCTGCTACAACACCAACTATCATGTTAATATTGCTGCTACAACACCAACTATCATGTTAATATTGCTGCTACAACACCAACTATCATGTTAATATTGCTGCTACAACACCAACTATCATGTTAATATTGCTGCTACAACACCAACTATCATGTTAATATTGCTGCTACAACACCAACTATCATGTTAATATTGCTGCTACAACACCAACTATCATGTTAATATTGCTGCTACAACACCAACTATCATGTTAATATTGCTGCTACAACACCAACTATCATGTTAATATTGCTGCTACAACACCAACTATCATGTTAATATTGCTGCTACAACACCAACTATCATGTTAATATTGCTGCTACAACACCAGCTATCATGTTAATTTAACAATAGTAAGAATAAATTTCATAATAATACATTCTAAATTAAGTTTATCCAGACTAAGTTTATCTAGATTAAGTTTATCTAGATTAAGTTTATCTAGATTAAGTTTATCTAGATTAAGTTTATCTAGATTAAGTTTCTAGATTAAGTTTATCTAGATTAGTTTACTAGATTAAGTTATCTAGATAAGTTTATCTAGATTAAGTTATCTAGATATTTATTAGATAAGTTATCTAGATTAAGTTTATCTAGATTAAGTTATCTAGATTAAGTTTATCTAGATTAAGTTATCTAGATTAAGTTTATCTAGATTAAGTTATCTAGATTAAGTTTATCTAGATTAAGTTATCTAGATTAAGTTTATCTAGATTAAGTTATCTAGATTAAGTTTATCTAGATTAAGTTATCTAGATTAAGTTTATCTAGATTAAGTTTATCTAGATTAAGTTATCTAGATTATGTTTATCTAGATTAAGTTTATCTAGATTAAGTTTATCTAGATTAAGTTATCTAGATTAAGTTATCTAGATTAAGTTATCTAGATTAAGTTATCTAGATTAAGTTTATCTAGATTAAGTTATCTAGATTAAGTTATCTAGATTAAGTTATCTAGATTAAGTTTATCTAGATTAAGTTATCTAGATTAAGTTATCTAGATTAAGTTTATCTAGATTAAGTTATCTAGATTAAGTTATCTAGATTAAGTTTATCTAGATTAGGTTATCTAGATTAAGTTATCTAGATTAAGTTATCTAGATTAAGTTATCTAGATTAAGTTTATCTAGATTAAGTTATCTAGATTAAGTTATCTAGATTAAGTTATCTAGATTAAGTTTATCTAGATTAAGTTATCTAGATTAAGTTTATCTAGATTAAGTTATCTAGATTAAGTTTATCTAGACTAAGTTTATCTAGATTAAGTTTATCTAGATTAAGTTTATCTAGATTAAGTTTATCTAGATTAAGTTTATCTAGATTAAGTTTATCTAGATTAAGTTTATCTAGATTAAGTTTATCTAGATTAAGTTTATCTAGATTAAGTTTATCTAGACTAAGTTTATCTAGATTAAGTTTATCTAGATTAAGTGTATATTGATTAAGTTTATCTAGATTAAGTTTATCTAGATTAAGTTTATCTAGATTAAGTTTATCTAGATTAAGTTTATCTAGATTAAGTTTATCTAGATTAAGTTATCTAGATTAAGTTTATCTAGATTAAGTTTATCTAGATTAAGTTTATCTAGATTAAGTTATCTAGATTAAGTTATCTAGATTAAGTTATCTAGATTAAGTTATCTAGATTAAGTTATCTAGATTAAGTTTATCTAGATTAAGTTATCTAGATTAAGTTTATCTAGATTAAGTTATCTAGATTAAGTTATCTAGATTAAGTTTATCTAGATTAAGTTATCTAGATTAAGTTATCTAGATTAAGTTATCTAGACTAAGTTTATCTAGATTAAGTTATCTAGATTAAGTTATCTAGACTAAGTTATCTAGATTAAGTTATCTAGATTAAGTTCTTCCTAGTTCCTAGAGTTAATATATATTCTTGGCTGTGTTAAATCTCCCTAGCTTCTTAATATAACATGTTTAGTGTGGTATCAGTGTTAGTATTGGTAATATTAACATTGTGTTTGATATTAGGATGTTAAATGAGCCAGAGACTGTTACTAGAAGTCTTACTAGATGTCTAGAAGTAGTTATATTGATCTAAGTTGATTATGAGATATTGTAGTTATGTTAACTTTTTTAACTGACGTGAAGTGTATTACTGTTAACAACAAGGGAATTTAACACTCAGTGTGATCATTTAACACACAGTGTGATCATTTAACACTCAGTGTGATCATTTAACACTAAGTGTGATCATTTAACACTCAGTGTGATCATTTAACACACAGTGTGATCATTTAACACACAGTGTGATCATTTAACACACAGTGTGATCATTTAACACACAGTGTGATCATTTAACACACAGTGTGATCATTTAACACACAGTGTGATCATTTAACACAAAGTGTGATCATTTAACACTAAGTGTGATCATTTAACACTAAGTGTGATCATTTAACACTAAGTGTGATCATTTAACACTCAGTGTGATCATTTAACACTAAGTGTGATCATTTAACACTCATAGTGATCATTTAACACACAGTGTGATCATTTAACACTCAGTGTGATCATTTAACACACAGTGTGATCATTTAACACACAGTGTGATCATTTAACACTAAGTGTGATCATTTAACAGTAAGTGTGATCATTTAACACTCAGTGTGATCATTTAACACTCAGTGTGATCATTTAACACACAGTGTGATCATTTAACACTCAGTGTGATCATTTAACACACAGTGTGATCATTTAACACACAGTGTGATCATTTAACACACAGTGTGATCATTTAACACACAGTGTGATCATTTAACACTAAGTGTGATCATTTAACACTCAGTGTGATCATTTAACACACAGTGTGATCATTTAACACACAGTGTGATCATTTAACACACAGTGTGATCATTTAACACTAAGTGTGATCATTTAACACTCAGTGTGATCATTTAACACTAAGTGTGATCATTTAACACTCAGTGTGATCATTTAACACTAAGTGTGATCATTTAACACCACATACCTATAAGTCCCTCACAAGGTCAGCACTAGTAATACCTCACTTAAATCACTTGTTGCAGCAAGAGCCTCGGAAGAAAGTGCTGGCCTACCTAGCAGTGATAATGTGTCACAAGTTATATTGTGGGATGGATCTAAGCAGGAGTTTACTGGCAGTGATGGATCTAAGCAGGAGTTTACTGGTAGTGATGGATCTAAGCAGGAGTTTACTGGTAGTGATGGATCTAAGCAGGAGTTTACTGGCAGTGAGGGATCTAAGCAGGAGTTTACTGGCAGTGATGGATCTAAGCAGGAGTTTACTGGCAGTGAGGGATCTAAGCAGGAGTTTACTGGCAGTGATGGATCTAAGCAGGAGTTTACTGGCAGTGAGGGATCTAAGCAGGAGTTTACTGGCAGTGATGGATCTAAGCAGGAGTTTACTGGCAGTGATGGATCTAAGCAGGAGTTTACTGGCAGTGATGGATCTAAGCAGGAGTTTACTGGCAGTGATGGATCTAAGCAGGAGTTTACTGGCAGTGATGGATCTAAGCAGGAGTTTACTGGCAGTGATGGATCTAAGCAGGAGTCTACTGGCAGTGATGGATCTAAGCAGGAGTCTACTGGCAGTGATGGATCTAAGCAAGAGTCTACTGGCAGTGATGGATCTAAGCAGGAGTCTACTGGCAGTGATGAATCTAAGCAGGATTCTACTGGCAGTGTTGGATCTAAGCAGGAGTCTACTGTCAGTGATGGATCTAAGCAGGATTCTACTGGCAGTGTTGGATCTAAGCAGGAGTCTACTGGCAGTGTTGGATCTAAGCAGGAGTCTACTGGCAGTGTTGGATCTGAGCAGGAGTCTACTGGCAGTGTTGGATCTAAGCAGAAGTCTGCTGGCAGTGTTGGATCTAAGCAGGAGTCTACTGGCAGTGTTGGATCTAAGCAGGAGTCTACTGGCAGTGTTGGATCTAAGCAGGAGTCTACTGGCAGTGTTGGATCTAAGCAGAAGTCTACTGGCAGTGTTGGATATAAGCAGGAATCTACTGGCAGTGTTGGATATAAGCAGGAATCTACTGGCAGTGTTGGATCTAAGCAGAAGTCTACTGGCAGTGTTGGATCTAAGCAGGAGTCTACTGGCAGTGTTGGATCTAAGCAGGAGTCTACTGGCAGTGTTGGATCTAAGCAGAAGTCTACTGGCAGTGTTGGATATAAGCAGGAATCTACTGGCAGTGTTGGATCTAAGCAGGAATCTACTGGCAGTGTTGGATCTAAGCAGGATTCTACTGGCAGTGTTGGATCTAAGCAGGAGTTTACTGGCAGTGTTGGATCTAAGCAGGAGTCTACTGGCAGTGTTGGATCTAAGCAGGATTCTACTGGCAGTGTTGGATCTAAGCAGGAATCTACTGGCAGTGTTGGATCTAAGCACGAGTCTACTGGTAGTGATGGATCTAAGCAGGAGTCTACTGGCAATGTTGGATCTAAGCAGGAGTCTACTGGCAGTGATGGATCTAAGCAGGAGTCTACTGGCAGTGTTGGATCTAAGCAGGAGTCTACTGGCAGTGATGAATCTAAGCAGGAGTCTATTGGCAGTGTTGGATCTAAGCAGGAGTCTACTGGCAGTGTTGTATCTAAGCAGGAGTCTACTGGCAGTAATGAATCTAAGCAGGAGTTTATGAGCAGTGATGCATCTAAGCAGGAGTCTACTGACAGTGTTGGATCTAAGCAGGAGTCTACTGGCAGTGTTGGATCTAAGAAGGAGTCTACTAGCAGTGATGCATCTAAGCAGGAGTCTACTGACAGTGTTGGATCTAAGCAGGAGTCTACTGGCAGTGTTGGATCTAAGCAGGAGTCTACTGGCAGTGTTGGATCTGAGCAGGAGTCTACTGGCAGTGTTGGATCTAAGCAGAAGTCTACTGGCAGTGTTGGATCTAAGCAGGAGTCTACTGGCAGTGTTGGATCTAAGCAGGAGTCTACTGGCAGTGTTGGATCTGAGCAGGAGTCTACTGGCAGTGTTGGATCTAAGCAGAAGTCTACTGGCAGTGTTGGATCTAAGCAGGAGTCTACTGGCAGTGTTGGATCTAAGCAGGAGTCTACTGGCAGTGTTGGATCTAAGCAGGAGTCTACTGGCAGTGTTGGATCTAAGCAGGAGTCTACTGGCAGTGTTGGATCTAAGCAGGAGTCTACTGGCAGTGTTGGATCTAAGCAGAAGTCTACTGGCAGTGTTGGATATAAGCAGGAATCTACTGGCAGTGTTGGATATAAGCAGGAATCTACTGGCAGTGTTGGATCTAAGCAGAAGTCTACTGGCAGTGTTGGATCTAAGCAGGAGTCTACTGGCAGTGTTGGATCTAAGCAGGAGTCTACTGGCAGTGTTGGATCTAAGCAGAAGTCTACTGGCAGTGTTGGATATAAGCAGGAATCTACTGGCAGTGTTGGATCTAAGCAGGAATCTACTGGCAGTGTTGGATCTAAGCAGGAGTCTACTGGCAGTGATGGATCTAAGCAGGAGTCTACTGGCAGTGTTGGATCTAAGCAGGAGTCTACTGGCAGTGATGAATCTAAGCAGGAGTCTATTGGCAGTGTTGGATCTAAGCAGGAGTCTACTGGCAGTGTTGTATCTAAGCAGGAGTCTACTGGCAGTAATGAATCTAAGCAGGAGTTTACGAGCAGTGATGCATCTAAGCAGGAGTCTACTGACAGTGTTGGATCTAAGCAGGAGTCTACTGGCAGTGTTGGATCTAAGAAGGAGTCCACTAGCAGTGATGCATCTAAGCAGGAGTCTACTGACAGTGATGCATCTAAGCAGGAGTCTACTGACAGTGTTGTATCTAAGCAGGAGTCTACTGGCAGTGTTGGATCTAAGAAGGAGTCTACTAGCAGTGATGCATCTATACAGGAGTCTACTAGCAGTGATGCATCAATGCAGGAGTCTACTAGCAGGGCTACATCTGCTCTTATCACCCTACTAGTTAAGAACAATAACAACCTTGTCGAATTAAAAGTACGAATTAACAACTGGTCGTCAACACTGCAAACTGAATTGTTTGCAATCCTAATAACACAGTGGATTACTCCATTGACATAGTGTGTTAGGCACGAAGATTACCCTGAAGAATATTGAAGAATATAACTGTGGTATATCTGTGTCTAGCACCTTAACACTGTCCACAGGATCTTTATGAGGTACACAACTAGCCACTACCATCCACAGGATGGATATGAGGTAGACAACTAGCCACTACCATCCACAGGATGGATATGAGGTAGACAACTAGCCACTACCATCCACAGGATGGATATGAGGTACACAACTAGCCTCTACCATCCACAGGATGGATATGAGGTACACAACTAGCCACTACCATCCACAGGATGGATATGAGGTACACAACTAGCCTCTACCATCCACAGGATGGATATGAGGTACACAACTAGCCACTACCATCCACAGGATGGATATGAGGTACACAACTAGCCACTACCATCCACAGGATGGATATGAGGTAGACAACTAGCCACTACCATCCACAGGATGGATATGAGGTACACAACTAGCCTCTACCATCCACAGGATGGATATGAGGTACACAACTAGCCACTACCATCCACAGGATGGATATGAGGTACACAACTAGCCTCTACCATCCACAGGATGGATATGAGGTACACAACTAGCCACTACCATCCACAGGATGGATATGAGGTACACAACTAGCCACTACCATCCACAGGATGGATATGAGGTAGACAACTAGCCACTACCATCCACAGGATGGATATGAGGTACACAACTAGCCTCTACCATCCACAGGATGGATATGAGGTACACAACTAGCCACTACCATCCACAGGATGGATATGAAGTGCACAACTAGCCACTACCATCCACAGGATGGATATGAGGTGCACAACTAGCCACTACCATCCACAGGATGGATATGAAGTGCACAACTAGCCACTACCATCCACAGGATGGATATGAAGTACACAACTAGCCACTACCATCCACAGGATGGATATGAGGTACACAACTAGCCACTACCATCCACAGGATGGATATGAAGTGCACAACTAGCCACTACCATCCACAGGATGGATATGAAGTACACAACTAGCCACTACCATCCACAGGATGGATATGAAGTACACAACTAGCCACTACCATCCACAGGATGGATATGAGGTACACAACTAGCCACTACCATCCACAGGATGGATATGAAGTGCACAACTAGCCACTACCATCCACAGGATGGATATGAAGTACACAACTAGCCACTACCATCCACAGGATGGATATGAGGTACACAACTAGCCTTTACCATCCACAGGATGGATATGAGGTACACAACTAGCCACTACCATCCACAGGATGGATATGAGGTGCACAACTAGCCACTATCATCCACAGGATGGATATGAAGTACACAACTAGCCACTACCATCCACAGGATGGATATGAAGTACACAACTAGCCACTACCATCCACAGGATGGATATGAGGTACACAACTAGCCACTACCATCCACAGGATGGATATGAAGTGCACAACTAGCCACTACCATCCACAGGATGGATATGAAGTACACAACTAGCCACTACCATCCACAGGATGGATATGAGGTACACAACTAGCCACTACCATCCACAGGATGGATATGATGTACACAACTAGCCACTACCATCCATAGGATGGATTTGATGTACACAACTAGCCACTACCATCCACAGGATGGATATGATGTGCATTTGCAGTCAACAGCTTATTCGATTCCGCTGTAGTTTTTACACACATTTGTATTGTATCTCCTGCCTCGGAGTTTTACTTCACTGGAAAATATCGTTGATGAGGCAATATCGCCCAGGGAGAAATATTGCTATGGATAAACTATCGTTACGGGAATATCGCCGAGGGAGAAATATCGCTACTGGAAGACTATCGTTACGGAGATATCGCCGAGGGAGAAATATCGCTACTGGAAGACTATCGTTACGGGAATATCGCCGAGGGAGAAATATCGCTAAGGGAAGACTATCGTTACGGGGATATCGCCGAGGGAGAAATATCGCTACGGGAAGACTATCGCTACGGGAATATCTCCGAGGGATGAAATATCGCTAGGAAGACTATCGTACGGGAATATCGCCGAGGGAGAAATATCGCTACGGGAAGACTATCGCTACGGGAATATCTCCGAGAGAGTAATATCTCTGGGGTAGTAATATCGCTACTGGAAGACTATCGCTACGGGAATATCTCCGAGAGAGTAATATCTCTGGGGTAGTAATATCGCTACGGGAAGACTATCGCTACGGGAATATCGCCGAGAGAGTAATATCTCTGGGGTAGTAATATCGCTACTGTCAACAAATGAGGACAGGAAATCAATGTTTTAACCAATGAATGTTAAGATCCATGTATGACGTCAGTGGTCACGTGACCGAGAGAGAGAGAGAGAGAGAGAGAGAGAGAGAGAGAGAGAGAGAGAGAGAGAAGAGAGGAGAGAGAGAGAGAGAGAGAGAGAGAGAGAGAGAGAGAGAGAGAGAGAGGAAAATTCCTAGGAATCATAAATAGAGAGAAATACTCAATTATTGTAGCAGTTGTGGAGGAGGAACAGGTGGAGTAGGAGGCTTAATAACAATAATAATAATAATAATAATAATAATAATAATAATAATAATAATAACGATAATATCTCTTGGTTCCTGGAAGCAATATTTATTAATATTAGGGTAAATTAAACCTGTCTCACAGCTTTAATTTCTCACGTCGCTAACCAAACATGTTGGAGACATCGTCCAGGAGACATGCTGGAGACATCGTCCAGGAGACATGCTGGAGACATCGTCTAGGAGACATGCTGGAGACATTGTCCAGGAGACATGCTGGAGACATCGTCCAGGAGACATGCTGGAGACATCGTTCAGAAGATATGTTGGAGACATCGTCCAGGAGACATGCTGGAGACATCGTCCAGGAGACATGCTGGAGACATCGTTCAAAAGACATGTTGGAGACATCGTCCTGGAGACATGCTGGAGACATCGTCCTGGAGACATGCTGGAGACATCGTCCTGGAGACATGCTGGAGACATCGTCCAGGAGACATGCTGGAGACATCGTCCAGGAGACATGCTGGAGACATCGTCCAGGAGACATGCTGGAGACATCGTCCAGGAGACATGCTGGAGACATCGTCCTGGAGACATGCTGGAGACATCGTCCTGGAGACATGCTGGAAACATCGTCCAGGAGACATGCTGGAGACATCGTCCAGGAGACATGCTGGAGACATCGTCCAGGAGACATGCTGGAGACATCGTCCAGGAGACATGTTGGAGACATCGTCCTGGAGACATGCTGGAGACATCGTCCAGGAGACATGCTGGAGACACCGTCCTGGAGACATGCTGGAGACATCATCCAGGAGACATGCTGGAGACATCGTCCAGGAGACATGCTGGAGACATCGTTCAGGAGACATGCTGGAGACATCGTCCAGGAGACATGCTGGAAACATCGTCCAGGAGACATGCTGGAAACATCGTCCAGGAGACATGCTGGAGACATCGTCTAGGAGACATGCTGGAGATATTGTCCAGGAGACATGCTGGAGACATCGTCCAGGAGACATGCTGGAGACATCGTCCTGGAGACATGCTGGAGACATCGTCCAGGAGACATGCTGGAGACATCATCCAGGAGACATGCTGGAGACATCGTCCAGGAGACATGCTGGAGACATCGTCCAGGAGACATGCTGGAGACATCGTCCAGGAGACATGCTGGAAACATCGTCCAGGAGACATGCTGGAGACATCGTCCAGGAGACATGCTGGAGACATCGTCCAGGAGACATGTTGGAGACATCGTCCAGGAGACATGCTGGAGACATCGTCCTGGAGACATGCTGGAGACATCGTCCAGGAGACATGCTGGAAACATCGTCCAGGAGACATGCAGGAGACATCGTCCTGCAGACATGCTGGAGACATCGTCCAGGAAACATGCTGGAGACATCGTCCAGGAGACATGCTGGAAACATCGTCCAGGAGACATGCTGGAGACATCGTCCAGGAGACATGCTGGAAACATCGTCCAGGAGACATGCTGGAGACATCGTCTAGGAGACATGCTGGAGACATCGTCCAGGAGACATGCTGGAAACATCGTCCAGGAGACATGCTGGAGACATCGTCCAGGAGACATGCTGGAAACATCGTCCAGGAGACATGCTGGAAACATCGTCCAGGAGACATGCTGGAGACATCGTCCAGGAGACATGCTGGAGACATCGTCCAGGAGACATGCTGGAGACATCGTCCAGGAGACATGCTGGAAACATCGTCCAGGAGACATGCTGGAGACATCGTCCAGGAGACATGCTGGAGACATCGTCCAGGAGACATGCTGGAGACATCGTCCAGGAGACATGCTGGAAACATCGTCCAGGAGACATGCTGGAAACATCGTCCAGGAGACATGCTGGAGACATCGTCCAGGAGACATGGTGGAGACATCGTCCAGGAGACATGCTGGAGACATCGTCCAGGAGACATGCTGGAGACATCGTCCAGGAGACATGCTGGAAACATCGTCCAGGAGACATGCTGGAGACATCGTCCAGGAGACATGCTGGAAACATCGTCCAGGAGACATGCTGGAGACATCGTCTAGGAGACATGCTGGAGACATCGTCCAGGAGACATGCTGGAGACATCGTCCAGGAGACATGCTGGAAACATCGTCCAGGAGACATGCTGGAGACATCGTCCAGGAGACATGCTGGAAACATCGTCCAGGAGACATGCTGGAAACATCGTCCAGGAAGCATGCTGGAAACATTTTCGAAACATGAATGAAGCATGTTCGAAACACCAAGAAAACACGTTCGAAACATCAAGGGAACACGTTCGAAACATCAAGGTAACATGTTCGAAACATCGAGGAAACATGTTCGAAACATCGAGGAAACACGTTCGAAACATCGAGAAAACACGTTCGAAACATCGATTAAACACGTTCGAAACATCGAGGAAACACGTTCGAAACATCGAGAAAATGTGGGAGAAGAAATGGATAACATCAATTGAACAAGCTGGACCACCCGGAGGAGAGACAGAATCTGGATGGCAGATCTACACATCCAGCAAATGTCAGGCTTGGTAAACCGAAGGGATTGGGGACCTTTTCTGGGGCCTGGGGACCTTTTCTGGGGCCTGGGGACCTTTTCTGGGGCCTGGGGACCTTTTCTGGGGCCTGGGGACCTTTTTTGGGGCCTGGGAACCTTTTCTGGGGCCTGGGGACCTTTTCTGGGGCCTGGAGACCTTTTCTGGGGCCTGGGGACCTTTTCTGGGGCCTGCGGACCTTTTGTGAAGCCTGGAAACCTTTTCGGGGACCTGGGGACCTTTTCAGGGCCTTTGGACCGACGTGTAGATCTCTGTATACCAGACAGAGAATACTCTCTACCACCAACAAATACCAGGAAGTAGATTATACCACGGATGGGGTTTGAACCCGCGGTCAGAGATTCTCAAAATTCCAGACCGCCAGGAAGTAGACTATACCACGGGTGGGGTTTGAACCCGCGGTCAGAGATTCTCAAAATTCCAGACCGCCAGGAAGCATATTATACCACGGGTGGGGTTTGAACCCGCGGTCAGAGATTCTCAAAATTCCAGACCGCCAGGAAGTAGATTATACCACGGGTGGGGTTTGAACCCGCGGTCAGAGATTCTCAAAATTCCAGACCGCCAGGAAGTAGATTATACCACGGGTGGGGTTTGAACCCGCGGTCAGAGATTCTCAAAATTCCAGACCGCCAGGAAGTAGATTATACCACGGGTGGGGTTTGAACCCGCGGTCAGAGATTCTCAAAATTCCAGACCGTCATCTTAGCCACTGGACCAGCTAGATTCAATAACATTCATCCAATTAGGTATATTTCTACACCATACGGGTTTTGAGACTCTCTGACCGAGGGTACAAACCCCACCTGTGGTATGGTTTGTTTGCAGTCGTGTCATTACGACTACCACCAACTACATCCTTAACATATCTCCCCACAGATACCAAAGAATGTCCCTCCAACAGAGAGCGCGACGTTTTATCCACATGTTCAAGGTATACCAGTACATGTACAAGGTATACCAGTACATGTACAAGGTATACAAGTACATGTACAAGGTATACCAGTACATGTACAAGGTATACAAGTACATTTTACAAGGTATACAAGTACATGTACAAGGTATACAAGTACATGTACAAGGTATACCAGTACATGTACAAGGTATACAAGTACATGTACAAGGTATACAAGTACATGTACAAGGTATACAAGTACATGTACAAGGTATACCAGTACATGTACAAGGTATACAAGTACTGTACAAGGTATACAAGTACATGTACAAGGTATACAAGTACATGTACAAGGTATACCAGTACATGTACAAGGTATTACAAGTACATGTACAAGGTATACAAGTACATGTACAAGGTATACAAGTACATGTACAAGGTATACAAGTACATGTACAAGGTATACAAGTACATGTACAAGGTATACAAGTACATGTACAAGGTATACAAGTACAAGTACAAGGTATACAAGTACATGTACAAGGTTATACCAGAAACATTTTACAAGGTATACAAGTACATGTACAAGGTATACAAGTACATGTACAAGGTATACAAGTACATGTACAAGGTATACCAGTACATGTACAAGGTATACAAGTACATGTACAAGGTATACAAGTACATGTACAAGGTATACAAGTAAATGTACAAGGTATACCAGTACATGTACAAGGTATACAAGTACATGTACAAGGTATATAAGTACATGTACAAGGTATACAAGTACAGGTACAAGGTATCCCAGTACATTTACAAGGTATACAATACATGTACAAGGTATACAAGTACATGTACAAGGTATACAAGTACATGTACAAGGTATACCAGTACATGTACAAGGTATAACAAGTACATGTACAAGGTATACAAGTAAATGTACAAGGTATACAAGTACATGTACAAGGTATAACCAGTACATGTACAAGGTATACAAGTACATGTACAAGGTATACAAGTACATGTACAAGGTATACAAGTACATGTAAAAGGGTTTATACCAGTACATGTACAAGGTATACAAGTACATGTACAAGGTATACAAGTACATGTACAAGGTATACAAGTACATGTACAAGGTATACAAGTACATGTACAAGGTATACCAGTACATGTACAAGGTATACAAGTACATGTACAAGGTATACAAGTACATGTACAAGGTATACAAGTACATGTACAAGGTATACAAGTACATGAAACAAGGTATACAGACCATAGCTGACATCAGTGACATACTACTATATAGAAAGTCACTTGTTATGCTGAGCATTTCCCGTAAATTAGGTCAGTTTTGTCCCAGGATGTGACCCACACCAGTCCACTAACACCCAGGATGTGACCCACACCAGTCCACTAACACCCAGGATGTGACCCACACCAGTCCACTAACACCCAGGATGTGACCCACACCAGTCCACTAACACCCAGGATGTGACCCACACCAGTCCACTAACACGCAGGATGTGACCCACACCAGTCCACTAACACCCAGGATGTGACCCACACCAGTCCACTAAACCCAGGATGTGACCCACACAGTCCACTAACCCCCAGGATGTGACCACACCAGTCCACTAACACCCAGGATGTGACCCACACCAGTCCACTAACACCCAGGATGTGACCCACACCAGTCACCTAACACCCAGGATGTGACCCACACCAGTCCACTAACACCCAGGATGTGACCCACACCAGTCCACTAACACCCAGGATGTGACCCACACCAGTCCACTAACACCCAGGATGTGACCCACACCAGTCCACTAACACCCAGGATGTGACCCACACCAGTCCACTAACACCCAGGATGTGACCCACACCAGTCCACTAACACCCAGGATGTGACCCACACCAGTCCACTAACACCCAGGATGTGACCCACACCAGTCCACTAACACCCAGGATGTGACCCACACCAGTCCACTAACACCCAGGATGTGACCCACACCAGTCCACTAACACCCAGGATGTGACCCACACCAGTCCACTAACACCCAGGATGTGACCCACACCAGTCCACTAACACCCAGGATGTGACCCACACCAGTCCACTAACACCCAGGATGTGACCACACCAGTCCACTAACACCCAGGATGTGACTCACACCAGTCCACTAACCCCCAGGATGTGACCCACACCAGTCCACTAAACACCCAGGATGTGACCCACACCATCCACTAACACCCAGGATGTGACCCACACCAGTCCACTAACACCCAGGATGTGACCCACACCAGTCCACTAACACCCAGGATGTGACCCACACCAGTCCACTAACACCCAGGATGTGACCCACACCAGTCCACTAACACCCAGGATGTGACCCACACCAGTCCACTAACACCCAGGATGTGACCCACACCAGTCCACTAACACAGGATGTGACCCACACCAGTCCACTAACACCCAGGATGTGACCCACACCAGTCCACTAACACCCAGGATGTGACCCACACCAGTCCACTAACACCCAGGATGTGACCCACACCAGTTCACTAACACCAGGATGCCACCCACACCAGTCCACTAACACCAGGATGCCACCCACACCAGTCCACTAACACCCAGGATGTGACCCACACCAGACCACTAACACCCAGGATGCCACCCACACCAGTCCACTAACACCCAGGATGCCACCCACACCAGTCCACTAACACCCAGGATGTGACCCACACCAGACCACTAACACCCAGGATGTGACCCACACCAGTCCACTAACACCCAGGATGTGACCCACACCAGTCCTCTAACACCCAGGATGCCACCCACACCAGTCCACTAACACCCAGGATGCCACCCACACCAGTCCACTAACACCCAGGATGCCACCCACACCAGTCCACTAACACCTAGGATGTGACCCACACCAGTCCACTAACACCCAGGATGTGACCCACACCAGTCCACTAACACTCAGAATGTGACCCACACCAGTCCACTAACACCCAGGATGCCACCCACACCAGTCCACTAACACCCAGAATGCCACCCACACCAGTTCACTAACACCCAGGATGCCACCCACACCAGTGCACTAACACCCAGGATGTGACCCACACCAGTCCACTAACACCCAGGATGTGACCCACACCAGTCCACTAACACCCAGGATGCCACCCACACCAGTCCACTAACACCCAGGATGCCACCCACACCAGTCCACTAACACCCAGGATGTGACCCACACCAGTCCACTAACACCCAGGATGCCACCCACACCAGTCCACTAACACCCAGGATGCCACCCACACCAGTCCACTAACACCCAGGATGCCACCCACACCAGTCCACTAACACCTAGGATGTGACCCACACCAGTCCTCTAACACCCAGGATGTGACCCACACCAGTCCACTAACACCCAGGATGCCACCCACACCAGTCCACTAACACCCAGGATGTGACCCACACCAGTCCACTAACACCCAGGATGCCACCCACACCAGTCCACTAACACCAGGATGCCACCCACACCAGTCCACTAAACACCCAGGATGTGACCCACACCAGTCCACTAACACCCAGGTTTGCCACCCACACCAGTCCACTAACACCCAGGATGCCACCCACACCAGTCCACTAACACCTAGGATGTGACCCACACCAGTCCTCTAACACCCAGGATGTGACCCACACCAGTCCACTAACACCCAGGATGCCACCCACACCAGTCCACTAACACCCAGGATGTGACCCACACCAGTCCACTAACACCCAGGATGCCACCCACACCAGTCCACTAACACCCAGGATGTGACCCACACCAGTCCACTAACACCCAGGATGCCACCCACACCAGTTCACTAACACCCAGGATGCCACCCACACCAGTCCACTAACACCCAGGATGCCACCCACACCAGTTCACTAACACCCAGGTACTAATTTTACTGATGGGTGAACACAGACAACCGGTATAAGGAGACACGCCGAATGTTTCTACCCTCACTGCCAATCGAACCCAGACCCTCGCCATGTGAAGCGATAGCTTTAACCACCAGGCCACGGGGCATATAGATGAATGGGTATCACCGGACCCCTTCTATGCCCAATAAGGATAAAACCACCCCAGTTTATACAACTAATTAATACATTTAACCATGTAACATCAGCAAACCTACTACAACAGGAACCACCTAAGAAGCAGTAACTCCACTAAGCTGTCGACCTACGTCAGGTACCCTGGTAACTCCAGGAAGCTGTCGACCTACGTCAGGTACCCTGGTAACTCCAGGAAGCTGTCGACCTACGTCAGGTACCCTGGTAACTCCAGGAAGCTGTCGACCTACGTCAGGTACCCTGGTAACTCCAGCAAGCAGTCGACCTACGTCAGGTACCCTGGTAACTCCAGGAAGCTGTCGACCTACGTCAGGTACCCTGGTAACTCCAGGAAGCTGTCGACCTACGTCAGGTACCCTGGTAACTCCAGCAAGCAGTCGACCTACGTCAGGTACCCTGGTAACCCCAGGAAGCTGTCGACCAAAGTAGGTACCTTGGTAACTCCAGGAAGCTGTCGACCTACGTCACGGGTCCCTGGTAACTCCTGGAAGCAGTTCGACCTACGTCAGGTACCCTGGTAAACCAGGAAGGCTTGTCGACCTCGTCAGGTCACCTGGGTTAACTCCAGGGAAGCTGTCGACCTACGTCAGGTTACCCTGGTAAACTCCAGGAAAGCAATCCGCAGTCGGAACCCTACGTCACGTACCCTGTGTAACTCCAGCAACAGTCTCGACCTACGTCAGGTAACCCTGCGTATACTCCAGGAAGCTGGTCGACCTACGTCATAGGTACCCCCTGGTTTGTAAAACCTCCAGCAAGCAGTGACTACTGGTTCAGGTTACCCTGGTAACTCCAGGAAGTGTCCTCGACCTACGTGTCAGGTACCTGGTAAAACTCCAGGAAGCTGTCGTCAGACCACGTCAGGTTCCCTTGGTACACTCCAGGAAGGCACGTCGACCACTAACGTCCAGGTACACTGGTAACCTCCAGGAAGCAGTCGACCTACGCAGGTACCCTGGTTAAATCCAGGATAAGCTGGTCGGACCTTACGTCAGGTACCCTGGTATTAACTCCAGAAGCTGTCGACTTACGTCAGGTTTACCTCGGTATAACTCCAGAAAGCAGTCGCTACGTCACGACCCCTGGTAGGTAACTCCAGTCACAAGTCAGTCTCGACTCGTCAGGTACCCTGGTTAAAACTCAGGAAGCTTGTTCTCGGACCCTACGTCAGGTACCTGGTAAACTTCCAGCAAAGCAGGTCTGACCCTACGTCAGGTACCATGGTAACTCCAGGAAGCTGTCGGACCTAGTCAGGGTACTATGGTATAAACTCCAGGAGCTGTCGACCTACGTCAGGTACAACCCGGGTAACTCCAGGGAAGAGTCAACTGTACGGTAGGTAACACTAGGGGTTAACTCCAGGGAAGCATAGTCGACCTACGTCAGGTGTAACCTCGTAACTCCAGGAGGAAAGCTGTTCGACTATTGTCAGGTTCTCCTGGTAACTCCAGGGAAGCTGTCGACCCTACGTCAGGTATCCATTTCTGGTTAACTCCAGGAAGCTGCCGACCATACGTCAGGTTACCCTGGGTTAACTCAGGAAGGCTGTTTTCGACCTACGTCTGGTACCCTGGGGGTTACTCCAGAAAGCAAGTCGAACACTACGCTCAGGTACCCTCGTGTAACTCCAGGAAGCTGTCGACCTACGTCAGGTACCTTGGTAACTCGGGGAAGCTGTTCGAACCTACGTCAGTACCCTGGTTAACTCCAGGGAAGCAATGTCGGACTACGTCAGGTACCCTGGTAACTCCAGGAAGCAAGTCGCCTAGTCAGGTACCCTCGTAATCCAGGAAGCAGTCGACCTACGATACAGGTACCATGGTAACCTCAGGAAGCTGTCGACCTAGTCAGGTACCCCCTGGTTAAACTCCAGGGTAGCCTGTCCGACCCGTCAGGTATCCTGGTAACTCCAGGAAGCTGCCCCGACCTAGTCAGGGACCCTGGTAACTCCAGGAAGAGCTGTCTTCGAACTCGTCAGGTACCTGGTTAACTCCAGAAAAGAAAGCAAGTTCGACTACGTCAGATACCCTTTGTCACTCCGGGAATCTGTCGACCCTACGTCAGGTACCTTGGTATCTCAGGAAGCTTGTCGACCTTAAGTCAGGTAACCTGGTAACGCCAGGTAACAGTTTCGGACCTACACGGTCCAGGTTAACCCTGGTAACTACCCTGGTAACTCCAGGAAAGCAGTCGACCTACGTCAGGTTTACCCCTGGTAACTCAGGAAGCAGTCGACCTAACCGTCAGGTACCCTGGGTAACTCCTGGAGAAGCTTGTCCGACCTACGTCAGCGTCCCATCGGTTTAACTCAGGAAAAGCTGTACTTCGACCTACGTCAGGTTACCCTGTAACTCCAGGGAAAGCAGTCTCGACCTAGTCATGTACCCTGGTTTAAACTCCAGGAAGCAGTCGACCTCGTCAGGTACCCTAGTAAAACTCAGGAAGCAGCTTCGACCTACGTCAGGTTCCCCTGGGTAACTCCAGGAAGCATGTCGACCTACGTCAGGTTCCCTGGTATAAAACTTCCAGGTAAGCTCTGTCGACCTCACGTCAGGTACCCTGGTAACTCCGAGAGGAAGCTTGTCGACCCTACCGTAGGTACCATGGTAACTCCAGAAAGCAAGTCGACCTACGTCAAGGTTCCCTGGTACTCCAGCAAGCCAGTCGACCTACGTCAGGTACCCTGGTAACCTCCAGGAAGCAGTCACCTACGTCAGGTACCCTGGCTTAACTACAGAAGGCTGTCGAACCTTCGTCAGGGTACCCTGGGAAACTCCAGGGAAAGCAGTCGACCTACGTCAGGTTTACCAGGGTAACTCAGGATGCTCAGTCGAACCTACATAGGTACCCTAGTAGTAACTCCAGGAAAGCTTTGTCGACCTACGTCAGGTACCTGGTAACTCCAGGGTGCAGTGCGACCCTACATTCAGGTACCATGGAATCCCAGGAAAGCTTGTCTCTCGCGTCCTACACTCAGGTTCCCCCTTGTAACTCCAGGATGCAGTCGACCTACATCAGGGAACCAGGGGTTAAGCTATTTACTGTCTACGTCCCTGGAATCAGAGATATTAAAATGAGGAATATGGTATAGTAATGTGATATCACTCGGGTCTCCCGGAAGCATGGTGGTTTTAAACCTGTTAGAAATCTGGGGTGCGGAGGGCTTGGGGTGTGGCGAGTGGTGATTTCGCGGCACGGGGGTTTGGCTCCGTTGGGGGTTTTGTCAGTGTCTCTCTACTATCATCTCTACTCACTCACACTACTCCTATCAACTAAATATATTTTAAAAGGATACTATTGGTGAGGGTGGGTGGGGGTTTCACCTTTTTTTCTGTGTGTGTGGTGGTAGATATCATATTTATGTAGGGGTGGGTGTGTGGTATAAGGTAAAAGTAATTAAAGGAGGATATGGGAAATTGACGGTAAAATGAGGTAAATGAGGTAAATGAGGAAAATGGAGGTAAATGAGGTCAAATGAGGAACATCGCAGGTAAAATGAGGGGTTAAATGGGGTAACTGAGGGAGTAAATGAGGTCAATGAGGATAAATTGCAGGTAAATGCGCGTAAATGAGCGTGTAAATGTGCGTAAATGGGGTAATTTTGAGGTAACATGAGGGTCAATGAAGGTAAATGAGGTAAAGATGAGGTTCATGAGGTAAATGAGGTAAATGGAGGTAAATGAGCGTAAATGACGGTAAATGAGGTAAATGCGGTCAATGGAGGTAACATGAGGTAAATGATGTAAATGATGGTAAATGAGGTCAATGAGAAGGTAAATGATGTAGATGATGGTAAATGAGGTAAATGAGGTAAATGAGGCTAAATGAGGTGAAATGCTGGTAACATCGAGGGCTAAATGAGGTAATCGTGGTAAATGAGTTCCTGAAGGTAAATGGAGTAAATGATGGTAAATGAGGTAAATCGAGGTCAATGAAGGTAAATTAGGTAAATGAGGTAAATGAGGTACAATGGGTAAATGATGGTAAATGTGGTATATGAAGGTCAATGAGTTAAACCTTAGGTAAAATCAAGGTCAATGAGCGTAACTAGAGGTAAATGTGGTAAATGCGGTCAATAGAGGTAAATGCTGGTAAATGGGGGGGTACATACAAGGTTTCAATGAGGGGAAATCCGGTTGAATGAGAAAATGAGGTACAATGAGGTAACAATGAGGTAACATGAGCGTACATCTGCGGTAACTGAAGTCCAAGGGGGTAAATGAGGTAAATGAGGTAAAGTCAGGGTAAATGAGGTAACATGAGGTAATTGCAAGGTAAATGAAGGGAAATGGGTAAATGAAGGTATGAGGGGGTAAATGTAGCCGTAAATTGCGGTAAATGAGGCAATGAGGTCAATGTAGGTAAATGAGGGAAATGACGGTAAAATGAGGGACAATGGCGGAAGGTAAATCGCCAGGTAAATGAGGTACAATGAGGTTAATGAGGTAAATGAAGGTAAATGACAGGTAAATGAGGTAAATGAGGTAAAAGAGGGAAATGGAGGTAACTGAGGTTTAATGAAGGTAAATGAGGGGTTTAAATGAGGCTGAATGAGGTAACTGAGGTAAATGAGGTAACTGAGGTAAATGAGGTAAATGAGGTAAATAGCGGTTAAATGCGGCGAAATGAAGTAATTAAATTGACGGTCAATGCGGTCATGAGGTATAATCAGAGGGAAATTGCCAAGTGTAACATGAGGTACCCTTGCGTGTCCACTTGCGCGGAATGACAATGCGGGTAGGTACAATGCAGGGCACCTGCACAGGCTCCACAATTCGGCTACCTGCGGACACATGTCAGGTACATGAGGGACCTGAGTACACCATGAGGGTCCAATGGTTCAATGACGGTAAATGAAGGTAAATGAGGTAAATGATGTAAATGAGGGTCCAAAATGACGGGAAAATGAAGGGGCAAAGAGGTAAATGAGGTTAATGAGGTAAATGAGGTAATGAGGTAATATGAAGGTAAATGACCAAGGCTAATTATGCTATATGCTGTACCATGTGGTAAATGTACCCTCGTACCCAATGCTTACCTTCATGTCCAATGTTTACCCATCTTACCCATCTTACCCATCTTACCCATCTTTCCCATCGGTACCAATCTTAACCTCATTACCCTTATTAGGCCCATTTTGACCCATCGTACCCATCTGTACCACCATCTTGCCCATCTTATCAATCTTACCCATCTTGCCCCATCTTACCCATTCGTACCAATCTTACCCATTCTTACACATCTTAACCATCGATACCCACTTCCCATCGTTTACCCATCTTACCCATCCTTACCATCTTGCCATCCGTACCCATCTTCACACATCTTACCAATCCTTACCTTCTTTACCATATTGCCCCTTCTTACACATCCGTACAATAACTCTTTACCATGTACCCATCTTACACCGTCTTACCCATCGTTCCCATAGTGCCAAAGTTCTGATCTTTAATTCGATTCAAAGAAAAGAAACGATTTTATCTTATCTCGAGGCCGTTGATAGTTTCGGTGGTGATGTGTTGGGGTTGGGGGGGGGAGTGGTGGGGGGTGGGGTTTGGGTGGTGGGGGTGGTGGGTGGGTGTTGGGGGGGGTGGTGGGGGGGGGGGGCGGTAGGGGCGGGTGGGGGTGGGGGGGGGGGGGATGGGTGGGTGGGGGGGGGTGGGGTTGGGGGGGGTGGTGTGTGGGGGGGGGGGTGGGCTGGGATGGGGTAGGGAGGTGTTGGGGGGGGTCGGGTAGGGGGGGTGGGGGGGGGGGCAGGTGGGTTAGGGGGGTGTGGGGGGGCGGCGGTGGGGGTTTGGGGGGGGGTGGGGTGGGGGGCCGGGGGGTTGGGGGGGTGGGGGGGGGTGGGGGACCGGGTTCGGGGAGGGTGGTGGGGGTGGGGGGGCGGTTGGGGGGGGTGGGGGGGCCGGGTCCGGGGGGGTTGGGGACGGGTGGGGTGGGGGTGGTGGGTTGGGGGGGTGGGAGGGGGAGGGGGGGGGTTGGGGGGGTGGGGGCGGGGGGGGGGTGCGGGGGGTTTGGGGGGGTGGGGGGGGGGGGGGCGGTTTGGGTCGGGGTGGGGGGGGGGGGGGGGGGGGTTGGGGGGGTGGGGGGGGGGGGGGGGGTTGGGGGGGTGGGGCGGGGGGGGGGGGGTTAGGTTGGGGGGGTGGGGGGGGGGGGTGGGGGTTGGGGCGGGTGGGGGTGTGGAGCTGGGCGGGTTGTGGGGGTGGTTGCGGGGGGGCGGAGGGGGGGGATGTGGTGGGGGGGGGTCGGGGGGGTTTCGGGGGGGGGTGGGGGGGGGGGGGGGGTGGGGGGTGTGGGGGGGGTTGGGGGGGGAGGGGGGGGGGGGTGAGGGTTGGGGGGGGTGATGTTGGGTGGGGGGGGGGGTTGGGTGGGTGGCGGGGGGGGTCGGGGGGCTTGGGGACGGGGTGGGGGGGGGTGTGAGGGGGGGGGTTGGGGGTGGGGGGGCTCCGGGAGGGTTTGGTGGTGGGGGGGGGCGTGGGGGGTGGGTGGGGGGGTGGGGGGCCGGTGGTTAATTCGTTGTTGTAGTTGTTCGTTGTGGTGGTAAATTTAATTGTTGTAGTTGTTTGTTGTGATGGTAATGGGTTGTAGTTTTGTGTTGTGGTGGGTAATTGTTGTTAGTTGTTGTTGTGAAGGTAATTGTTGTAGTTGTTGTTTGTGGTGGTAATGTTGTATGTTGGGTGTTGTGATGGTATTGTCTGTCATTGTTGTCTGTGGTGGTAATTGTTGGTGTTGTTGTTGTGATGGTAATTGTTGGTTAGTTGTTGTTGTGTGTGGTAATTGTTGTAGTTGTTGTTTGATGGTAACCTTGTGTAGTTGTTGTTGTCAGTTGTGATGGTAATGGGTTGTAGTTGTTGTTGTGATAGGTAAAATTGTTGTAGTTGTTGTTGTGGTGGTATTTGTTGTTGTGTTGTTCTGTGGTGGTATTTGTTGTTTGTATTGGTTTGTTGTTGTAGTGGTGGTATTGTGTTGTTGTTGTGGTGGTCTAATTGGGTGGTAGTTGTGGTTTGTGGTGGGGGTAATTTGTTGTTTTTGGTTTGGGTTGTTTATTGTTGTAGTTGATTGTTGTGGTGGTAAAAATTTTGGTGTAGTTGGTGCTTGTGGTGGGTCTTTGTTCTGTAGTTGTTCGTTGCTAGGTGTAATTGGTTGTTGTTGTGCGTGGTTATTTGTTGTAGTTGTTGTTGTGGTTTGTTAGTTGTTGTTGTGGTGGTAATTGTTGGTAGTTGTTCGTGGTTGGTGTAGTTGTTTGTTTGTGGTGGTAATTGTTGTAGTTGTTGTTGTTGGTGGTAATTGTTGTAGTTGATGTTGTTTGTGGTGGTAATTGTGTAGTTGTTGTTGTCGGTTGGTAAATTGTTGTTGTGTTGTTTGTTGGTTGTAATTGTTGTTGTTGTTGTTTGTCCGGTTGGTAGGTGTTGTAGCTGTTGATATGTTGGTTGGTAATTGTTGTAGTTGTTGTTGTGGGGTTGGTGGTAATTGTTGTAGTGGTTGTTGTGGTGGTAATTGTTGTAGTTGTTTGATTGTGGGGGGGTTAATTGTTGTAGTGTTGGTGTGCTGTGTTTGGGTTAATTTCGTTGTACGGTGTTGTTGTCGGTGGTATTAATTGTTGTAGTCAGTTGTTGTTGTGGGTGGTAATTGTTTGTAGTTGTTGTGTGTGGGGGGGTAATTGTTGGTAAGTGTGTAGTTGTTGTTGGTTGTGGTGGATAATTGTGTAGTTTGTTGTTTGTGTAGTTGTTGTTGTGAATGGTAATTGTTTGTAGTTTGTTGTGATGGTAATTGTTCTGTAAGTGTTGTATTGGTATTTGTGGTTGTTGTTGGTTGTGAGTGGGAATTGTTGTTTGTTGTTGTTGTTGTGGTGGTATATTGTTGTAGTTGTTGTTGTTGGTAGCGAAATTGTCTGGAGTTGTTGTTTGTGGTGTGGTAATTTTGTATGCTGTCTGTAGTTGTTGTTGTGCGGTGGTATAATTGGTGGTAATTTTGTTTGTAGTTGTGTGTAGGTGGGTAATTGTTGTAGTAGTTGTTGTGGAGGTAGTGGATGGAGGATTGTGATTGTTGGGACATGTGAGTTGTGATGGAATTTGGGTTTTGGGTTTTTGGGTGGTAATTGGTAGGTTGTGTGTGTAAGTTGTAGTTGTTGTTGTGGGGGATTTGGTAGTGTTGTGTGGTGGAAAGGAGTTTGTGTGGTGGTAATGTTGTAGTTTGGGGGGATATTGTGTAGTTTTGTGGTGATTGTTTAATTTGTTTTATTAGTGTAGTTTTTGTTAGTGATTAATTAAATTTTTTTTTTTTATTTTGTATTTTTTTGGTGGTAATTTTTATTTTGGTTGGAATTGTTAATGAAAAAAGTGGTTGGGTAAGGAGTTGGTTGGGTGGAGTTGTGTGGGTTGGTGAATGTGAGGGGGGGGTGTAAGTGTGTGGATTTTGGGAAGGTAGTTGGTGGGGTAAGGTAGGGGGGGTAAGGTAGTTTGTGTGGGGGTAATTGTGTAATTTTGGTGTGGTAATGTGTAGGTTGTGTGGGTAATAGTGTAGGTTTTTGGGGATGAATTGGTTTTTGGTGGTTAAATAGGGTTTAAGAAAGAGTAAAAGGGTTGAGTAGAAAGGAGAAGAAATGAAGAGGGGGGAAAAGGAGAGGAGGATAAGAGGGTGAAGAAGGAGAAGGAGGTGAGAGAGAGGTGAGAGAGAGAGAGAGAGTAGAGAAAAGTAGGAGAGAGGGGAATGTGTTACTCTCTAAGCTTCTTTTCCTAATTTCTCTTTTTTATGAATGAAACCTTTTTTGTGTCTTTCTTTTCCATTTTTGTTTTGTCTCTCTATCTTCGTTTTTTTTGGAATTAAAGGGGTATACATAAAGTGAGTAGAGGAAGGGAAGGAAGAAAGGAGAGAGAGAGAAAAAGGAGATTGTTTGTGGTTTGGGCGTTTTTTCTCTTCGTTTTGCGTTGAGGGCCCTTTGTGATGTTGTTGTGCCGCATTGATGTTGTAAGCGTCCTTAGTGAGGTTGTAGCGGTCACATGGGTGGACGTGAATAGTCACTTTAGTGACGATTTTTTGTAACTACATATGATTAGCGTCACATAGTGATTTTAAGTCACATAAGTTAATTTGAACTCACAAAGTGACGTTGTAACCCCACCACATATGACGTTAGTCACATAGAGACGTCACATAGTGATGAGCGCCACATATGATGTTGTACCACATATGACGTCGACGCCCCATAGTTAACACACATAGACCTGTAACTCACATAGTGACGTAAAAACAATAGTATTGTAGCGTCACTATAATTTAGTAAACACATATTTTCCCTTTGTAGCGTCACATATTGAGTTTGTAACTCACATATGTTTGTAGCGTCACCTTAGTGATTGTTAACATCACATTAGTGAGTTTTTAGCGTCACATAGTGATGTCGTCCCCTGTATGTTTCGTCACATAGTGACTTTTTGTAACACCCACTTTAGTGACTTGTAGCGTCACATGTGGGTGAACCACATGTGTGTTGTACTCCCTTGCTCTAGCGTCACATATTGACGTTGTAACCCATCACATATTTGACTTTTTAGCGTCAAAATGACGTTGTAACATCACATATGCCCTTTGTACCCCGTCACATATTGATTGTCCACTGACGTACGTCCATATTGATGTTGTACCTCACTGTACTGCGTCACATATGATGTTGTACCCCATCTATGAGTTGTAGCGTCACATTGATGACCCCGGCTTGTAGCGTCACAAGTGATGTTTGCTCAGTATGATGTTGTTTGCTCACTATTGATGTGTAGCGTCCCATATTGGTTTGCGTCACATTTGTGTTCGTCACTATTGTGTTTACGTCCATTTGTGTTTGTAGCGTCACAGTGCGTTGAGCGTCACATATTGATGTAACATCACATAGTGACGTTGTAGCGTCACATATTGATGTTGTAACATCACATAGTGACGTTGTAGCGTCACATAGTGATGTAACATCACATAGTGACGTTGTAGCGTCACATAGTGATGTTGTAGCATCACATAGGGGGACGTGGGTCGCGTCACATAGTGATTTTTGTAACATCACATAGTGACGTTTGTAGGGGTCACATAGTGATGTTGTAAACATCAGATAGGGGACGTCTTTTAGCGTCACATAGTGATGTTGTAACATCAGATAGTGACGTTATAGCGTCACATAGTGATGTTGTAACATCACATAGTGACGTCGTAGCGTCACATAGTGATGTTGTAACATCACATAGTGACGTCGTAGCGTCACATAGTGATGTTGTAACATCACATAGTGACGTTGTAGCGTCACATAGTGATGTCACATCACATAGTGAGGTGGTGAAGGCTCGATCCTCCGTCCCATAACCACCGCACAATCAGGTCAACGTTTCCTCTCTGAGTGAGCGGAATTTTAAGTCACAATCAGGTAGCCACCGCCATCAGAGGCTGTCAGCCCATCAGGTCTGTCTGCTGGCCTTCTGACTGGCCCATCTGCTGCCATTATCGGAAATTTGGGTAGGCCCTGTGGCCAGGCCTACTCGGGCAGGTCTTTGTAGACTATAAGATTTGAAGACTATCAGATTTGAAGACTATCAGATTTGAAGACTATCAGATCTGTAGACTATCAGATTTGAAGACTATCAGATTTGAAGACTATCAGATTTGAAGACTATCAATTTGAAGACTTCAGATTTTAAGACTATCAGATTTGAAGACTATCAGATTTGTAGACTATCAGACTTGAAGACTATCAGATTTGAAGACTATCAGATTTGTAGACTATCAGATTTGAAGACTATCAGATTTGAAGACTATCAGATTTGAAGACTATCTGATTTGAAGACTATCAGATTTGAAGACTATCAGATTTGAAGACTATCAGATTTGAAGACTATCAGATTTGAAAACTATCAGATTTGAAGACTATCAGATTTGAAGACTATCAGATTTGAAGACTATCAGATCTGTAGACTATCAGATCTGTAAGCTATCAGATCTGTAAGCTATCAGGTTTGTCCCGGGGTTTTATAGGTGATTAGAGACTGCGTGTGGAGCATTTGGGAGCTTTATAGAGCGTTTGGGGCATTTGTAGAGTGTTTCGGATCTTTGTAGAGCGTTTGGGACCTCTCTAGAGCTTTTTGAGAGCTCTATAGAACGTTTGGAATGTCTTGGGTAGCATTTGGGACTAAACTGGAGCACTTCTGACTTTCAGTGGAGCATTTGGAACCTCTTGAAGAGCATTTGGAACCTATTAAAGAGCATTTGGAACCAATTAAAGAGCATTTGGAACCTATTAAAGAGCATTTGGAACCTATTAAAGAGCATTTGGAACCTATTAAAGAGCATTTGGAACCTATTAAAGAGCATTTGGAACCTATTAAAGAGCATTTGGAACCTATTAAAGAGCATTTGGAACCTACTAAAGAGCATTTGGAACCTATTAAAGAGCATTTGGAACCTATTAAAGAGCATTTGGAACCTATTAAAGAGAATTTGGAACCTATTAAAGAGCATTTGGAACCTATTAAAGAGCTTTTGGGAAACCTATTAAAGAGCATTTGGAACCTATTAAAGAGCATTTGGAACCTATTAAAGAGCATTTGGAACCTATTAAAGAGCATTTGGAACCTACTAAAGAGCATTTGGAACCTATTAAAGAGCATTTGGAACCTATTAAAGAGCATTTGGAACCTACTAAAGAGCATTTGGAACCTATTTAAAGAGCATTTGGAACCTACTAAAGAGCATTTGGAACCTATTAAAGAGCATTTGGAACCTACTAAAGAGCATTTGGAACCTATTAAAGAGCATTTGGAACCTACTAAAGAGCATTTGGAACCTATTAAAGAGCATTTGGAACCTACTAAAGAGCATTTGGAACCAAATTTAAAGAGCATTTGGAACCTACTAAAGAGCATTTGGAACCTACTAAAGAGCATTTGGAACCTCTTGAAGAGCATTTGGAATCTTGTGTAGCATCTGGATCAAAGATAGAACATTTGGAACCTTAACATTCTCTCTCTCTCTCTCTCTCTCTCTCTCTCTCTATCTCTCTCTCTCTCTTCTTTCTCTCTCATCGCCCCTCTCATCCTCATCTCTCTCTCTCTCTCATCTCTCTCTCTCTCTTTCTCTTCTTCTCTCTCTCCTCTCTCTCTCTCTCTCTCTCTCTCTTTCTCTCTCTCTCTGTCTCTCTCTCTCTCTCTCTCTCTCTCTCTCTCTCTCTTCTCTCTCTCTCTCTTTCTCCTCTTTTCCCCTCTCTCTCTCTCTCTCTCTCTCCTCTCCCTTCTCTCTCTCTCTCTCTCTCTCTCTTCTCTCTCTCTCTTTTCTTCTCTCTCTCTCTCTCTCTTTCTTCTCTCTCTCCTCTCTCTCTCTCTCTCTCTTTTCTCTCTCTCTCTCTCTCTCTCTCTCTCTCTCTCTTTCTCTCTCTCTCTCTATCCTCTCTCTCTTTCTCTCTCTTCTCTCTCTCTCTTTTTCTCTCCCCTCTCTCTCTCTCTCTCTCCCCTCTCTCTCTCTCTCTCTACATTTATCTGTCTTCGTACTGATTTTCGTCATTCGTAGAGCAAAAAATTAAATATATCCTGGCTGTCAGCCACTTGCTGACAGCC